>ML661338.1:33131256-33317792 GCA_007570785.1 Antilocapra americana | reverse complement strand
CCCAGGATTGATGCTCGGGACTGGTGCAGCGAGATTTCCCGGGGGGGGAGTGAGGAGGGAGGGGGGACCCGGAGGGGAAGCATATGTAAACCCATGGTGATATCATGACAATGTATGGCAAAAACAATAATAAAAAAAAAAAGTGCTTTGCTGAAACTTTCAGGAGTTCAAGTTTCTTTGGGAACAAGCCACCTGTCTCCTTGCATGGCCCTGCAATAAAACTCTCTGCTCCAAAGGTTAACATTTTAGTTTGTTCAGCCTCACTGTGCATTGATCACAGTGTTTGGTAACACAAGGGCAACCTGACTATGTGTTTGTTCATTTTCAACAAAGGTTCTAGTTGACCTTCCTCATTATATTATTCAATATTTTAAAAATACATTTTCAAAAGGTAAATTCTAAAATCATAGGGCAAATAATTTTAGCTGTTAAATAAATTTGTTTCATTTAAGTCAGCATTAGAATCATAAGACTCATCATGTTTCTCATTAGTTTAGATTTTCACAAATCTCTACGGACTTCAATATTCCAGAGACATAATCTATTATATCAGTTTCCTAATACTCTTTTGACTATGGTTTTCTGTTTCTGCTTTAGATTTATTTTAAACTCTCTTCAAGCATAAACATTTTTGATTAAAACCATAGGAAAATCTTTTATAAAATAAAAAAAACCTGGAATTAGCAAAATGAAAATTAATAAAATATGCATTTTCCTGAAAAAAATTCTGGTGTCATGGGTAAGGTCTATGATAGATATGGTTCCAAAGTTGATGTAAGAATAATAGCAGTAAAGCATAAATCTGTTGAAACACAGAGTGGACATTTTGTGGGGAAAAAAAAAATTCCTAAACTCTGAGATTAAAATTTGCATATTGTGTTGAGATTGCAACATTTATTACTTTGGCCATAAACACCTTTATAAATACCTTGCAAAACCTATAATAAAGAGGGCCTCCTGGTGGTCCAGTGATTGAGAATCCACTAGACAATGCAGGGAACTCTGGTTTGATCCCTGGTCCAGAAAGGTCCCACATGCCACAAGGCAATTAAGCCCATGTGCCTGTAATTACTGAGCCCATGTGCCCTAGAACCCATGCTCCACAACAAGAAAAGCCACAACAATTAGAAGTCCGCGGACCATAACTATAGACTAGTCCCCAACTGCTGCAACCGAAGCCTGCATGCAGCAGTGAAGACCCAGCTGCATTAAGAATTTGCATTTATTAATTCAAAAATTAATAAATAAAGAAAGAACCTATAATGAAGGAATAACTTTAAATAAGCAAACCAAATCAAATACAGATCTTCCTCAGCTTAGACCAGAGTTACATCCCAATAAATCCATTGTCAACTGAAAACATTGTTAAGTCAAAATGCATTTAATACTTATCCTACTGAATATCATTACTTAGTCTGACAGACTTGAACATTCTCAAAACACTTACATTAACCAACAATCAGGAAAGCATCTAGCACAAAGCCTATTTTATAATCAAGTGCTGACCATCTCATGTAGTTTATTGGATACTGTAGTAAAAGTGAAAAACAGAATAGCTGTGTAGGTACTGAGTGCATATTGCTTTTGCAACATTGTAAAGTTTAAAAATCTTAAGTCAAACCACTGTAAATCTGGGACCATCTGTACACCAGAACCACAATCTAAATGGAATGTCCTATTTTTTAAGGGAAGGGAAAGGTAGATATTTTGGTCATTCAAAGATATGAACAAGTTAGATACTTATACCTTCTGATTTTTTCCTGTCTTTCTTGCTGGTGAGCAATTCCAGAGTGGCTATGGCTAATAATGTGCTATAGTAACACTTTTAGTTACATTTACACATATTAACTTCATCACTTTGGTGATTAATGTCAAAAACAGGAATATAATATATACTAACTTCATTAAAATAACCAAGGAGAATTGAAGCAAAGAGGGATGAAATGTCCCAAAGCTTACCCGGGTCATTGAGTCAGGAAGAGAAACCAGGTCTCTTGATTTCAATTCCAGTGTTCTACTCACTGGTTTGTTCAACTCCTGTGCAAAACATCCATACACAATACACAATGCATAAGCCCCCTTGCTATCAAGTTGTTGTCAAAAGAAACACGGCATTACCTTTCCCACATACTGAGGCTCGGAGCCCATGTATTCCTCCAGCACAAAAAATTGATTCCATACCCAGCCACGTTTAACTCGGTGGAAATGTGATCGCTGTCCTGGCAGGTGGATAACATTCTCTGTTGGTTCTGTGGCTAAAGTCTGTCGTGGCTGAGGTTGAAGTGGTGTTAGGAGACCTCCATCAAACAGGACCCAGAGCAGCAGGGATAAACAGTTCCTTGTAAGCATTGGCAAAAGCTTTCTTAGAGCAGAGTAATAAAAACCCCAGCACTTAATGTCGAATTGTGGAATCCAGGTTTGAGGTGTCTGTGGCCTCCACCACTTAGCTTTCTGTTTTATTGCAGAAATGATAATGCAGGCATTAATCCTTTTGATGAAAATGCTTCTGATATATTATATTCCATCTAAAGGGACCTATAAAACAGATTAACAAAGATACATTAAATTGATAGAATTACATGATTATAGTCATCAAAACTCTCATTATATCTGCCAACATTTAAGGAAACAGAGAAAAGTCTTTAAAAGAATTATATTAGTAAATGATCACTGCTATTTAATCTGTTAACTTGGATAAAATATCTGTGTTTTTTACTGACTTGAGAAAGGATGAGTCACAATAAAGCAAAAGTTTATCATAAATAGAAGCAATCATTTCTTAAATTTAATAACCCTTTAAGAGTAAAACAGATCACTATTTTTTTACTGAAGTATAGTTAATTTACAATGTTTCAGGTGTACAACTAAGTAATTCAGTTAGACATATATATACATATATACATAGTCTTTTATATATTTTTTCTATTATAGGTTATTATAAGAAATTGAATATCGTTCCCTGTGTTATATAGTAGGTCCTTATTGTATTTTTATTTTATATACAGTATATATTTTTAAATTTAATCTAAAACTGCCAATTCATCTCCTCCCTTTTCCCTTCTGGTAACAATGTTTGTTTTTTATGTCCATGAGTCTATTTCTATTTTGTAAATAAGTTCATTTGTATCACTTTTTTTAGATTCTATATATAAGGGATATTATATGATATTTGTCTTTCTCTCTCTGGCTTACTTCACTTAGTATGATTATCCCTTATTGCTGTTTAATCTCTAGGTCATGCCCAACTCTTTTGTGACCTCATGGACTGTAGCCTGCCAGGCTCCTCTGTCCATGGGTTTTCCCAGGCAAGATACTGGTGTGGGTTGCCATTTCCTTCTCCAGGGGATCTTCCAGACTCACAGGTTGATCCCATGTCTCCTGCATTGCAGGCAGATTCTTATCACTGAACCCACTAGGGATATGTATGGTAATTGCATTATTGCTGCAAATGACAGTATCTGATTATTTTTTATGGCTGAATAAAATTCCATTGTACACACACACACATACACACACATATATATATCTACATATATCACATCTTCCTTATTCATTCATGTCAATGGACACTTAGGTTGCTTCCATGTCTTGGTTCTTGTAAGTAGTGCTGCTATAGATATTGGGAAGCACACATCTTTTTGAACTAGAATTCTTTACTGGGATTATGCTTTTTAAATAAAGTGAACTGAGAGTAGGATTTCACAGCCTTAGCAAAACTGACATTTGGGGTTGGATAACTCTTTGTTGCTGGGCCAGCATGTACACTTTATGAATCCTAGAAACACCCCCTTTCCTTCACTCAATAGATGATAGTAGCATCCTCTCCTACTGCTAGTTGTGATAACCAAGAAACGTCTCCAGCCATCGCCAAAGATCCCCTGGAAGGAGCAAAATAGATCAAACCTGAGAACCACAGATTTAGAGAATAAGGAAAAAACAAAGTAGTTTTAAAGAAACAAAAAATTATCTGAAGTTAGAGAATAGGAAGTATAGGACCAGGCATGAAAGCTCATTCACTGGAAAGATTAACACTGAAGATGAAGCTCCAAAACTTTGGCTACCTGATGCGAACAGCTGACTCATTCGAAAAGACCTTGTTGCTGGGAAAGATTAAAGGCAAATGGAGAAGAGGATGGCAGACAATGAGATGGTTGGATGGCATCACCTACTCAATGGGCATGAATTTGAGTGAACTCTGGGAGATAGTGGAGGACAGAGGAACCTGATGGGCTATAGCTAATGAGGTTGCAAAGAGTCAGATATGACTTAATGATTGAATAACAACAATGAAAGAATACCATACATTTACTAAATGGAAATGATCTTACTAAGATGTATGTTATTGAGAAAAATGGCACATGGTTTTACAAGGCTTTATAAGCTTTAATGTTTAGAAAAACGCTTCTCTAGTATTGGCATACTAGAAACACTGGGATACAGAGGAATTATTTCATAGATGGTGTGTGACTCAGAGCAACCTTGAAACTCTACCAGATGGATAATCTCTGGATTTAGGTAAAACTGAGCTTTGAACATTTTCCTTAAAACAAACACTTTTTTCATTCATTTGTCTAAGGTTTGAGTGTCTAAGATGTACTATGTTCTTTGTAATACAGTAGGTAAGGAAACAGACATGATACTTACCTTTCTTAAATCAGGAATGGAAAATAAATATAGTCAAATACATAAATGAGGGCAAATTAACCAATGCTGTGGAAAAAGAAAAGCAAACAAAATCTCCTGATGGCAAAATATAAGTGGTCAGAACTTAAATTAGCGAAGGTCTGCCATAGGTGACAATTGCAATGAGAATTAGAAATAAGAGCAACTTTATATTCTTCAAGCAGCAAGGGAAAAGTGTGGCTCCAGCCAGGGAAGCTTCACACATTGGCACTAGGGAACCATTGCCCACAGCCTTCTCAGAGGTTTCCAGAAGTCAAGAATGTCAGAGGACAGAAATTATATACAGTGCTTCCAAAACAAGACAACTAAAATCAAAATCAACTTATGTTTAACCACATGGCTATAAAACAGGACATTTTGTCAACCTTTCAGTTGCAATTTGGTTTAGTGATTTTCAGTTATATATAATATAAAGTATAATGCATTCTTTGCATATATTCAAGTGCAAAAAATGTGGGAGCAATTCACTGAAGATAAGATGTGAGATGGGGAGGGTCTAAAAGTTATACTCTGAGAGTGTCCTATAATGACTCTCTTAAAAGGAGAAATAAAGTAGGATCTATTTTTTTCTCTGGCCTGAAGGGATGCACCTGTAAGTTACTAACCGAAACATGAACTGTATATATTTTACTGCATCCTTTCATTCTGGCAAAATAATGTTCATAAAAAGTTAACTTAGACTTATATTGTCCAATATGGGAATCACTAGCCATATGTGGCTGTGGAGTTGAAATTTGGCAATTCAATATTGAGATGTCCTCTAACTTTTCAATTAGATACCACATTTCAAAAAATTCCTATAAAAATAAGAATGTAAAAGATCTCATTATTGATTTCTACATTTATTTTTTGTTGACATGCTAATAGTTTGGGTATAGAACGTTTGTTTTTCACTCGGTAAGTCGTGTCTGACTCTTTGTGACCTCATGGGCTGCAGCATGCCAGGCTTCCCTGTCCTTCACCATCTCCCAGAGTTTGCTCAAACTCATGTCCATTGAGTGGGTGATGCTATCCAACCATCTCATCACTAAAAGGATGTTGCCTATAAGCTTATATTATATATAATGGCCCATCTCTGGGAGCCCTGCCTCCCAGGTAATGAGCATTAAGCTAAAATATTATTGTTTAGCTCACAGGAAACATTCTGACCAAGCCCACTTGTGCATAACTACAGGAAGGAGGAAATTAACACATTCCCTCTGGAGGCTGACTGGAACCAGGAATGTTTGAGTTACTCCAACCCCCACCCCTTTTAGTATAAAACAAGCCTGAATTCTAACTCAAGCAAGATGGTCCTTTGGGACACTAGCCCTCCTGACCTCAGTCAGAAGGTTAAATAAATACAAACTACTACATTTATTTTTAAATAAAGTGAACTGAGAGTAGGATTTCATAGCCTTAGCCCAACTGACATTTGGGGTTGGATAACTCTTTGTTGCTGGGGGGCCAGCATGTACACTTTATGAATCCTAGAAACACCCCCTTTCCTTCACTCAATAGATGACAGTATTGAGTGTCATTGACAGTATTGAGTGTCATTGAAATAGTCATTGACCTATTTCTTCTCCTTTTTTAATGTGATTACTAGAAAATTACAATTATAGATGCAGCTTGCATTTGTGACTTGTATTGTTTTCTACCATGTAGCACTGACTTAAATAAGAGTTTAAATCACAACTTTGATTTCTACATAAGTCATATATTTTTAATATTCAGAATAGAGTATCTAGCACAAACTGTATCATGTTTGTATGATAATATATTGGGATATTTGCAACTATATGCATTTAGCCTGTGTAAAAACAAAGCACTTGTTTTCCTCAGCTGTTTTCAAGTTTAAAGTACTAACACTGACGTCTGAAGTGTTTGAATGCTTGAGCTTTCTGTTTTGTCCATGTTTATTGCCCTACTCATGTCAATCCTACCCCAGGCATTTACAGAACAAATGGGAAGATAAACATAAGTATAAAAAATGGATGGCAGGAACTCTAACTTTTCAAACCTAGCCTATTACATGTAATTAGGTTGTCTTCTCTTTCCTTTGTGCTTCATTGATTTTTTTTTACCTCCACCTTTTTGGGGAGGTGTGAGGTATAAAAATTCAATTTTGAGTGAGTATTAACTCCTAAAGCTACTTCTTTAAACAAGTGTCGTTTTATTTTACATCAGAGATTTTTTATATTGGCCAGGTAGCTATATTCTATCATCAGCATCATCAGTATAGGTCCAGCTACCCATTACCCTTGAAAGTTGAGGATGGGAAATCTGAGTTTGAACCTCCTTTTAGAGGAGTTTCTCAGAAATTCTAATTAGCTCATGGCTTCCCTCTTTGTTACTAAAAAATCCCTGCTTATTTAACAGGATTAGCTCATAAATTATTGATAATTGAAGAACATGAAAGTAACATAGAAAGAATATTGTTTTATAAGCTAATTCCCCAACACCTTAAAGATTAACATCATTGAAAACATCCCCTAAATGCAAAACATTGTCGTGAGGCTGAAGTTAAATGGAGCCACTTCGTGGTACAATATCCCCCCATTTCCCTCATCTGGTGCCCACATCTTGTTCTATCCTTTGCCTCTCTCTGGACACATGCTACTCAGCCCACTATATTCTTCTACTTTTTCATGCATTCCCCTTTATCTCCCTCTTTATCTAAGTAGATTGATCCTTACTCATATTCCTGCCTTCAAATTACTTTCTCCTTTTTTGTTACAATACACTTTTATATTTAGAGGAATATTTATTTATGAATAGTTTTGCTGTTATTTTCATTAGGATGGTGATGTTTAGGGGTGACCATACAGATCTGGGAGATACGCACATAATCTTATCCTTTGCCATTAATGTTGTTGTTTTAATATGAATTCTGCAGAAGGCAAAGCCTTTTAGGAACTCAAATACCACACTGGAGTAGAAAGATCTGTAATTAACATTGTAAAGCCTTCTCTCTGCACACTGGGGATGCAACATATAGACTGATGATTGTAGTTAATGCTGTAGTGTATATCTGGAAGTTGCTAAGAGAGTAGATCTTAAAAGCCAGGCCTTTTATGATATTTATGAGCTTAACAGTTCATGAACTGTACAATATGCCTCTGCATCATCCTAGACCCTGGCCATTCTCCCCTTCTCTCAAACCCTTTATTGATAAAGGATATTAACAATGTAATAATTTGTATGATAGGTGTATTTGTATGATTATTTTTTCCAGTTTTCTGAGTAGAGTGACAAAGGGCTAAGGGAGTAGCAATGATGACTCTGTTGTCAGCCGATCTCAGCTGTTTTGTTCCTGGCATCCACAACGGCACGTTTTAAGTACCAAACCCATATTCATTGTGTGAGCAAGTAAGTCACTGAATGATGGTAGCTAACTTTTATTGAAAACTTACTATGTTTCGTATTATGTTATGTGTTCTGTATCAGTACGACTGTTCTGTGAAGGAGGAGCTATCATATCCATCTGACAGATAAAACAAAGAAACAGAGAATCTAAATGACTTGACCATTGTCCACAGACAAGCAAATAGCCGGTGTGTTTGATTCTAGGTAGTCTGACTCAGGAGCCCATGCCTTTGGATTCTATTCTACACTATGCAATGAATCCATAAATAGATGAGAATTTCAAGGGCTTCAAATCTCAGTAAGACAATGAATATGAGCTTAAAGACCTGAGTTCCAAATTCATTTTCCAAATTGAGTACATATTTAAATATTGGGAAGCATAAACTTTCTTAGACTCACTTAGATCTTCTGTCAAATTAGATTTGAAGCAATCAGGTCAATATAGTTCCCCTGAAGTTAGGAGGTTCAGAACTCGCAGCCCTCACCCTACTAAGGTGTGAAAATATACACATAATTCTAGGCAGAAAAAGATAAAATAAAAAGCTGAAATTGGCATGGTACTGAGCTAACAGGATTAGATTGGGACTGAAAATTCAGAAACTGCACAATAGTTCTGCTAATCTGCCCAGTAAGGTCCTGGACAGGCCAGGTGACTGGAAGCCGAAAGGAAGATAAGGTTCTTTCCAGCTGTCCAGTTTATTCCCACCTAGACTGAACTGGGGGTGCCATGCTGGGATCAGTCACATACATGGGCAGCATGTGGAACCAAAGTGAAGACTCTGAATTTGGAGGTCACTTCCAGTATTGGTATAGTTGCATGCTAAGTTGCTCCAGTTATGCCAGACTTTTTATGACCCTCTGGACTGTCATCCCCCATACTCCTCTGTCCATGGGATTCTCCAGGCAAGAATACTGGAGTGGGTTGCCACGTACTTCTCCAGGGGCTCTTCCTGACCCAGGGATTGAACCCACACTCTAATGTCTCCTGTATTGGCAGGCAGGTTCTTTACAACTAGCATCACCTGAAAGTCCCTTGGTATAGTTAAAAAAAGAAAAAGAAATATCATAATAAAATAAGTAAATGAAAAGATAGGCTTTGGAACAAGAGAGGTCTGAGGACTAATTTCTAATGAAGTCATAGCAGAGTTCTATGCTAAGTAACTGTCTGTCAAGCAGCAATTGAATTGTGGGGCACAATCAACAGTATTCTTATGTCTGTAGAGCTATAAGCATGAAGAAATACAATATATGCTAAGGTCATCACTCAATCAGAACATTTGTACTCTTGTATTTCCCAACTCATGTTATTGCATTATGATCCTAAAATCCACCCCAAGACTATAACATTGTGGTGTTTTAGTTAAGAGGGGGCAGATATTATTTTCAGTGGATGATGCCACTTCCAGCAGATCCCAGCCTCCAGCAACAGTTGTCAGCCAGGGAGCTTTTAAAGTGTTATATCACAACAAATGTAATGCAAGGAGATTGAAGGACTCCGGCTCTTAAGTGAAATAGGAACAACTCCCCCAAGTATGAAATGTAGCCAAAATTACAAGGAAAAACTATGTGGAGTCATCAACCTGGGTGCACTTGCCCTGATGCCAATGGTGCTGTTATGAGAATAAGAGTAGAACCTTGTTCTGAGGTGTCAGCACCCTATGGAAACATGTGAACTTTAAAGAAGATGTATTTGTTACAAAGAACATCACCAGAGATGCATTTTATTCCCTGTACTGGCTTTTGGGCACAGTGTTTAAAATTTTATATTTGTCTATTATTCCTAAACTTTTGTGGAGCCAAAGTGGCTTTCCAAAGACTTTCCAAACCCGCAGATGAGTCTCTGGAGCCAAACATTGCTTTTAGCAGAAGGGGAATTTTAAACTATGGTCATATATCAAAGCCGGGGGATACTCAGATGTGAAATACCCACTGACAGCTTTTCCATTGTCTGTCTTCAAAACTGAGAGCTACCCAAAGGCTATGGGTTCTGTAGTTTTATTTTGGGTTGGGGGGTGTGCTTGCTTTTTAAATTTTGGGTGTGTTTGTTTTTAAGACTACTTCCTGAAAAGGGGTTTGTTATATGTGAATTACTCTGAAAGTATCTATATTACAAAATGTCTTATTAGCCTTTCAGATACAAGTAGTTTTCAATTGTGTGTAACATTCTAAGGCTAACTGCAAAGTGGGTAGCTCTTTAATAGTGACTATGCCTATGGATTAATTTCTCAAGCGTACTTGTTAAATATTCTATATAACCATGATTTACATGTTTCTATAAAATATAATTTTATAAATATAATTTGTATTTTATATAAAAATAAGTAATTTATATTTTATAAACTTTACATATATCTAAGTATCCTATGTTTTGATATATGACCATATTGCTCATGCTTAGTCACTCAGTTGTGTCCTACTCTTTGTGACCCCATGGTTTACAGCACATCAGTCTTCCCTGTCCTTCACCATCTCCTGGAGCTTGCTCAAACTTAGGTCTATAGAGTTGCTGATGCCATCTAACCAGCTCATTCTCTGTCATCTCCTTCTCCTGCCTTCTATCTTTCCCAGCATCAGGGTCTTTCCAATGAGTTGTCTCTTGGAATGCCTTGGAGATGAGCAAATATTCCTACAGCATCTCTGTTGGTCCTAGTAAGCCCATACCAAAACGAAAGTTTAGACTCTTTCAGGTGCAGTAAAACCTTCACCCCAACTCTCCTATTTTACAAACTTAACACAAATGAGTAGAGAAGTATGGGTGGTAAACCCATTTCATTCTCTTTTAGAAATGAAATAAGGATGCTTGAAGGTGATAAATATTTTATGATCTTGATTTGTGAAGTTCATTAATCCTTGCTGTCTAACTTATCCTGGTGGCTCAGATGGTAAAGAGTCTGCATGCAATGTGGGAGACCTGGGCTCAATCTCTGGGTTTGGATGATCCTCTGGAGAAGGAACTGATAACCCACTCCAGTATTGTTGCCTGGGAAATCACATGGATGGAGGAGCCTGGCAGATTACAGTCCATGGAGTTGCAAAGAGTCAGACACGACTGAATGACTTTACTTTCACTCTCTCTGACTTATCCAGACCCTACTCTTTACTGTATATAGTACTTGTACACAGTGAAAGTAAAATTGTCAGTCGCTCAGTTGAGTCTGACTCTTTGTGACGCCATGGACTGTAGCCTGACAGGCTCCTCTGTCTATGGTGTTCTTCAGGCAAGAATCCTGGAGTGGGTTGCCATGCCTTCCTCTAGGGAATTTTCCCAACTGAGGGATCAAACCTGGGTCTCCTGCATTGCAGGCAGTTTCTTTACCTTCTGAGCCACCAGGGAAGCTACATATGTACACAATAAATATGCCGTAAATATATAGTATATACTCTACTTATATAGAGTAAATGATGCTGATACCTCCAATAAACTAAGAAAAAATATTATGGGAAAAGAAGAGAAACTCAACACGAGCATCTTTCCAGTATAGATGACAAGGAATACAATCTCTCTTTCCCTCTCAGAAGAGAGTTTTGAGTACACATTTACTTTCAGGGTATGGCTTTAATGGCATTGTTGTCATGGCATTGATGTCATGTCCTGAAAATGGCACTTTACCTCTTTGGTCTTCCTCGGAAAAACCAGTAACAATAGTCTCATCATGAGAAATACATAGACAAGTCCTGACTGAGTGATATTTTCTAAAATGTCAGGGCAGTACTTTTCAAAACTTTGAATTTCAGCAAAAACAAGGGAAATATGGAAAGATATCATAGGCAAGAGATGCCTAAGAAATATGAAAACTAGATGTAATAGTTGAGATTTTGGAAAAGGAAAAGGACATTAGGTAAGAAATTTTAAAAATTGAATAAAGTATGAACTTTAGTTAATAATAATGTGTCAATATTTATTATTTAATGGTAACAAAGGCTTCATGCTAGTGTAAGATATTATCTTAGAGGTACTGGATATATGTGTGTTCTCTGTACTACTGAATAGTATTCTCAATACTATGGAAATATTGTTTCACTATTTCTGTAAATTTAAAGATGTTTAAAGATAAAGTTTATTTTTTAAAAAAGGGAAGCCAGGAATTAAATTAAATATGATGATATTTAAACAGAAGGGCAAAGGGAATTTCCAGCACAGTAGAATGGAGAGAAGAAACATTCCAAGAGGCATTAATACCAAGGAGGAGAAATTAATGGATTTAAACAAATGAATTGCATGTTTTTAAATGACAGAGAAAAAGTCATGCTTCTTCTCAAGTGTGTAATACAAAAAAGAGGCAATTATTCATTCCTAGAAAATAAACAAAAAATGACTAGAAATGTAACTGAATCATATCACAATGAGATTATATTAAAAATTGAGGCTACACTGTTTGAGGCATTCTGAGCTTACTTATTCACCACATGAAACAAACCCTGATGCAAACATTCACAAGAAATATTTGGTTAACAGGCTTCAACATAAAATTCTTAAGAGAGTGAAAAATCTGGCTTAAAACTCAACATTCAAAGAACTAAGATGACAGCATTAGGTCCCATCACTTTATGGCAAACAGATGGGTAAGCAATGGAAACAGTGCAGACTTTCTTTTCTTGAACTCTAAAATCACTGCAGATGGTGACTTCAGTCATGAAATTAAAACATGCTGGCTCCTTGGAAGAAAAGCTATAATCAAACTAGACAGTATATTAAAAAGCAGAGACATTACTTTGCCTACAAAGGTCCATCTAGTCAAAGCTATGGTTTTTCCAGTAGTCATGTATGGATGTGAGAGTTGGACTGTAAAGAAAGCTGAGTTCCAAAGAATTGATACTTTTGAACTATGGTGTTGGAGAAGACTCTTGAGAGTCTCTTGGACTGCAAGGAGATCCAACCAATTCACCCTAAAGGAAATCAGTCCTGAATATTCATCGGAAGGACTGATGCTGAAGCTGAAATTCCAGTACTTTGGCCACCT
The DNA here is from genome assembly GCA_007570785.1 of Antilocapra americana. Classification (NCBI taxonomy): domain Eukaryota; kingdom Metazoa; phylum Chordata; class Mammalia; order Artiodactyla; family Antilocapridae; genus Antilocapra; species Antilocapra americana. Next base: position 33,304,800 of record ML661338.1, on the reverse strand, counting down.
GATGGGAAGAACTGACTCCTTGGAAAAGCCCCTGATACTGGGAAAGATTGAAGGCAGGAGGAGAAAGGGATGACAGAGGATGAGATGGTTGGATGGCATCACGACTTGATGGACATGAGTTTGAGCAAGCTCCAGGAGTTGCTGATGGACCGGGGAGCCTGGCATGTTGCAATTCATGGGATCACAGAGTCAGACATGACTGAGTGACTGAACTGATTGACTTCCTAAAAGACTCAGGAGACATTTACATGGAATAACGGGACATGATCAGGAGGAAACTAACTTCTTTAGAGTTCTGTGCAGAGCATCTGCACTCAGCCTGTCAGACTCTTTACAACCCATGGGCTATAGCCCGCCAGGCTCCTCTGTCCATAGATTTTCCAGGCAAGAATATTGCAGTGGGTTGGCATTTTCTCCTCCTGAGGATCTTCATGAACCAGGAATCAGACCCGATTCTCTTGAGTCTCCTGCGTTGGTAAGCAGTTTCTTTACCATCACAGCAGTGGGAAGCCTCTGTTCAGATACTGCCTTGCAAATGATGGAAATTTTTGTAATGGTAATAATTCAAAGGCTGAAAATAATAGGATATCCATTTCAATTACCACTTTCATTATGCCGGGGAGGAAGGAGGTCTTAAGTTGGGAAATAGTTTGGATTCTTATATTGCATTGAAATTCTGTATCAACAAAATAAGGGAAAATGTTCTAGCTCTGACAGATTGAGAAAAACTTACAAAAAGCCAGCCACTAGGGAATGATTTTTATCTGCTTAGAAAATCAGCTTAGAGTAAGACTGGATTAAATCCCAGTTCTAGAAAAAGAGCCAAGATTTTCTGAAGGATGTTAAACTTCATCACACCCCTGAGTAGTCTTCCTGAATTTTCAATTATATGGGGCTAGTCAGTACTAGAAGGGAAAGAAAGAAGGAAATTACAATGTGTATATTCTGTGAGTAAAACTAAGTAAGGTATGGAGTTCTATACTTCAGAATAGTACATTGAAGGGTTCAGTAGACATTCTTCAAAGCAAAACAGCAATTTTATCAAGAAAATTATTTAAAAACAATCATTTTAAACTGCTAGAAATTGTCTTAAGCATATACAGCAAACACAGAAACATTCATTTGAGTATCTCTACTACATCTTGGTGGGTTTCGCAGCTGTCTCAGTGGGTAAAGAATCTTCTTGCAATAAGGCACAAGAGATGTGAGTTCACTCCTTGGATCAGGAAGATCTCCTGGAGGAGGGAATGGCCACCCATCCCAGTATTCTTGTCTGTAGAATCCCATGGACAGAGGAGCCTGGTGGGCTACTGTCCACAGGGTCACAAAGAATTGGAAATGACTGAAGCAACAGGGCATGCACACACTACATCTTGGTAATAACAGAAAGAGTCTGTGACATTGAGCCATGACCTGCTTTCTTAGAGGATATTATTAAGTGTACATGTTCCAGGTCTGTTACAGAAGCTCTCTGCTTTGGGCAGAAGCAGCCAGAATGCTGAAGGCTCCCACTTTGCCCAGCTCCTAGTCTCAACCTTGGATTTCATCCCGGGTGGAAAAAGCCAGCAGTAGCATTTCCATAGAGTGAGGCCATACCCTACAGGAAGAGCAGGTGCTGGTTCCCACTGTTGCAGAGCTGCAGGTGTTATTCCCAAGGGAAAAGGAAGGCCCAAAGGATAAACAGCTCCAGGGCTGCACATGAGAGGACACACTTTATTTCAAACAGAACATGAACTCCTTGTCTAAAACTGCTGTTGACAACAGTGGTGATATTGTGCATGCGTGCTAAGTTGCTCAGTTGAGCCTGGCTCTATGTGACCCCATGGACTGTAGCCTGCAAGGCTCCTCTGTCCATGGGATTCTCCAGGGAAAAATACTGGACTGGGTTGCCATGCCGTCCTCCAGGGAATCTTCCCATACCAGGGATTGAACCTGCATCTCTATGTCTCCTGCACCAGCTAGTGAGTTCTTTATCTCTAGTGTCACCTGGGAAGCAAAGAATTTTGTAAGTCTATGATACAAGCAAAATGGAAGAGCAGCCTAGAGTTAAATAGCAAGAAAGGGAAAAGGACAACAAAGAGGAGCCCTTTGGGATCAGCCAACTCTGGGAAGTAGAAAGGTGTGCATATGTGCTAAGCTGTACTCATCCTTAGAGATTACTGCCATGATAAACCAGATATGAAGGAATTCCCCAGGCTGCACTCAGACCATCAACATGGGCAGAGTGCGGTCTGCAGGGTAGAGGGGTGGTACACTGGCACAAGGAGCTTAAACACAACTCATGCCAATCACCTCTTGTAGTCATGGAGAATGTGTGTACCCCCATTTCTGTGCCCTCTTAGAAGTAATAAGAGGCAGAACCTTTTCGGTATCAGGTCCCAACTAAACATGGAGCAAAAAAGTACAAATTAATTACTCAGTAATGACAGCTTACAAGTCACACAGATATCCAGTGGTAGAGGGCAAAAGTCAGACCACCTAAGGAGCTACAGCAGTCCCTGGCTGATAGGTGGCTTTTGCTGATGCAGGACCCATACCATAAGGAGCCAGGTTGAAAGAAGGACAGGAGAAAAAAAAAACATGAACAGGCACATCAAACGCCACACGTTTTGTGGAGGTAATATAGCTTTCCAAATAAGTTCACCCAATTCACTAAACAAATAAATGACCAAGCAAACAACAGCAAGAGCAACTGCCAGGGGAGAGGATTAGAGCTTCAGTAACTACTGCTGTGCCAAAATACTATGTATAAATTTCACTCTTCCAACCCTTACAAAGGAACACGTAAATGTGACCCACACATGGGGGTAAAAAACAGAGAAGTTAGCCTTGGAAGGGGCTCAGATGGTGAACTGAGAAGACGAAAGCTTCAGAGTAGCTACTGTAAACATGGCTTTAGAGTTAATAGGTGTCCACTATGTACAATCTGGGGGCCAATTTACAGGGCCCATCTTTGCCTCTTTTCTACAGAAGCAAGCAATGGAATATTATCTGGACTGAAAAGGAATAGAATCCTGATAAATGCTACAACATTGATGAACACTGAAAACATAGTGCTAAAAGAAAGACACTAGCCACAGAGAGACCACGTGTTACATGAGTTTAATGTATATGAAACGTCCAAACTACAAATATATAAAAACAGGGAGTAGATTAGTGGTTGCCTAAGGCTAGTACTTGAGGTAAAGTGTGAGGACTGAATGCTAATGTGTTTGAGACTTCTTCCAGAAAGTACAAAACAGATCTAAAATTAGATTGTGATGGTGTTTGCATACTCATGTGAATATACCAATAAAATACTGAATTGCATAGTGCAAGTGGGTGAATTGTGTGATATGGAAATAATATCACAATAAAACTGTTACTAAAACACAGATAAACACAGACATAAGACAAGCACACATGACCAAACGAAGAACTTCATAGTCAAGATTTTGGGCTGGATTTAGGGTACCTGAAATTGTCTGTTTCCTGAAATAAATTGAATCAAGTGGAGTCACAATGCACCTGCTAATAGATTTTACATGATAGTGGTCAGCCTCTACCCCAGTACTCACCTATGATTTACATTCGAGACTATGTTCACCGATTTAGCACTGCTGCTAAACTGGGTTTCATCATGACCACCTAAGAATCTTGCACATCCTTTGAATGGTTACAGAAATTCATCAGTGCTGGAGATAGTCCCATATTTTCTCATTTACACTGCATTTGATTCCGTGGGGTATACTGTTAATGTATGACTTTCTTCCAACACACAAAGGTAGTGCATTCTTTCAAATGGAGGCGCTGAACTTGAGTAAAAGAGAGGTCTGAATCCATGCCTTGACTTACTTGCCAGACGAAGCCTTGAAAGCACCTTTATAGATGCCCCAGGCAACCTGATCCGCTGTGAGCAACAGAGCCCTTGGGTTGTAAAAATAGACACCATTCTAATCTTTATGGAGAACCACAAAAACTTAAATAATACTCATATTAATGGAGTGAGGAGTTTCACTCACCAGAATCCCAGAGGGACTAAATTCAGTAGAAAAGGAGGCTGAGATGAGCACAAATTATATTTTTAAGAGGAATGCCTTAAGGAAGAAAGTATTGACTACGAGGCCATCATGACAGTGAGCAGACACCGTGGGCTAAAGGTAGGTGGGCCTGGGAGGGCAGAGGGGGATAGGGAAGGATATTTTGGAGATGGGTTTTAATTTGGAGGATTTTAGTGCGCATGAAAAGGCATTAGGACGGCCAAGCGTCATATGAGCACAAATTTCAGAACACACAAGTAATTAAGGCTATAAAACCATTGGATTTCTGAATACCAAGAAAATATACTATCTCTTATTTTAAAAAAATACTTCTATATACTGACTAATTGTAAAATGAGTTTCTGACTCCGAAATCTTAAATGAAATACTAGAGAAGTTTCCTTGCAAATTATCTGAGGGATAATAAGGGATGTATTCAGGTTCATACATTAATATTGAATTTTAATTTTTCAAATAGAAAAATAGTGGGGGTTGGAGAGGAAAAGGAAGAAGAGCTATCACAGGAAAAGAAAAACAATGAGCAGCACATACTCTCTAAATCTATAATTTCAGATAGAAATTGTACAAAGTTTGCAAGACTTTTCTTCTTAGAATTACTTCAAATTCTTCTGTCTCTTAATGTACCTAATTACAAGGCTTCAAATGAGAATCACCAAAACTTCTATAACTCTCTAAAAAGTCTTCTCCTTATTGCTATAGCTTCTCTGCTATATGCCACATTATAATTTTTTCATTTATAAAACCCACTCTACTTAAATATATATTTATTTAAATTATAAATTATTGTATTGCCCTCCTGATTTATTAAAATATCATTGTATAATACATCATGGCCCTTTTGACTTCCATATGCTACAGGACATAAATGGATTTTCTACTTTTGGGAATCACTCTATAATTTAACTTATTGAAATATATTTTATTTATAATTCAATTATTTAACCAGTTGAAGAATGCATATTATTTACCAAGGTACCAGCTGTGTATGTGAAATTTATTCTTGATCCCTTTTTCAATAGTATTTAACTATAGAGTATTACTTCCATAGTATACCTTTAGTTTTGATGTTTGATTATGAAAACTACATATTCCCTCTATACAACAATTTGAAAATATGGCATAAAAATAAAATCACTTATACTGACATCTGGATTTTTGCTCATTTGTTCAACATACAAATATTTATTCACCATCTAGTATTATCCAGGCACAATTTTAAACACTGCAGCCTGTCACTGAACAAACTGACATAATTTTCTATCTACATTGTGCTTTCACTACCGAGATAATAAAAATAATGCTGATGTATTAATAATTACTTGAATATTTTATTCCCATATTTAAAATATTGCTTATGTGTTGCATGTTAATGTATACTACAATGGGAAATACAGAATTGATTTACAAGATTGTAGAGCACAGCTACATTTATTTTTCTTCCATTTGCAGATTTCTAAAATTTTATTAATATCAGTATCTCATTAGATAACATATAATGCAGAATTGACTCATATTTTTCCAGAATATAAAAGCATAGTGTGTCCAGTGTTCCTACGGATAATTGCCCCATGACCTTAAACTTCAATATGCCAAGAAGGATTTTCCACTTTTCTAAGAGTTATTAAATACAAATGGAGACAGTCCAAATGAAAGTAAATAGAAGAGAGATTGTCAAAAAGTGAGGCCTGTGAAGAAATCACAGAAAAAGATATTTTTTAGTTTTTTAAAATCTCATAAATCAAAGGAAGTGGTAAACCAATAATTCCAAAAAATTACATACAAATGATGTAATTCTATTAACTATAAATGAGGAAACTGGGATCCATGTATCAGACAGATTTCTATTAAGAGTATAATTTAGGGACTGGTAAATATTTTACATAGTGGACCAGATAAGAAACATTTTAAGCTTTATGGGTCTTAAGGTCTCTGTCATAAGTACTCATCACTTTCATTGTAGCTTGAAAGAAATCAACAACATGCAACCAGATGGATGTGGGTGTGTTCCAATAGGACCATATTTATAAAATCAGACATTGAGCAGGATTTGGCCAAAAGTCCACAGTTTGCTGGTCTCTACAGTCTGAATATACTTTGAACAGCACCTTTCAAGAGGTACAGTGGAAAGGTATCTTTGAAGTCACTGATAATTGGATATGTGTCAGGTTTTCCATCTTAATAAGACCATACTGCTTGTTCAATTCTTTTATTAATAAATACATGAAACATTTAACAATAACTTTGGAATCTACAGAAATATTAAATGAAACACTGTGATGTCTTAGGGAGCTTCCTTCATCCTTAAGCATTATTTATTCTTTGTGATTGAGAAAGGAGCTTTCAAATAATGTCCCTTGATTGTTTCAAAAGAGAAGATATTCTTCAACATACAGTAGGAAGCATACCACACCCCAGAGTGAGGCATAGACACTAATCTACACTGACCTACATCATTAGAGGCTCTGAAGTCATATCCCAGTGTGATTATACATGTTCCCTATGCTCATGATTAATGGATACAGTATTTCAGCAGATGCCGCTCTGACTTTCAGCACTTAGAGATGGCAGATGGGTGGCAGAGAAAGAAAAACAAAAGCCATAATTTTGTGACAGTTTCTAATCTTGGATCTTGATGTATCTGGTCTCAAGGAAGATCTCACAACATTTCTCTTTCTTTTTTCCTTTATTATTCTTTTTCTTCCTTTATCCTTTCTCTTAAAAGCTGTCATGCTCTTAAAGAAGGTGAAAAATATGTTAACATTGAAACTTAGGAGATGAGATAGATTCTTAGAGCTAACAGTCCAAATTATGGGAGGGTGTGGTGTGTAGATTATAGCACCTAGGTAACTGCTCTTCTGCACCCATTTTTCTCAAATGATAAATAAATTGCCCTTTCTTTTCTGGTGTGAACACATAGATGAGTATTGACTTGGACAGGTGCTGAGCATGTCTTTAATTTCATAAATTGCATTGCATTCTGTCTTTACTGCTGGTAAAGTCCTTAACTCTTGTATAGTAAATCGTTTATTGCTTATTAAACAATAAAATCCAGAAATTAGATTTACAGATTAATGAATCTGTTAAAAATTCTGGGTAATTCTAAGTTTTCAAAGTCACTGATTCTGAATTCAATGTTACATATATAAGCAGTGGAAATAACATAATATTTCCTTTTCTCATTTAATCAGAAGGCTATGTTTTACATTCATTTAATATAACACTGTTTTGGATTGAATGTTTGCTCAAATGCAATATCAATATATGAAACAATGGTACCATATAAGTGAAAGAAGTCATACCTGCTTATCAAGTCAGGTTTTGGGCAATAAACATAACTTTGTCAAGCTATTGCACTTTGTATCATTATGGCTTGGAAGAAAAATCAATAATGCATTTGTAAGGGTAGCATCCACTGAAAGGACACAAAGAAACAGTCTCTGTTGAGGCTGACACTTGAGGTGAACTCAAAATGGAAAATTATGAGAAAATTGAATGCAAACCTACAGCTTTATAGATTGAGAAGCTAATCAATGAGTTCTAGAAACCATGAAAGTAAATAAATATATGCTTAGTCACTCAATCATGTCCAACTCTTTGCAACCCCATGGCCTGTAGCCCACCAGACTCCTCTGTCCATAGAATTCTCCAGACAGGAATACTGGAAGGGGTAGCCATTCCCTTCTCCAGGGAATCTTCCCAACACAGGGATAGAACCCAGGTCTCCAGCATTGCAGGCAGAGTCCATCTATATTATACTGGGTGTAGCATACAAAATAGATACTTATCTCTTACATTTGTAAACATATTATGAAAATGCTTTTTAAAAGTTTAGCTATTAAGCAACTCCCCTTCATGGATCACAGCCTTGTCATAGCAAAGGGGATTTTGCAGCTCAGTGAAGCTATGAGCCACACCATGCAAGGCCATCCAAGATAATGGGTCATGGTGAAGACTTCTGAAATAGCCTGGTCCACTGAGGGAGGAAATGGCAACCTGCTCCAGCCTCTTCTCTTGCCTGGAGAACCCCATGGACAGTGGAAAAAGGTAAAAAAATATAACACTGGAAAATGACACACATAGCCATCCCTTTTCCCCTGCACTTCTCCCCACCCAGTTCAGAGGATGTCCAGTCTGCTACTGGGGAAGAGCGGAAGGCAATTACCAACAGCTCCAGAAAGAATGAAGTGGCTGGGCCAAAGCAGAAATGATGCTCAGCTGCAAATGTGTCTGGTGATGAAAGTAAAGTCTGATGCTGTAAATTTCCTATGTAATATTGCATAGGAAAATGGAATGTATGAATCAAGGTAAACTGGACAGAATTTGAGCACACTCTGGGAGATAGTGGAGGACAGAGGAGCATGGCATGCTGCAGTTCATGGAGTGGCAAAAAGTTTGACACGATTTAGCGACTGAACAACAACAATTAAACAACTGTTGCCAGTTTCTTTGTGGATATTTGAATTAGATCATATAAAAACTAGCATCATTTTAAATGTTTTTAGATAAAAGTTGGGGAATGATCATTTTTTATGTTACCCAGTGGTTGCAAAGCATGCATTTGGAAAGGGATATTGCTTAATTTGGGCTTCTCAGGTGGCACATTTGGGCTTCTTCTCCTGCCAAGAAGGAGACCAAGATACTCAGGTTTGGTCCTTGGGTTGAGAAGATCCCTTGAAGGAGGAAATGGCAACCCACTCCAGTATTCTTGCCTGGGAAATCCCATGGATAGAGGCGCTTGGGAAGGCTACAGTCCATGGGGTTGCAAAGAACTGGACACGACTAAGCATGCTGATGTTGAAGCTGAAACTCCAATATTTTGGCCACCTGATGGAAAGAGCTGACTCATTTGAAAAGACTCTGATGTTGAGAAAGATTGAAGGCAAGAGGAGAAGTGGACGACAGAGGATGAGATGGTTAGATGGCATCACTGACTCAATGGACATGAGTTTGGGTAAACTCTGGGAGCTGGTGATGGTCAGGGAGGCCTGGCATGCTGTGGTTCATGGGATCGCAAAGAATCAGACATCACTGAGCAACTGAACTGAACTGAAGCATGCTCTAACTAACTATATATATATATACATATATATACTATATATATAGTATATATATATATATATACTATTGCTTCACTTGGGCTTCTCCTGTCACTCACTGGCAAAGAATCTTCCTGTCAGTGCAGGAGACACAGGAGACAGGAATTGAATTCCAGGGTCAGGAATATCCCCTGCAGTAGGAAATGGCAAGCCACTCCAATATTCTTGCCTGGAGAATCACATGGACAGAGGAGCCTGGAGGGCTACAGTTGATGTCCCACTCTTGGGACATTACTGAAATGACTGAGCATGTATGTACTGCTTTATTTGGAGTCAGATTAAATGAGGAAAGAAGGAAGGGAGGGAGGAACAAAAGGAAGAAAAGAAACTTAAAAGTTAGCTTCATTATTATCCGGACTGTTCTGGAAGGAGAGTTATCTTGGAAGTCTTTACAACAAGACAATTGTCCTAGTAAGTCCAGAAGTCTGTGTATTTGCAACATTGGCTGATATATGCCAAACTAAATACATTGTAAGTTAAACATGGATTTGCACTCTCATTCAATATATGTTGACAACATGTAGCCCCTTATTTTTCAAACCTTTATTTCCGAATTTTTGACTAGTAATCTTAAAATAGTTTAAAAATATATAAAGTTGATTGATTTGACTGGACAAAACAAAGAGACTGTACTTCCATTATTTGAAAGTGCTGGGAGCCGTCAGCATGCCCCCTTGCTCGGATGACAAGGTCACGAGACTAAGAAAGAAACTGCAAGGCTGACTTTCTTTATGGGGCATCCTGGACTAGCCCCCCCGCCCCCCTCGGTGATGCTGGGAGCCATCAGGATGCCCCCTTCCTCGGATGACAAGGTCACGAGACTAAGAAAGAAATTGCAAAGCTGACTTTCTTTATCGGGGCATCCTGGGCAAGCCCCACCCTGGTATTTTTCTTGGGAGTTCTGTCCATGCTCGGAACTGGGGCTCATCTCAGTAGGTGGGTCCCAGTTGGAAAGAATTTGTCCTGAGATAATCCCCCCAGACCTTATCGACCAGAGGATCTGGGAAGGTGGATCACCTTCCCCAGGGGCTAAGGAGGAATGAAAGGGACATTTAAATAGATTACTACTCCTCCTACTAATTACTGGGGAGTTTACCAAGAGTTCTCTGGGGGTCATGGCAAGGCCACCACCGGAAAGGCTCATACTTGGATCACCTTTCCACCTCCCACTCCCCTGACCACTCCACGAGGAGGCTCTCTTCCTTGAAGAAATCAGGCTGGATTGGGACTAAGGAATGCTCATAATTGTGGCCAGCATAGTTGGAGATATTGATTACTTTAGGATAATGTAGACATAGGAATTCATTATAGTAGTTATAAGGTTAATAGGGTTTTATTGCTAAAGCAGTGCTCCTAAACTGTCTCTTAGTCCTTTTTCCTCTTCCTAAACTGTCTCTTAGTCCTCTTTGCTCTTCCTAAACTGTCTCTTTGGCCTCTTTCCTCTTTCCCCTAAGAACTGAAGTAGGTTACTAGAATAAACAGTCTCAAGCTTAAGTCCTTCCCTCTAGCTTCTACATAGATGTACCTGATAAGAGAAATGTAACCTTTCTACTTAGGTTGATGTACTTATCATGATTGAATGAAATATACTGAAGACATTCAAATGGTAAACATACTATTGTTAAATCTAATTACATAAAAATCTGACTTCTGCAAAGGGAATGTTTCATGATAGATTGGGGAATGAGCTCAATAATAAGGTTGCTATGGAAGGTAGAAAACAAAAAATTGTATAGAATGATAGGTGATGTAATGATGTAATGGGGATGTCTTTTGGCTATAAAACTGAAAACCAACAACAATAAACTGAGAGACTGCTCCATCACCACACATCAACTCAGCTCAGTTCTTCCGCTGTCACCACTCATCCCTCAAGACCCCCGGACCCTGCTGGGGCTGGACCCCGGCATGTAAGGTACTTGGTTTTTATTTACAATTAATTGCCATTGTTTTTGACCATTTTTCAATGGGACATGTGTTAATTTGCCACAGCAAATTACCAAAACCTTGCTTTCTTAACCAACAGACATTTATTGTCTTACATTTCCGGAGGCGAGAAATCTGAAGTTGAGGTGTTGGTAGGGTTGGCACCCCGTTGGGATTATGAGGAATAGTGTTACATACTGCTTTCCACAGTTAAGTTTCTTGTTGCCATAGGAGCTCCTTGCCTTACAGATGACATTCTTCTCGTCTTCACATCCCCTTCCCTCTGTGCCTGTTTGTCTCTGTCTATGTCTCCCTTCTCCTTTTTTTTTTCCCCCTTAAGGATATCAGTCATGTTGGGTGAAAGTGTTAGTTGCTCAATCGTGTCTGACTCTTTGCTACCCCATGGACTGTAGCCCGCCAGGTTCCTCTGTCCGTGGGATTCTCCAGTCAAGAATACTGGAGTAGGTAGCCATTCCCTTCTCCAGGAGATCTTCCCAACCCAGGGATGAAACCTGGGTCTCCTACATTACAGGTGAGTTCTTTACAACTGAGCCACCAGGGAAGCACCATGTCAGATGAAAGCCAACATTGATGACCTCATTTTAACATGATTGCTGAAGTGAAGACTCTATTTCCAAATGAGGTCACATTCTGAAATTGTGAAGGACTTCAGTATATCTTTTTGGGTGGGGCACACATTTCAAACCATCACAGGACAACATATATATTTTTGATGTTATTTAAATTTTAGGGCTTTTCCGGTATTATGTAACATTGGTCAGGAGTGTTGTGAATGTCATTTCCAGATTGACACATGTGTTTTGGTTAGTTTATGAAATATTATGAGAGTAGAAATTTCAGACTTTTGTGGTCAAATTTGTTATTCTTTTCTAAGATTCCTGTGTGCTCTGTCCATTTTCTGATTTTCTCATCTGGTTCTCTCATTTCCTTTTAATGTCAGTCTTTGAACTTCTTGGAATGTATTTTAATGTACACACAACATGTAGAGTATTCAGCTACATTTTATCCAAGAGCCATGCCAATTGTCCTAATATCTCTTTTAACTAATGCATGTAACAATGTTATATAACAGCTACTATTTGTTGAATATGACTGCCTCCTGGACACTCATCCAAAACTCTATATTATTAATTACTTACCAAAACCCCTAGTTTTTCATCATTCATATTTTACAGACAAAGACACAGTGGGGATCAGCCTGCCTATTCTAAGGACTCCATATCTCCCTTGGCTGTAGTTGGGAAAAATCCAAGAACTCTTCATGTTTTGGAAAAGAATGACCCTCCCACAGTCTTTACTAAAAAACTACCACATATCCTGTAGATAATTCTTAGTTTTACCTATGCTTCTCTTTCCTACTCTTCAATGTGCATTACACTGTGGCATCAGTTCCACATGGTGTAGGAGACATTGCTACCAAAGTTATATGCATCTTATGAGAAATAAAATCCTGAAGTTAGAAGCCTACAGATTTCATACGTGAGACTTCTGGCATCACTTAGATGGCAGGAGAGGCAGATGGGAAGACACATTTCTCCTGTTTACTTTCCCTGGCCTTGGCCTTGTGGATGGTACTCACTTCTTCATCTTAGCCAAGCTGTCCACTCTACTGACACAGCCTCCTGAAAGTCATGTCCAGGTGCATCAAGTATGTCAGAGCTGGTCCTTCGCTATGCTATAGACCACATTTCTGCTCTTTTTGAAATCGATGTACTTTACAGGCTTAAGAATTGAGGAGATCAATAGGCAGTAGGGTATCATCAATATAAAAAGCCTCAATCTTAGGTGATATGCAAATGCAAAAATTAATTACTCTAGTAAAAGGAAGTAAATTACACACTAAAGACCCTGATATATAACAATAATTCACAAGAAATTCATAGTAATAATCAGGAAGAAGATATGAAACATAAGGAACAAATAATTATGTAAAGGGTACTGGCCTGAGTAACCACTATACACCATGACCTGTTTTTCCCATGGGTCCACAAGAAGACACACATGAAGATTTTTATCACTATGTTGTTTGTAACAAGTGGAAGTCGGTGCATAATTGTGTATCACTACATCAGCAGGGACATAAAATATGTTACAGGCATAAGATGAGATACAATAAAACAATAAGAAGTAGTGAACTAGATTTACATGCAGCAACATGACTAGATCTCAAAAAGACATGATAACTAAAAAAGTATGAAATAGAAAAATATTTTTAACAAAAATAATGTCTGCAGTATTAGAAATATAAACAGTCAACATGACTTGGTGACTGAACAACATGGCACCAATATTTTTATGATATCATAAATATAATATCAAAAGTATTATAAAATATTTAAATATAAAGCCCTATCTATTATTATAAAATGTTATACAATATTTTATGTAATATATAATATATTTATATAACCTATACAATTATATATAATCTATACATAATAATCTGTTTATATACAATCTATATATTTATATATAATTTATATATAATATAGAATCTATAATATATATATTATAATATATAATATCTAAATAATACTATATAAAATATAAAACATTATAAATATAAAAGTCTTATCTAAAGCAAGGACTTCTCTGGTGGCTCAAATGGTGAAGAATCTGCCTGCAATGCAGGATACCTGGGTTCAATCCCTAGGTTGGGAAGATCCCCTGGAGATGGAAATGGTTATCCACTAAACGGCTACCCATCTAAAGCAACGTATGGAAAGAGGATTGGAAGAGCATACATAATATACTCTTGAGAAACTTTCTTCACATATTGAGACATGGAAGATGGATAAAAGGAAATCATATAAAGAATAAAAGGCATTGCATTGAGCACTGATGCCAGTAAGCCATGACCTGAAGCATATGATCAACTCAGTTTTGTACATCTGGGGTCTGACAGAAAGAACAAGTAGATAAAAACTCATCATGTGGGAAACTCAAGCCTAGAATCCAGCTGTTAGAGATGGAGTGGTTTTATTGCCGGAGAATGTCATCCTGAGTGATGACACAGATGACAAATGATGACAGGCTGTGGAAACCTTCTCTAATAATACAACTTATGTCACATTAGGATCATAATATATTTGGAAGGGGCTGTAGCATTCATTGATCAGTGTTTTTTCAGTAACTCCCTTAAGAAAATGAAGGTTTCATATCCTGGTACTGTATTGTTTTTAAAAGTATAAACACATCACTGTCTCTGAGATTATTATTTTTAGATTTTACATTGTATAATTTGAGCAGTATTTATAAATTTTACCAAGCAATTAACAGAATATTTTGAGTCAAATGCTTGACAAAAGAAGCATCATTAAAACGTGTGGGAAAATGCTGCCTACTTTACAAGGATCTGATTTTTCACACTTCATATTCTTGTTTATGATACTTAAACTTGAAGGAGACAATTCTCCAGGCACCTTTTACCTTTCTGCTAATGAGGTACTGACTGTCCGAGTTCTGAACCATCTTTTCAAGGATGCAAGATAGAGAACAGGTCTTTCACTGGAAGAAAAGACGGTTGTACTTCAAGTCTTGGAAGACAGAGATGATATCTCCGCCCAGAGCAGAAATCAAGCCTGCTTACTGTCCTTTATCAATGATTCAGGTTACTCTCCTGTAATTCAGCTCGCTGTGTTTACAGGTGTCACTTGGTCCGTTTCACATCACCTTATGGGATTCAAGGGCCAGGGAAGAACGAGAACAAGAAAATGCTGCTACATTGGCAACTGCTGTCACTGCGAATCAGGAAGTACATTGTCTCTGACCAGCGAGTCCCACGCCGTCTACCAGCATCCTTGAAATTGGCCGGCTAACTTGTTAGCTTGCAAGCAGGATAAAATCTCACATAGTTTTCAACAGTAATCAAGATGGAAAACTGATGGACACACTCTGTGCTCTGAAATGTTGACTCTTTGACTATATCACAAATGAGTATTGTATGTTTTATTTATTGAAGACTTTGGAAGAAAATCTTCAGATTACCAGAGGGGCACAGCCAAGGATTTGTCACGGATAGCTGAAGTACTCAATATGATCATGTAACCTGAGTACTTCAGGATGTTGTCTGAACCATTATATATGTGTTACTTTCTTGAATGGTGGGTGATGGTAATCACTCATTGCCCTTTTCCCATGGTTTCTTTTAGTAACACCACTGTAGAAGTAACGTCTCTGTTACAACTCAATGTGTGTGTATGCATGATTCACATTCGTACCCAGTGCTTTGCAACCTCATGGGCTGTAGCCCGTCAGGCTCCTCGGTCCATGTGATTTCCCATGCAAGAATACTGGAGTGGGTTGCCATTTCCTTCTCCAGAGGATCTTCCCAAGTTAGGGATGGAACTCCTGTCTCCGGCTGTCTCCTGCATTGGCAGGTGGACTCTTACCACTGCTGCCATCTGGGAGGCCCAGCAACACCACCACAGAGGCAACATGAACGTTACAACTCAATGAGCAGTCACTTGTCAAAGTATTTTCTAGGGTGACAGTAGTCATCTGAACTGACAAAATAAGAGTACTGATAAAATGGACTTGGACAGAAGAGAAATATACCTTTCCAGAGTCTACAATAATGGAAATATTAAAAGGTTAGGTAAGAGGAGTGTGGATCATATGCAGCTGCTTCCTCATTTTTCCAGACACTAACCCTTTAGGCTATGGTCATAAATCCAGGAACATTCTCTATACTTTGTTGAATAACTCAATTTGAGTTTCACTACATATTTGGTGCTCTTGGTTACAAGTGAATTTTTCATTTACATAGTCACATTCTGCCCACTTGAATATTCCCTGTGCAGTTGCACTTTTATATAATATACTTCTTCGCCATCTGTCCTCAATTTTGGTCAAGAGATGCTTCATATTTTTCAACACTTTGCATGGTAATTGTGCCACCCCAAAAGTCATTTTTGTTAATACACTTCTTGCTTATGTACTGTCAGTATGACACATCAGGCTCTCACTCACTGAAAGACGGCTTGCCTTTAGAAGTGCTACATCCACCTATCAGAAACAAAGAGAATGTTTCTATGAGCCATCAAAAGTATATTTGAAACTTCAAGTGCATGCATACACACATATACTACAATTGTTTTGAAAGCGTTGCATGACATAAATGATTTGGGATATGTAAACACACGTATGCATTATATGTTCCCACTCTAGATTTCATTTTAAAGTTATAATGAGATATAAAAATAATTTAGTATTATATTTTTTATGTTTTTATTTGTCTTTCTCTACATGATTATAAAATAAAGTACTACTATATTTAGTGATCATTCAAGTATTAGGTAGAGTCTTTATCTCTGCTATTTCTTTTTTCTGGTAAGGTGAAAAGAAAAATTAAATGTACATGGTAGGTAAAAAATTTTGGCTCTTTAAAAACAAGCTTTCATCTCAACTGAATTACTTTATTTGGCTTTTCCTAATAGATTTTTGATATGAGAGATTTTGATATGCTTGAGAGTCTTTTCCCTTAGGACAAGGATTTAGTTTTTCACTTCAAAAAGAAAAACATATTTGTATGCGTGGGTGTGTATATGTGTGTGAGAATGTGTATATATATACATATGTACATATATTGTCATTAGTCCTTTTCGATGCATTCATGTGTCTACACAAACACACACACATTGTCTCTCTCAAACACTTATCTTCATTAAATTTACTAGTTTTAACTACTTTTCCAACATAAAAATCTCTAGAGTCAGTTATTTTCTAATTGCATGTTTACATGAATCATCAACCTGAACATAAACCAACTTAAACAAAAAAATCTGTATAAGTTATCTAAATCTTACTTTTTACTGTAAATATTTTATAATCTAGATTAATTGTATTGTCTATCATTGTCTTTCTCTGCCCTCCTACCCAACTCCTAACGGCATTTAAAACCTCTTTCAAATACTAAGCTCCTATAGCTATCCAAGTTTAGCAAAGTTCAATCAGACTATTTAGCATAATAATTAGCTAAACTTTCTAGTATTGCTATTAGAGAACCATAGAGTTCAGCAGTTTTTTGGTTAAAACCTGGATAGGATTACCCACTCTGTAACTTTCTGGCTGTGTAATTTCATGAATGATTTTTTACTCTTTCTCAGCAAATCTCTCTAAGTATCCATTTCTGATAAAGGAACAATTTAGTAGTCTTGCCCTAATGTTACTGTAAGAGAATATACACAAAGAGATGACCACATTCTACAGCACACAGTGAATTGTCCAAAAAGGGTAACTGTGGTTATTTTAATACTAAATTTAAATTATGTCCACAGGAGCAGTTATCCAAAACAACATCAAAATAGAATAAATTTTCATTCTCTCTACTTTTTTCTCTTTTCTTTATTATGATTTCTTCTGAGATCATGTGGGTTGTTCTTATTTTAAAAATCTTCCACTTCTCTTTACTACTCTGTGGGTTTCTTCACTGAGGAAAGAAGATCCTGGTCTAAAAGAACAAATCCAACTAATTGCACTACTGTTTGCTTTTCACCACTATCTTTCAGCATTATCTTTCTTTTGTTTAATATTTTCTATATGAAGGATTACATATTGTCTCTTAAGAATAGGTCAATAAAGCCAAGAATATGTGCACAAACATGAAAATGCTAAGCTCTGAAATAATTATTTTATTTTTGCTTTTATTTTTCTATTAAATGATATATGTTCATTTTAGAAGCATAGCAAGAAGTAGAATATATAAATCTTTAAATCATTCTTATAATCTTATTATGCAGAATAAACCAATGCTACCTAGAGTTTTTAGGAGTTCTAGTTTTGGATATTACCATTCTATTAAATGCAATTTCCTATGCATCTTAACCTGGTTTAACTGGGTACCATTCACAGGAGAAAATATTTTTAAATAAGGCAGAATTTGGAGAAAAAAAAACACATAGATTTTATAGATTTTCTTTAATTAAAGGGATTATCTTTTAATGATACTATTTATTTTTTTAAGTAAGTCAACTGAGACACCAAGAAATTAAGACATGTTCTCAGAGTCTACACACAGAGTAAGTTGTGAAATAAAACAAAAGAAAATAAAATTCAAGTTGCTCTGAAATTTTGGCTTTTTTATCCATTAATATTAAGCTTCCCAGAAGAAGAGGAAGACAGGGGCAGGGTGGGCAGAGAGAGAGAGAATAAAGACATTGTTTTGAATCGATAGTATAGACTATACTCTAATGTTAAAAAAGTGCCAGGGTGGCTTGTGAGCAGTGTGGTAGGCTAATTAGTAATAGCGTTAGTCGCACAGTCGTGTCCGACTCTTTGTGACCTCATGGACTGTAGTCCACCATGTTCCTCTGTCCATTGGATTCTTCAGGCAAGAATACTGGAGTGGGTTGCCATTTGCTTCTCCAGGGTTTCTTTCCAACACAGGGTTGGAACCCAGGTCTCCTGCATTGCAGGCAGATTCTTTACCTTTTGAGTTACAGGGAAGCCCCTGCACTGGCTGTTTGGGTTGTTTGCCTATATGAGCCAAGGGCCCACTCCAAGGCCAGCTCTAGCTCTCTTCTGATTGGCTGGGATGTGCTATGGACTGATTTATAAGGACTCTATCAGTTGATTACTCTTTCTGGAGGTAGCCAACCAGAGGCGTTGAAAAGCATCTTGTGCCCAAGAGAGGCAAACTTGGATCTTTCTTCCCCTCCAGCATGTTGGGTGGCATGTCTAGCAGTTGCCTCTAGTTTCCACAAGAGAGCCAGCTTGGTTCCAGCTTGGACTGGTCACCCAGCCCCAGGACTTTAGAAATAGTATTCCACGCTGTCCAGCACATTTTGTCAGCAATAGCTTTTTTGTTATGTTTCTTTGCTATAATCAATTGGTTTCTCTGCTTTTCTACTTTGTTATCACTTCCCTCCATTGAATTCCCTGTTTCAAATATGCTGAGTGTTTTTGTCTTCCTGGTTGGATTGCAAATGATACACTGTTTGCTGAAATCTTTCTATGTGACTCCTATACTATATGATATAAAAATATATCATTTTCTACATGATCATTTATTAATATTACAAAAATATATCATTAATCTTAGGGAATATACTATTCTGCATTTGATTTTGTCTTCAGAGCTCTAAACAATTGTTTATACATATAAAATGTATCTAACTATAGAAAATAGTCACGAAGGATTCAATTTCTAAAGAAAAGAACTCTAAAGGTGATTTATTAAATTTGGAAGTAGTTTTACTACCCTGAGAATTAAAAAAAAAAGGAAAAAATGTTAACAGTGAAAAATGCTGCATATTCTGATAGTTGTTACTTAAAAAAAATAAAGTAGTAAATTTTTCTTTCTTTTTCCTGTTGTTTTGGGTTACAGAAACATGGCTTCTACATAAGGAATTAGTGTATATATATATATATATATATATATATATATATATATATAAGCATTCTATTTTAAAACACATTCTAGCAATTTCTTTCTTCATAGTGGCCCACAAGAGAAAAATACAAGATACTAATAAACTGTATGCCCTCTCTCTTAAACGGAAATCAAGTATAAGTGTGAAAATCTTCTCTCATTCAAGAATAAGAAATAAAATGGTTCCCAGAGAAAATAACCCAGTGGATTTGAAAACAAAGAGTGGAAGATTTTGCAGCCTCACAGATTTGCTGCAGTGGCTGTGAATCTCTGGAGAGCAATCTTGAGGCTAACAATCCAGGAACAAAGAGGTTTAAAGTTTACATCTTGGTTTCAGTCTATAAATCCCAGGGTAATCTACATTCTCTTTTAACCACTCAGATAAACACCCTTTTATTTACATAGATTCTATTTGATAGCCTTCAAACACTTATCAAGTCTTAATGCTCTTGATAATATTGACAACATGACTTTCAGTTATCTCCTAGGACTGCCTTTTATACACAGACTTGGGTGTGCTATGCATTTTAACCACAAGATCCCCTTGTCTGTTTCTATAATAGTTATGTTTACAGCATACAGCTTTGTTCCTTGGGTGGTTTAATTTCATTTTCGATTGTCATTTATTCTTAATGGGTTTAGAACATTCACATAGCTACAAACATATATTTCTACTCAGCTTCAGAAATGTATATGAGCATAAGATTAGAATCTGCATTATACAATTAGTAGCAAAAGTGGTGTTATATTGACATCAACTGTTTCACAGCAACCTTTCTTAAAATTGGTTTTATTTCTTTTTGTACATTCTGTTCATAAAACAGACAGTTCAGTTTATCCACATGAGCAGGATTAGGATAGCACATGTTGCCTTTGACTGACCAATTAGAAATGCACCAAAATTGATATCAGGGCTGACTTAAATTGCCTTTTATTGATTGTAACTTTGGGTTGTGACTGAGATAAACAGAATTTGGGCTCCATTACTTTTACCTTTAGTGTAATAGTCATAAATATGTTACCATACACGGCAGAAGGGATTTTGCAGACGTAATTAATGTTGCTCATCATTTAAGTTTAAAATAGAAAGGATACCTTGTATTATATAAGGGTAGCTGTTATAATCACATAAGCCCTTAAAAGCAGATTTTTCTTCCCTCCCAGCGCAGCAAAGGCCATCTGACAGATATAGCCAAGAAGTAAATCAGAGGGATTCAAAGAATCAGGATACCATGTGCCAATGTTTTTGTGTAGATGAAAAGAAGGCATGTGTCCAGGAAATGGGAACAACAAAGGACTGAATTCCAGCAACTACAAGTGGAGTTTAGGAAGAGAATTCAAGCTTGCGAGAAGTGTAGCCCTGATCAATATTTGGCTTTTAGTCCTATGATCTTAAAAAAAAAAAAAACCTTTTTATTTTGTATTGGGTTATAGCCAATTAACAATGTTGATAGTTCCAGGTGAATGGCGAAGGGACTCAGCTATGCATTTACGCGTATCCATTCTCTCCCAAACTCCTCTCCCCTCCAGGCTGTCATGTAGCATTGAGCAGAGTTTCATGTGCCATACAGCAGGTCTTTGTTGGTTATCCAGTTTAATTTTAGCAGGGTGTGTGTGTGCTCAGTCGTGTCCAACTCTTTGTGACCCCATGGACTGTAGCCCATCAGACTCCTCTGTCAATGGGATTTTCCAGGCAGGGCCACTGGAGTGGGTTACGATTTCCTTCTCCAGCAGTGTGTACATGTATACAATCCTGTGATGCTCTACGGACAGTATTAGCCACACCATACTGGACTCCTGATCTACACAGCTCCAGAGCGATAGATGAGTGCTACTGTACACCACCGCATTATGGACATATGCTATGAGGCAACTGGCCACTAACACAGTGACACACCATCTGCATTCAGCTCCGCTCAAGCATCTGCAACACTTATTTTAATGCTAGTGGATTTTTCCATCATTACAGCTTTTAAGACTTGATTGCTAAGTGTGCTTTGCTGTTGTTTGATTGCTTATTTGTTTCTTTTACCAAGAAATAAGAAGTGATGTATTATGGTGGAGTGAGAGGTGAGGGTTATGATGTCTCATATTAGGACTGTCTCTGTTTTGCTTCTGTTTGTAAACTCATTCAAGTCAGGGAGCCCCTCTGGACCACCATTTCATCACAAGGACATAAAGAAAGGTCACTCTGATTTTCTGATTTTCATGTCAGTGTTAAGGTGCTATGACTCTATAAAATATTTATGAAACTTCTTGAATATACTGAATTACTTTCCAGTAGGTTTGAAAAATATAAAAAGCATTTAAGACATTTTTCGACACATTCATTAATTTAAATAAATAATTAAAAATGCTTAATGAATGAGAACAAAAATCAAGTTCTGAAATGTGTGTTGCAGAATCCAAGGACTATTCTACTCCCAAGAAAGTATATTATCCTTATGGGTTACCGGCTTTTGATTTAAAAAGCTAGGTATAACCCAGTTCTGATGCAATGAGTTTAAATATTATTTGTTTTAAATCCGTAAATGTTAATGAGTACTAAATGCTGGGCAGCATAAGAACCAACAGAGATGAATGAGACAAACCCCTGACCTTGAGGTTATGGCATGGAAGGTAAACACTTATGCACACTAATGAGTGTGATAGTAATAATGATGTTATTGCCAATAATAGCGTTAGCTCAGACGGTAAAGAATCTACCTGCAATGCAGGAGACCTGGGTTGGATCCCTGGGTCGAGAAGATACCCTGGAGGAGGGTACAGCAACCCACTCTAGTATTCTTGCCTGGGGAATGCCATGGACAGAGGAGCCTGGAGGGCTATAGTCCATGGGGTTGCACAGAGTCAGACACGACTGAAGCGACTTAGCATGCATGCATGCTAATAATAGCCAGTTCTCTTAAGTACTTTTTATGCACCAAATTTTTTAGTTACTCTACCATTTAAACCTTATAATAATTAAATAAATTTAAATATTATCATTTATTTACACATAACATATAACAAAACAGCAGTACAAGTCATACAAATCTTTTGTACACAGTCATATATCTAGAAAATGATGGAAAAATATTTTTATATCTAGCGCCTGTGTCATCTTCATTTATTTTTTCTAAGAAGCATAGGTCAAGTATATCTATTTAATATGTGTATTCAGATATATGAAGTCAGAAAACACTGAAATATCTCAAAATCAAATTCATGATTTTTCTGCTGAACTTAATCTTCCTTTCTGATTCCTATTTATGTGAACAGTGAAAGTGATGTCGCTCAGTTGTGTCCGATTCTTTGTGACCCCATGGACTGTAGCCTACCACACTCTGTCGTCCATGGGATTTTCCAGGCAAAAGTACTGGAGTGGGATGCCATTTCCTTCTCCAGAGGATCTTCCTGACCCAGGAATCAAATCCTGGTCTCCTGCATTGTGGGCAGACGCTTTACCATCTGAGCCACTACAGAAGCCTATTGGAATGGTAACTCCACCTAAATTAAAGCCAGAAACCACTTGAATTAAACTTAAGTAAACCATTCTTTATCACATTCTCTCCCAAAAGTATAGTTTGTTGATTTAGCTTCTACCTACCTTAAAGCCATTCATTAATTTGATCTCTACAACCACGACCTCATTACAAGTGACAATTATCTCTTGTGACTCTGGTTTAGATGACAAAATGCCATTCCCTAAAAAAAAGTATTGTAGTGGCTTCCTGATGCAAAGGCAGTTAAAAACGGAAAATGTTAAGATTGACTTCAAAGCCTAAAATGAGGCAATTATGTGTGTTTTACTCACAGAGCTTTCAAAAATAAAAGAGTACAAAAATTAAATTGTCTACCTTTTCTTTTTTTTTTTTTAACTTTTTATTTTATATTGGAGTATAGTTGATTTTCAGTGTTGATAGTTTCAGGTGTACAACAAAGTGATTCAGTTACCCATATATTTGTAGCTTTCTTTTTCAGTTTCTTTTCCCATTTAGGATATTACATAATATTTAGCATATGTCCCCATGCTACACAGTAGGTCCTTGTTGGTTATTTATTTTAAACATAGCAGTGTGTACATGTTGATCCCAAACTCCCTAAGTATCCCTTCTCCACCCACCCCCCCCAATTTCTATCTTTTCCTATTGTCTAGTAACCTAAAATGTTGAAGAACAGTCATTATAATACTTCCAAACAATATTATCTCTTTGTCTCATTTATTTACAAACTCCCATCCACTTTGCATGAATCCCTTCCTCTTCCCTCCTACCCTCTTCCACATCATTATCTCAAAATATGTCATATATGGCTTCTTTTAGGCATGTCATCCTCCAATCTCCCTAATGGTTTTTCCAACTATAATTAGGAGAGAGTGTTTATTTGGTATGAGGGAAATTGAGTGTCAAGTAGTTTAGCAAATGTTCTGTTCTGGGGAGTTATAATTGGAGTCACAAAGTTGAGGGTTGACAGTTAAAAAACAGTGAGAAGAGGAACAGTCTGGGAAGGAGAAGATAGTAATAAGCTTGCCTTTTCACTTCTTATACATATCTTGTGGCTTCCAGTAAAGACAGCGTCTGAAGACTACATGCTCTGGTTGTCAGAAGGAAGATACTACACCTTGCTCAATTTCAAATGTCCTCCAGTTTCAGTATAAGGTTTTGAGCACTGAAATTCTTTTTGCCTTCAAGGTACTCAACATTGCTAAAGAACAGTGTCATATCAGACACCACTGAATCGTCTATTTTTTAAGTCGCATTGAAAGTAGGACTTGGATTTGAATGTATAAATTAGATGCTCTTGTCATAGTACTTTATATCTTCACAGGCAAAAGTATCTATGCCTTGATCATCTTTTTTCTTCCCTCATACAAAGTAGAGCCAATATTTATGGGAGCAAAACAGAAATGTGATATACACTCTAATTTTAAAATGGCTATAACTTCAAATACATATCCGAAGTCCCTGGGTTGCTTGGAGATTATGGATTTTCATGGCTAAACATTGGTACTATTTTCAAAATAAAGGGTGCTAATAAAAAATCCATTAAAGAGGAGACAAATTTGCATTTGAACAGGAAAGCTACATTTCACAAAGATAAAGGCTGCTCTTTTTGAGAGCAAAGCTAAAATGTAACAAACTTGCCTTGTTGCTTCTTATTGATTATTTTTGCACCCCTAGGAAATCAAGGGGAAAAATCTCAGATACTTTATTTCCTTGGCTTTGTTGAGAACTGAATCATCACTTTCTTTTCTGGTACCTGAAACTCCCAGGGATACTGTTTTTTTTAATGGATCCAACTTTTCAGAAGTTAAACGTCTTTCTACTGAGTATCATCTAAGTTGTGTTGGACTATATAAACACAAAGTTAATTTCTGTCTTGACCACAGGATTGAGAACTGAAAGGACTATCATGACAGGAAAAACAAATATAGTATTTAGTGGATCTTAAATTAGCCTTGCAGTCTTCAGTACATGGCTACATGCCAAAATATCTCAAGAATAAAAGGCCAACATTATATCAGTGTTTGAAGTATCTTGTACATGAGGAAAATTACATTTGAGGTTCTTAAAGCAATTGGTTTTATTCAAGTTCACAGGCAAATGGAAGCAAGAAAAAAGATACTGTAATATAAATCTATGCTGTATTTTTATTAAAAAAATTAAAGGATATTTGCATGAATTTTATGATTTGTTGTTTTAATGAATGAAGATATTTTACTTTTCAAAATACATTGATGTGAAGAAATTAATTTAAGAAGGAAGGTAATCAGAGGTAACAGTTTCCTAAATGGTTTTGTTCACTTTTCTGTTTTATTCTTCATTGGAATGATTGTCTAATGAAAACAATCTCAGCTTTATAAAATGAGCTGGGATATAATGGGATGAAACATATTTTATCTCTCCTTAAATGCCAGCCCCTTTATCCGATTAATCATAACACGCTTGCGCTCAGTCTCTAAGTCTTATCAGACTCTTTTGTGAACCCATGGACTGTAGCCGTCAGTCCCCCCTGTCCATGGGATTCTCCAGGCAAGAATACTGGAGTGAATCTCCTTCCCAGGGGATCTTATCTACCCAGAGATTAAACCCATGTCTCTAACGTCTCTTGCATTGCACCCAGATTCTTTACTACTGAGCCACCAAGGAATACATCAAACATACAGAGTATCTTTTTAACAAATTTAATGAGTTTGTAGTCATAAGCTTATTTTTTTTCTGTAAAGTCACAAGAGAGATAACAGAAGAATAAGTACCTAGTGACTAAGAATAAGTACTTAGTTCTTACTTTAAAATTTTATGTACTTCTAGCAAAAGTGCTACATATAATCACATTTTTAAAGAAATTGGTTATTACAAAAGTATAAAATTACCACACTAAAACACTGGATTTACATTTCCTTTAACCCCAAATTTAAAATTCAGACTTTACAATTATACCTAATATTATATGCTTCCCTCCCACCCTATCTTTTATCTTATGAATGGAACAAAGTTCATTGAGATATTTCATGTTTTAAGATGCTTATTAGGCATACAAGTGACTGATTTTTCTTTTACCTTATTAAAGACTTGGGAAAGGACTTCTAGTTTCTGATTTCTTAAGCATGAAGCTTGGGAGTCAATACTCCATCCTAACAACCAGAAAAACGCCAAACAGACTGAAAAATCTATAGCTTTTCTTGGATCCATAAAATATGGGAGGACACAGGACAAACTACTGTCCTCAGTGTTAGAGAGACAAAGAAGTGAATATAGGGAGTTCCAGCTTCACAGAACTGGGAGTCATGAGCAGAAACCTCCCCAGGAAACAGCACCAAGGTAAGAAAACCTGAACTGTAGTTGATGAACTGCTGGGGCTCAGTGTGGACAAGTCTAAGAGTTAAAAAGCTCCAGGATACACAACCCCCACACAGCACTGTGACATTTGCTTCCAGGAGCTTCATCAGGTTCCCATAGAAAACATCTCACAGAAAAATCCCAGTAGGCTTCCAGTAAGGGGAGGAGAAAAAGAGCAATTTTGAAATAGGCCAGCTAGTGCACTCTGTTCCTCTTAACAAGGCCTGTCAGCAGGGGAAATCAGTTTATCAGGGCCTAATCTGCTAGGATATTATCAGAGACAAACTGTTCTGGGAAAGGGAAATAGTCAATTCCTGGTGGCTCTAGCCTCTTTCCTGGGAGAAGGGATATAACCAAATCAAGCCTACTCTAGCCATCCTGTCCCAAAGAATGGGAAGAGAAAAAAAAAAAAAGTCTAAGAAACATTTGTGAAGTTCACAGCCCAGAGGCAGGAGTTCACTAAAAGAATAAGATCTCACCATAGGACTATAGAATGAGTCCCGTCCCCTCACATCTAACCAACACAGTGCTGAAAGTGTATTGGTAGACATTTCTATACAGTATATCCTGACTAGCAATAGAAAGAAAGAAGGAAAGAAAGAAGAGAAAGAAAGAAAAGGGAAATTACAAGTCAGACTAAAAGGCAAAGTCAACAAAATCTGACAGACAATGTACCAGAATCAGACATTGCAAGGATGTTAAAATTGCCATATTGGTAATTTAAGACTATGATTAGTATACTAAAGACTCTAATGGATAAGTAGATAGCATGCAGGAACATAAGGGTGATGTAAACAGAGAGATGGCAATCCTAAGAAAGAAACAAAAAGAAATGTTAGAGATTAAAAAATAATATAAAATAGTGTATCAGAAATGAAGAATGCACTTGACAGGTTTTTAGTAGATCGGGCATAGCTGAGAAAAGTAGAAGATCTATCAGTAGAATTCTTCAACTGAAAAACAAAGGACAAAAAAAAAAAAAATCCAAGACCTGTGAAGGTCTGTGGTATGTGGGACAACTATAAAAGATCTGGTATACATAAAACGAAGATACTAGAACCAGAAAAAAGAGAGTAAAAGAAATGTTTGAAATAATAATAATGATTAAAGATTTTCCCAAATAAATGTCAGACACAAAACAACAAATCTGGAAAGTACAGAGAACATTATGCAATATGAGCAGGATGAAGAAGAGGAGAGAAACATCCAAAATGTTGAGAAAAAGTGTAATTGAGCAGGACCCTGAGGTGGGGAGGGGGGCTTCTGGGCACAAACGCCTTTCTGTGTCCTCCATTTCTTGTTATTAGGAAACAGGATTCATTCCGACTCCATGACCTCTCTGAATTCCAATGGACAGGTTCTAATAATCACTAACTAGGAAGGGAGGGCATACAGAGACAAGAGAGGAACAGTCAAGAAATAATAATGCAGCCTTGGGGCAAAGTCCTGGTTCCCCCTCAAGGGACATATATAGCAATATCTTTGAGCTATTTTGCAGATACTGAAAGCCATACCAGGTTAGGGTTTTCCTGGTGACTCGGATGATAAAGAATATTGCAAGGTGAGAGATTAGGGTTCAGTCCTGGGGTGGGAGGATCCCCTGGAAAAGGGAATGGCAACTCACTCCAGTATTCTTACCTGGAATAGTTCACAGACAGAGGAGCTTGGTAAACTACAGTCCATGGGATTGCAAAGAGTTGGATACAACTGAGAGACTAACACTTTCACTTTCTTTTCACACCAGGTTAGAGAAGTTAACAATATGTTGCCCTCATGCATATAGACCCAAGACTGGTTGAAACAAGAAGGTCAATGAGGCTGACTCACATTTACTTTACCACCAACCAATCAGAAGTATATTCACGAACTGATCAGGGCCTCTTTAAATAATTATTAGAAGATTCCTCACTACCTACTCTAGAGCAAGACACAGTGTTGAGGGTTATAGCCCACTGTGACTCCCTTTGCCAGGCAAAACAATAAAGTCATTCTTTTCTACTTTACCCAAATCTTTTCCAAGATTTGATTCAATATCAGATTACAGATGCTGGATTTGGCACTTTATGATCAGTCTTGGAACTGTCATGGCTCCAGTACATATTCATTTAGTTTGCTCATGTGTTAAAATGAGTGTATACTGAAGCTCAAGGTCTAATGGAAGTAGGTCTGCCACTTTGTACCTATTTTGTTCTAATCAGTGTATGTCATGTCCTCAGGCTATGTCATTCTTTTAAAGGTTGTGCCCTTTCCCCTCCTGCCTCAATCCTATCCAATCTCTTTCAGAGGATGGGATGGAATCAGAAGAAAGGCATGTGTACCCAGTTGCTCAGTTGTGTCTGACTCTTTGTGACCCCATGGACTACAGCCCTCTCCCCAGGGTCCTCTGTGCATGGGATTCTCCAGGCGAGAATATTAGAGTGAGTTGTCATTTCCTTCTCCAGGGTGTCTTTCTGGCCCATGTCTTCTGCATCTCCTGTATTGGCAGGCAGATTCTTTACCACTGTGCCACCTTTGTAGCCTATATCAGAGAAAATAATCCTATCTCATTCAACAAGGCCAACATCACCCTCTATCATATGTCACCAGGGAAATGCAAATGAAAATGACAATGAGATACCACTAAAAAGGCCAAAATCCAGAACATTGACAATACCAAATACTGATGAGGATGTAGAGAAACTGTTACTCTATTTATTGCTAGTGGAATGCAAAATAGTACAGCCACTTTGGAAGATAGGCAGTTTTCTTACAAATCCAAAGAAACTCATACCATCAATTATTTTCTTTGGTGTTTACCCAAGGAATTTAAAACTGATGTCTATACAAGGCCTGCATATGAGTGCTTATTACATCATTGTTTATAGTTGAAAACAATCCTGATGTTACTCAGTAGGAGGATGAATAAATAAACTGGTATTTGAGACAATGCAACATTATTTAGCACTGAAAAGAAATGAACTATCATACAATAAAAAGACACGGTGGAAACAAATGCATATTACATGAAAGAAGCCAATCTGTAAATGCTATTTACTGTACGATTCTAACCATGTAATATTCTAGAAAAAGCAAAAATTGGAGAGACTGGAAAGATTAATGGTTACCAGGGGTTGGATGATGGGGTGGGGGGCAGGGAATTCATAAACAGACAGAGCACAGAAATCTTTCAGGCTGGTGAAAATACTTGGTATGGTATCATAATGATGGACACAAAAGTATATTTGTCCAAAATCACAGGACTTATAATACCAAGAGTGAACTGTTACTTAAATTTCAGATTTTGGTTGACAGTGATGAGGCACTGCAGCTTCATGAACTGTAACAAACACACCACTGAATGCTGATGTTGATAATGGAGGAGGCTATGAATGTGTGGAGCAACAGCAATATGGCAAATCTATGTGCTTTCTCCTTAATTTTGATGTGAACCTAAAACTGCTCTAACAAAACAGAATCTTAATTAAGATACAAAAAGCACAAATCATTAAAATGAAAACAAAATGGCATTGCTCTGTTTCCTGCTCTGTGCTAAGTAATATTCATGCCCTAAGTCAATTGCCGCCAGATGGATGAGATGCTATTAGTATCTTAATTTTAAAGATGAGAAAAATGGGTGTTTAGAAAATCTTCATAATCTGGACAAGGCCATTTCTATTATAAAAGGCAGACAGTACTTGAACCCAGGTTTCTCTTATGCCACACTGGAGCATTTAAACAATTACCTGCTTTATTTTCCTTGATTTCTTCAATGATTTTTAATTTCTGCAATAACTTTTACTTTATCATATGTTTACTTCTTCGGATCAATGCATGTCTTTGTCTTCTTACACTTTCCTTCTCACCTTTGATGCCTTTGCTCATGGATTTCCTATTTTTATTGGATATCACTGAATGTAAAATTCAGCACAATTTAATTGTCTTTGGTTTGCTGAAGTGTGTTCTCGAAATGCAGACACTGTCTTTTACCCTGGATGTGATCTTCATCTGGGTGTATTAAAAGCTCTCCTCAGTCCTGTTCTTTGCTCACAGAATGTGTAGGGACAGAAATTTCTCCTTTATCACTCTAGGCCTTGAGTGACTATTCCCCTCAGAATAAGTGCCTGAGATATTTATTCTGATCTTCAGCTAAGAAGGGAGTTAATGTGATGCCATCATTAGGAATTTTATTACTGCATTCTTTCTCTCTACATTAAAAAAAAATTGCATATAACAAAGTGTCTTGTCTGTTCCTGTATGATGTTTATACCCCTCTTTGCCTCTAGATGTATGGGTAACTTTTCTTTTGTTTATATTTTCAAGATTTGAATTTTGATATAGCAATATTCTTTGTTTATTTGTTTAGTTTTGCTTTGTTTTGCTTTGCCCTGCTCAGCCATCTCTGTAGGGCTTCTACTCAGTCCCAGCTGAGTGAGTGGCTTATTTTAGATTTTGAAAGTGAAAAAGTGAAAGTCAGTTGTTCAATCTTGTCAGGCTGTTTGCCACTCCATGGACTGCAGCCCACTAGGCTCCTCATCCATGGAACTCTCCAGGCAAGAATACTGGAGTGGGTGGCCATTCCCTTCTCCAGGGAATCTTCCTAATATGGAGATTGAATCTTGGTCTCCTGCATTTCAGGTAGAATCTTTGCCACTGAGCTATAGGGAAGATCTTAGACTTCACTCCACCTGTACTTAAAATTTCTATGAGGAGACCCTCCACCACTTTTCTGGACTAGACCTGAGGCTCCGGTGACTTCATATTGACATGAGTTCCAAGTGAACCACCTCTAGTGTTTCCCCAGTTGCCATTAGTTCTCACCTCCATCCTTATTTCAAAAACATCAATGAGGTCCTTGAAATGGTTTTCTCACTTTCTGCCAAACTCCAGAGGAAGAGCCCTGTGTTGACCACTTGAATCCTCTTTTCATTTATCCCCAAATTATACTGGATCTGAATGATGCTTCTTGAGTTTTGGGGTGAGAAGTTAGATGCTAATTTCAGCTTCCACTGAGATTAAAATAGGCTGTTCATTTCACTCAGTTTTTGGCAAACAAATTCTACAAACTGCTTTCACATTAGCTTTTGTTTTTCAAAATTCATAGTGTTTTTTATTTAAAGCATATCAATGATTTTAACAAAGCTGTTTAGAGTTACAGTATGCATAGACCTGGGTGTGAAAAGATAGACATTGATTTATATAATTAAAATAATGGATTTTATTCTCTGAAGACTCTAAGTTGATCCTTGGTATTAAGTGAAGCACTTAGAGAAACACATTTAGCTCTTCAGGTTCGGAAACATTAGATGACATTATAGACCAGTTGGAGTCATCAGCTCCCTAAGTGGCCCTCTCATCCTTCAGAGACATAAAAACTAATGTGCTCTGCTCTGCACCTCACTTTCTGCTTCTAGGTCTTATGAAGTGCTAAGAAAAAGTCATTGGCTGCATGGCACCTTTTTTTGATTTGATATTAAAAGAATGGCAGATATTCTATACATATTGTGAAGGACATTAGTGTACGTTTCTCAAAGTAGCATAAATTGTGTTGAAACCATCAGTTCAGCTTGCATATAAATAACTTGTATATAATTTTGAGTACACTATAAACAGCAACAAATATCAAGAAATATTTGTTTTATTATACAAATGTTCTGTTCCTTGCTGATGAGTAATTTTTGTATGTATTTGATATACTTTCAGGATTTATTCTATCTGTAAAAGAAGCAATTCCTTTATTAGCAAAAGGCTTGTAGACTCTCCATCTCTTCAGCCTCACCCCTATATCTAGCCCAGACACTTGCACACGTCAAAGAAACTGGTTATAGGCTTTGCAAACACCAAAATGCTAATTGTCAAGATCTTAAGAAAATGACCATTTTTCCATTATTTTTCCCAGTGCCATATAAAAGAAGCTGTTAAATGGGTTGCCTGTTTCCTACTGGGATTCATTCCAGTGTTAAAAGACATGCTATGTGAAACTCAAAATTCAATCAAACAAAGAATGAACAAAAGAATATGTGTTAAAAAAGGACTTCTGAGTTATTTTACAGAAAAGGATACAAATTCTCAAAATGTGTGGTTGTGGGCAGGGGTGTTACATATTCATAGCACTCCATAGAAATTATTTCTGAGTCTTTCAAAAACAGTTACATTGTGCTTTTTCGAATAAACACATGCAAAAGGGAAACTACAAAGAAGAGAGAAAGATGTTAGAAATAAATGAAAGAAGAAAGCAGGGGAAAAAGAAATAATTAAATGGAAAATAATATTTGGGGAGAAATAGTATTAAATACAAAAATCCAAAGGATGACATTAAGGTATTTTGAACCACGGATCACGAACCAAACTCTTACTTTTCTTTCCCCCAAAATCTTCACATTGAACACTGTCTGTGTCTTTCACAATTTCCAAGCACTCTGAAACTTCAGATTTGTTCCTACACTTTCAGAATATACAATTATGCAAGTAAATCTAAGAACTGGTAAGATTTCTATTATCTGAGGTTCTGTCATAGATTTTGTAGGGAATTCCATCAGCTTCCAGCAGCATAGAAGGCAGCAGTTATGTATGCAACCCTGAGAATAGCTTTAAGTGAGATATTATGAAGGTAATATACAATATAAGGTGTCGGTATATGCCTGAACTTGTTTTACTAGTAGAATTAGATATGCAGTGGCATTTTCTGACTCAGAAAATATCTGCCGTAATGACCTGACATTAGCATTTTGTGTGTATAATATGCTATCCCTACCGGGATATTTTATGAAAGCTAGAGGCTGTGACCTACTGTTCATTTCACTTAGCTTCTGAGGTGCCAGAGATTGATGGAGGAGCTAAAGCGCATCATTGCTCTTCACTGGACCTTCGCATTTATTAGTCACGAGTCTGATGCTAATGGGATTCGCTCTTTTGTTGGATTGATGCTCAGGGTTAGACGGGCAGAGGAGCTCCTGATCTTGACCAGAGATGATTTGCCCAATGCCAATTAGAAGAGGAAGAGGGCAAGGTGGAAGTTGAACTTGGACTTAATAGGAATAATAGATGCTGAGGGTGCATGATTAAACTCAATAACATAATGCACTCTACTCCTAAATTGACGAATTTACCTAGCGAAGAGACTTTCTGTTATTGTCAGCCAAGCAAAATGTAATCCTTTGAGAAACAGTCCAGCTAGGTTTTTTTTTAACTACTCATAGGACATAAAGTTATTTCTGTTAAATACAGATATTATTTTACACATTTCAAAAATAGTGCTCCTATTTCACACAAACAACAAAAAGAAAAAAGGTGTTACCCAATCATTTTGAAGACATGATCCCTCAGGGTAAACAAATATGTCCTGTTTTAAATGCCCTTTACTGTAGACATACATTTAACATGATGAGACAAGATAAATATTACAATTGGAATAGAGTAGTCTTTTTAAAATTATACTTGTTCTTCAAAGTTTTTCTCTCACTGGGAAATTTCCCTCACTTCTGCTTCTCTCGCACTGAGAGCCAGAGTTGCTGAAATTTATAGGAGGCCTAGTATTTCAGAACTCCTCTTGGAAA
The DNA here is from genome assembly GCA_007570785.1 of Antilocapra americana. NCBI lineage: Eukaryota > Metazoa > Chordata > Mammalia > Artiodactyla > Antilocapridae > Antilocapra > Antilocapra americana. Next base: position 33,270,993 of record ML661338.1, on the reverse strand, counting down.
AAAAAAAAGTAGTTAAGACTGATACCTTTTGGCAACCATAAGTTTATTCTCAAAGTCTATATTTGCCAGAGGGGAAGAATGAGGGAACAAGATAGTCAGGGGTTTGGGACTTACAGGTGCACACTGATCTCTTCAAAATGGATAACCAGCAAGATTCTACTGTACAGCGCAGGGAACGCTGCTCATATTCTACGGCAGCCTGGATGGGAGGGGAGTCTGGAGGAAAATGGATACACGTATATGTAGGGCTGAATTCCTTTGCTGTTGACCTGACACTATCACAACATTGTTAATCAGTTATACTCCAATATAAAATAATTTTTTAACAAAACTGATAACCTTTTTAAGTTTCCTAAATTATGTTCTAGGAATTCATACATTTGCATATTTATACATCCCTTTATCTTATAAATATGTGCTGTTTTCTCTGTGTAAAAGTGTATTTTACAGGGCATGCTAAATTGCTTCAGTCATGTCTGACTCTTTGCAACGCTATGGACTGCAGCCAGACAGGCTCCTTGGTTCATGGGATTCTCTAGGCAAGAATACTGCAGTGGGTTGTAATATTACCATCATATCAGGAATTGAAAAATTCCTAGCACAAATACAAACTTTGGGCAAGCTCTGGGCAAAATTATTTCAGTGGTTGCTTGAAAGTCATTTATGGAAAATAAAATTGACAAAAAATGATGGTTGAAATGAAAATCAGAAATTTGAACGTCAGGAAAAGGATACTGGGCATGCTCTTTTATCAATTCATGCTTGCTCTTTAGCATAGCATGGTGTCTTCTGGTGCCCAAGAAATATTTGTTTAGTTGTTTTTGTTTGATTCAAATTAATTTTGGGGGTAGCTTTTAAAAACTGGCACCAGATAAAAGATGTAACCTGAGCTCTGCTATAGTGACATTATTACTTAGCAGCAATGTGTGGGATGAATTAGAGAAAAGAAAAATGGAACCCCAATATAACAATAAATGTAAACTCTTCACCCAAACCATTGTAGATATATGATGGACATGAGAGACATATTCAAAGAAAAAATCCCATTATTTAACTAATAAAAGTTGCATCAGAGATGCAAGGCAGAAGGAGCTGAGGCTTATGCTGAAGTTTTAATCTGAGGTCTGAGGTGTCTTAGGTAGAAGAAGATGCCACCTGTTAAATTTGACATATGATGACTTTGTGGTATGATGTCAAGATTCCACTCTCTACCTGTTGGATGACCTTAAGAAAAGGCAAGAGATAAATATTTAGAAAGGATTAGGGCTCCCCTAGTGGCTCAGTGGCAAAGAATCTGCCTGCCAATGCAGGAGACACAGGTCTCATCCAGGGTCCTAGAGGAGCCCACACTGCCACTGGTCAGCTAAGCCAGGGCACAACAACTACTGAGCCCGTGCGCGAGAGCCCAGGAGCCACAACTGCTGAGCCCACGTGCTGCAGCTACTGAAGTCCCCATACCCTAGTGCCCATGCTCCGCCACAAGAGAAGTCACTGCGATGAGAAACCAATGCATTGCGACTAGCTCTGCTTGCCACAGCTAGAGGAGAAAAGCCCATGCAGCAATGGAGTTCAACATTGGAGTTCAGCACAGGCATAAATAAATAAATAAAGTTTTAAAAAGTCAAAAGGTATATATTAAAAAAAAAAAACAAAAAAACAAATTTAGATGTGAAGTAATTGAAAAGAGCATGAGAAGGAAATCTTAGGCAGGACACTATTCTCAGGGAAGGGTTTAAAAAAAAAAAAGTCTTTTTGATCATGGAAAGGCAATCCTAGACATAAGAAAGACCAGAAAGTTTAAGTCAAGAAAGACAAAATTCTGAAGTTTTCTTTTTTTTTTTTTTTCTTTTTAAAGCAATTACTGGAAAAGTTAATATCATTGGAGCTTCAGGCCCAATAGTGACATTTTTCTTTTTGTAAGTTTCAATAAAAGAGTAGAGATGGACCTTCGAAAGCAAGAGATGGGATGAATTATGTATATAAAAGCAATAAATGTCAATCATCATTTAAAGAAATTTGCACAGAATAAGCAAAGTAGGATAAGAGCTTGAAAGTAAAGCTTTTATGTACTTTCAAGTTTTTTTTTTTTTCTTTATCAGAGGGGAAACTGTTTAGACTCAAAAACCTGAGTGTAAACGAATGAGAAGGATGGATTTAAGAAGACCTGAATTATAATCCCAGATTCTACCAAACACCTCTGAGGCTTAGTAGATTCATGCATGAATATAAAATAAGCAATACGCTTAGCTTTAAATGTTTTATTTATTTATTTTTCAAATTAATTCATTTACTTAGGGGCTGTGCTGGGTCTTCGTTGCTGTGTGAGCTTTCCTCTAGTTGTGTTGAGTGGGATCTGCTCTTTAGCTGCAGTGCACAAGCTTCTCCCTGCAGTAGCTTCTCTTGTTATGGAGCATGGTGTCTAGAGCTCAGGCTCAGTAGTTGTGAGCCTGCTCATGGGTCTAATTTAGGCACACAGGTTTAGTTCTTCCATGGCATGTGGGATCTTCTTGGCTCAGGGATCGAACCTTTGTCTCCTGCATTGGCAGGTGGAATCATAATCACAGCCACTGGGAAAGTCCAGCTCTAAACATTTTAAATTAATGTATAAGAGGTTTAAAAGATATTTTTGAGGTATAATTTATACAAAATTTTAATGATATATTTTTGAGTTTGACAACTGCATCCTTCCTGGTAACTGCTTCCACAATAAAGACATAGAGCTTTCCCACCACCTGAAGTCACCTGACCCTCCTCATCCTTACCCCTGACTACAGGCAAAGATTGACCTAGATTCTGTTACCATGGATAAGACTGGTCTTTCTTAAATTTTATATAAATAATATAAGTATGTATTAATTTTTTCTGGTTTCTTTACCTAAGCATGTTTTTTTTGAAATTTACCTATTTAATTGAGTGTGTAAGTCACTACACTTTATTACCACTGAGTATATTTCATTGTGCATGTGAGTGTGCATGCTAAGTCAGTTCAGTCATGTCCGATTCTTTGCAACCCCATGGACTATAGCCTGCCAGACTCTTCTGTTCTTGGGATTCTCCAGGCAAGAATAATAAAGTGGGTTGCGATTCCTTCTTCCAGGGATCTTCCCAACCCAGGGATCAAACCCACACTTCTTAAGTCTGCTGAATTGACAGGCAGGTTCTTTATCACTAGTGCCACCTCAGAAGTCCTATATTTCATTTTAATTTATCTATTTTATCCAATTTATCCAACTTACCTATTCACTTGGTGATAGACACTTGTCAGGCTTATAGATCTGGGATAATATTAACAAAACTACTATGAGCATTCTTGCACAAATCTTTGTGCACATACCTGTTTAACTAAGAGATCTTATACAAAAATTCAAAAAAATCATTCTCACAGAAAACTTGGAAAGCAGGCATGTGGAACCCAGCATCCATCATTGTGTGAAGATCGGATATTAGTTTTCCAGTTTATGTGACACTACTACCATACTTACAAAATATTTCTTCACCAATTAGTCATGTACACAGGCTATGCACACACTTGATTGTGTGGTCCTAACTGATCTGTAGGTGTGTGTGCTCAGTTGTGTCCGATTCTTTTGTGACCTCATGGACTATAGCCTGCCAGGCTCCTCTGTCCATTTAATTTTCCAGGCAAAAATAGTGGAGTGTTTCCATTTCCTTTTCCAGGGGTTCTTCCTTACCCAGGGGTTGAACTCACATCACTTGCATCTCCTGCATTGGTAAATGGATTTTTTACCACTGAACCACCTGGGAAACCTCCTAACTGGCCTATTTTGAGTCAATAGGAGATGCAACAGGATGGGACTGGCCTTAGCATCAGCCGTTAGCATCAGTGGTCTACCCTCCACATGCCAGTCTCAAATGATCATAGAGTTCTAGAACTGGAGCGGCTAAATTTCTCTCCTGAGTGGCCAAGTGGCTCCCCTCTTCCTGATTACCAGCTTCTTGATGAGAAAGATCCTGAGCCTGGCTCTTCTCTCTCATCCATGCACATACTTTAAACAGCCAAATTTCATTAGTAAGGAATTATTTCCATGACAGCATGTGGGAGTATTTTTCCATCTGTTTTCATGTAAATCAAAGAGACACTCTCAGATATTCTAGACCCAAGGAAAAATAAATTCATGTACTGATTCCTCTCAACTTATAAAAATATTTGTTGGATGGAGTCCTGCCTTAGAATTAGATCTGGTCCTGTATAAAGAAATATCACAATCTCAGGTTCTTTGCTGGTTCTCTACTAGTTGAGGAGTGTCTGGATTATTTTAAGAGGCACTGTAAACTTCCCCCTTTCTCTTAAGCCTTCATGGACATTATTAGGAGGCAAAAAAGTGACGGAAAGAATTTAAGCACTTTTTTACTGTAGAGGGCCTGCAAAATCTGTATAGAGTATTCTGTGGTAAAGAACTCTTTTCCTTAGACTACTGTTTTAATCAACCCATCTAGATAGATGATAGACAGATGGTAGATTAGACAGGTGGATGATAGATAGATATAGCTAATAGATGGATAGATAGACAGACACACACATACTGAAGGCTTTGACTGGGAGTGGATTGCTAAGATGAAGCCCCCACTCAAGGTGCATAAGAGTTCTGGTTGAAATAAGGGAATGGTGGGGAGAAGGCTTCAGGAGGGAGAAGATTAACTTTTCTGAAGTGGAAGAGAGATCAAAGAGAGCTTGAGGGGCAGACTTCCAAACAGGGAGCTAAGCCTAAGAACAAGGGCACAGCCACCCGATCACTTTGGTGTCGTGTTTACATGGCTCTTCTTTTCCGGAAGGCACCTGGAGCCATTATCCTAAGCATCCATAGTTTCAAGTTGTTGCTGGTTTTGGATTCTTAATTTATTTTCCTTTAGTTAATCTTAGACTTCAGTGACACCTAATATACAGAAGCCTTGTGCAAGGGGTTTTGTATATAAGGAAGGAAAACAAATAGCAAACTCACTGAGGACAATGGGAAGGAGGCAGTTGACTAGTTGTTTAAGGTAAATAATAATGCGGAAGTTCCAGGCTATTACCAGGTCAAAAAGGTCAAGTTTCAGGGATAGCTGAGGGTGGTAATAAGATATAAGGAAAATGAAAAAGTATGCCTGATCCAGGAGAAACTTTTTTTTTCCCTCCAATCATTTTAAGAGAAGGAGACAGTTGAAGAAGGGGAAGAGTGGCAGGTATTTAGGTTATACATAGTGTTCATCCATCTTGGCTACACAACTTAGGTCCAGCATCCCCTTAGCCACTAACTACACAAGTGTCACAGAGCCACAGCCTCCTATGGCACTGTCCCCTGCTTTACTCAGGGGCTTTGTCTTCAGTTATTGCAAATTGCATTTGCAAAACAAATCTTCTTTCCAGAACGTGTTTCATACCATTTTAGATATTGATAAAATTCTGAAATAACTTTAGTCATTTGAATACTTTGATAACCATCCCAAATATACAAACTGAAATTTAACATAAAGAGTGGACAACACTTGATATAAAGTTGTTTTGTGCATCCGTGACAAATAAATACCATGTATTTTGCTATTTAATAGTTCTAAAGAATTTCTTTTTTAACTATTATCTTATAACTAGAAGAGGGTATCGGGACTTTCAAAAGAACTCCATTGAATATCTTTGATCATTTAACCTTTGGGCAATTGTGTCTCTGAGAGTATGTTTTTAGTCAGTCATTGGAGAGCAATCATTAGTGAATTCCTATATCCATCCATCAATTTCAAGTTGAAGCTCACACATTGCCGTAAATCCAGCTCAGAAATTTATGGGAAAATTGTATCACTTCTGACATTGTAGAAACTAGTTAAGACAGATTGAAGTCTACGAGGCAGAGGAGATAAAATATACAATTTTATCTGTAAGTCAATTCAAATTAAGTATTTTTAGTAATAAATTTTAATCTAGTTCTCAACTAAATTGTGGACTTTTAACTTCTAAATTCTAAATAACATAACAGGGTACAAATCTCAGCATCTGAACAAGGACAATTTTTGTATATGAATTTACTTACAATTACTCCTAAACTCAAAAGACATAGTTTAATTTGAATAAATAAAAGAGATAAATTGTTTGTGTTATTTGGGCTTGTCTTAGTCCATCTGGCTTGCTTTAACAAAAATACCAGCAATCAGGTGGCTAAAACAATAAACTTTGATTTCTAATAGTTCTGGAGGTTGAGAAGTCTGAAATCAAGACACCACCAGGTTCAGTAATCCATGAGGACTGCTTAGCAATTCACAGAGCAGTTCACTCAGTGTCCTCACACGGGACCAGAGAGATCTCGCATGTCTCCTCTTATTGGGGCACTAACATCATTCATGAGGATTCCACCCTGATGACCTAATAACCTCCCAAATGCCCTGCTTCCAAATGTCATCATATTGGGAATTTGAATTTCAACAAATGACTTTGGAGGAGACATAACATTCAGTCCACTGGAGGATTTATACCTGAATATTTACATGCAAACATTACAAAACTTATATCTCTGTCAAGAATACAATCAAGTAAAATAAAACATGACAGGCTGAATATTTACACGCAAACATAACAAAACCTATATCTCTGTCAAGAATAAAATCAAGTAAAATAAAGCATGCCAGTCTCCTTCATCAAATAAATTATTTGATTTAGTAAAACAATATTGTTAATTTTCTAACAAGATAATTTCCTTTGGTTTTCAGATAGATTTGAAATGGAAAAAAATCATTAAAGATAAAGAACAATTGCTTCTTGAATAGTCAAAGCAACAGTGTGACAGCTTACATAGAGAAAACCAAGAAAGAACAATCAATTATAAAAATAATTATATAGATTGCTATTATCCAAGACCCTTACATCAGATAATGTTTCTTCACACTGTCAGAATCTATACTTATTTTTCCACCAATCCACAGAGCTGGTAGGACCATCGTGACCTTGTGGCTCCTTCACATCCCATAAATGGAAAGATGAGAGAATTCCACTCATCAATTCTAACAGGCAGAGAAAGCAGTATGTCCAGATTCACTGCTTTGGGTGAAGAACAAGGCTAAAAATGCTGACCTCATGTAAACATGAATAATAGTCAATGGCATGGGCATCACTGGACAGGGTTTATTCAGAGGACCATCTAGCACTTTCTTTTTGTAATAAAATATCTTATATGATGGGGGTGTGGAGTTGGGACACACATCAGAAGAACTGAGAAGGGAGTGTGGTAGGAACTTGTGTCACTGTTGGAAAATGAGTGAGCTGTGACACTGAGTGGGCTGTGATATTGACTGAAATAGATTCACTCAGGGAGACAAGTTATGTATATCTTTGATCTTTTTTATAAGCAGCTGGATAGGAAAAAAAAATAAGCAGCAGGAAAGGAGGGACAGGATAAAAGAAAGTATCTTTTCACCCTTTTTATTCTTATGATGTCCTGATTCTTCAGCCTAGAGCTTTAAATATTTGTGTAACTACTTTCTTGGGGAACTGTCATCTCATAGTCATTTTGTATGTATTGAGCTCCTAAAGCTATGGATGCTTTATAAAGCTACAATGTAAATTTATTTCTCTCCAATATCCCTGTCACTTTCCCTGTCTCCACATAAAAAGCAAGAGATGTTAACATTTCATTATTAATTACAGCAACAGCAAGCTGGCTGTCAGGAAGTCAAACCCCGACACACTTTCCCCACCAAGCTGCTGAGCTTTCAGCCATTTACTCATTAAGCTTATGATGATGATGGAATTTTTAAAACCTGCTATTTGTAATGGACAGTAGGCCTTAAAAATCTGTCATAAATTGCTCAATTGAGGAAATCAAATGGCAAAAAGAGCGATCCAGGCTAAGAGCAAACAAATTGCATCATAAAGAGAAGTTGGGTCTTTAACTGAGCTTTCATTTTTACAAAGAATGTGAGGGTGACCCTGCAACTGTGAATGCTGTGGGACTGTTTAACTGAGAGCAGTTGTTCACAGTAAAGAGGCTGAACATACAGCGGAAAAAGAAATTTCAAACCAAACCAAGAAAAAGGACTGAAAGCACTTTGGGGTGCTTTTGTGTTTTAAACAATAAGTTACTGGTGAGTGAAAATGACTAAATCAATTTTTGATGTGCATTTTCCTTAACATTTTAATAACAGACTATATAAAATAAAAGTGGATTTCAAGGTGGCTACAAATCAAGTTAAAGACCTAAGCATACAAAGGAATATACTCTCCCATCTAGTGAGAGGTTTAAAGAAATGCACATAGATTTGGACATTTTTCATTCATTCATTCAAGATACATTCATCTGTACCTATTATATGGCTCAGCTTTTTATCTAAGCACTTCAGAATCAAGGATGAACGAAACAGAAAAGTATCTTCTGCTGAAGGAGGGAGATAGCTAAAAAAGAAAGAAAGAAAGAAACACCTGCATAATACATGGTATCTTAAACGGCATATTTCAAAGTGATAAAGTCATAAAAATCTAGGAAGAGCAAAGGCAAGTAAAAAGGGACTGGGAGGGCAGGTGTGGTGGTTTGAGAGGATACAAGCTTAACTAGGAGGTAAATTGTGAGAATCCCATTTGAGAGGTGGTGATAGGGACATTTGAAGAGAGAAGAATGTTCCAGGTAGATTGATCCAAGGGTTGAGTTCCCTAGGGAAAGCAAAATTTCACTTTGATTCAATAGAAGCTCTTGTACACCAGGAGAGCACAAGAGTGGATAGCTGTGTAGTGTCCCCATATGAAACAGCTCTTTCTAGTATGGATCAGGCTCACTAATCATGCGACCCTACAATACTTAGAGCCCCTAAACATCTTCTAGAAGTCTATATATGGCACCAAAGTATCATTGCAAAGAAGAGCTTGTGTGTGGGTCTATTTGTCCACATGATTGTGTCAATCATACACAAAATAACACTGTAAATAAAAAGTTAATATTCCCATTGATGACATAACTTTTGCTTTACTCATATAAAGAGAAATGTTTCTACCATATAAATGAATTATTTAGAGTATTAAATCCCAGGCAGCCACTTTACTCATTGGAAAAGACCCTGATGCTGGGAAAGATTGAAGGCAGGAAGAGAAGGAGACAACAGAGGATGAGATGATTGGATGGTATCACCAACTCGATGGACATGACTTTGAGCAAGCTCTAGGAGATGGTGAAGGACAGAGAAGCCTGGTGTCCTGCAGTGCAGGCGGATGCAAAGAGTCAGACACAACTGGGTGACTGAACTGAACTGACTGAGCCACTTTACTTGGATAATACTTCTGTGGAGTTGGAGAGAAAAAAATACATGTGTACTTTGGTGAAAGAACCGCTGAAAAGATAAATAAAAATTGGAGACAGTCTACTATAGTGATAGAAGTGGTATCATTTAGGACCTGAAATCTTATCTAGGGAAAAATAAATGATTCTGGAATTGTAGGTTAAGTCACTAAGTTGTATCTGACTCTTTGCGACCCCATAGACTGTAGTCCACCAGGCTCCACTGTCCATGGGATTTCCCAGGCAAGAATACTGGAGCGGGTTGCCATTTCCTTCTCCAGGGGATCTTGCTGACCCAGGGATCAAACTGGCATCTCCTGCACTGGCAGGCAGATTATTGTACCACTGAGCCACAAGGGAAGCTCCTGGAATTGTAGACCAGAGAACAAGAAATGATCAGTAGCAAATAGCCAAATATGTGTTGAAGCCACTAAAGAAAAAAAGAAAAAGGCAAATTAAAGAATCTTTCTAAAATCTAAGCATTTGTTAGTCTTAATTGAGAACATCACTGTATGAACTCTCTTTAACCCAAACTTCCAGTATAATTTGCATGCTGCTGCTGCTGCTGCTGCTGCTAAGTCGCATCAGTTGTGTCGGACTCTGTGTGACCTCTTTGACAGCAGCCTACCAGGCTCCCCCGTCCCTGGGATTCTCCAGGCAAGAACACTGGAGTGGGTTGCCATTTCCTTCTCCAATGCAGGAAAGTGAAAAGTGAAAGCGAAGTTGCTCAGTCCTATCCAACTCTTAGCGACCTCATGGACTGCAGCCTACCAGGCTCCATTGTTCATGTGATTCTCCAGGCAAGAGTACTGGAGTGAGTCGCCCATGCCTTCTCCATTATTTGCATAGACGCTTGTTATTTCTAAGAGCCTCATAGAACTCTGTACTCGCTTTATAACTTTTCTAAGTAGTCATGACAGCAAACACATACTGTATAAAATACAGGCTTCAGTTTTATATTTTGTCTGTAATTGACATTCATATTTTAATAAGTTCTACGTGGGCCAGTGTACCAGTGGACTGTGCAAATGATATTAGACCAGACAGCAAAACGTTTAGATAATCGATACCATTCAGAAACTTCACATAGGTTTCTTAGCACCTCCGTAGACTGATATCCATTTATGTTCTCTGTCTTTTCTGTCTGTCCTTCTCTCCCCACACTGACAAGCTTGGTGCTGCTTTAGGACATTTACTAAATATACTCCTGGGTAGTTCTCAGTGATTACCAATGATTAGATTCAGTGACTGTTAGCCTTTATTATAAGTTCCCCTTAACATTTGTGTTTTTAATTGTAGGAAATAACCATGCACTTTCATAGACATGTGTTCCTCTCAATCTGTCCTATCAATTTCTCAGGAGTAACTGGTACAATTTAAATCTTCACCTAACTCTTCTTCCATTGTACTTGGAATAGCATCTATTTTTAAAGTAAGGACTATTCTTGTGCTGTTCTTTTATTTTGGTAATTTATGGAGAACTCATTGCCCAAAACAGGCACATGGGCACTATAAATAAAGCAGTCAGATAACTGCTTAAACAAAACTGGGCTCCATTCATAGACAGGCAATGAGCTCTCATTAAGGTGAGGCTAGAGATGAGTTTGCAATTTCTCTGAATAATCTTTTTTTAAATTTCTCTTTATACACTACTGTGCATTCCATAAAATTATAATCTTGAAAAATACCAGCACTTTAGTTGACCAAAGAAAAAAAATAAACATTGTATTTGAGTTTTATCTTATTAAGTTGCACATTTAAATATATAAAAAAGTTATGAATGTGAATTGGAAAGGTTATTCAGATATAAGCATTATAGAACTAGAGATATTTCAGAGTTTAAACACTTGCTCCCTTTGTGATTTTTTTTTTTTTTGCTTAAATAGCAAAAAATTATTTAAATAATTCAACTTAACCTTCCCTGTCCTTTAAAACTAAAAATAGCATTTGTGGTCTTTTATTATTTTCATGCACAATTTAAACAAAATAATTTAGTGTTTTATCTTGACTCAGGTATTGTAAAGATTTAGGTGCCAAAGATTACTCACTTACAAAATGGCCTAAGTACTTCATCTGCAATGTGAAAATTTTGAAAATATAAAGAAAAAAATGAAAACTTTATTACATTTAATTTTATAATACAAAAATATAGGAAGATTGCAAAAAATTATATTTACAAACCAGTTCTGTACTTAAAAGTGGATTTATTTAAATGTGTTTTTTTGTTGTCATTGTTAGAGAAAATTCCACTTACTTTTTGTTTTTCCTCTTAAAAATTGCTCCTAAAGTGGCTATACTACTGTCTAAAAGAAGGAAAAAATTAAACTCGGGAAAATTAAGCAAAATGAAAATAAATGTGTTATTTTTATAATTAGCAAAAAGTCTTTTATTTTATTGTCTTTGAACTCAATGGGAGTTTAATGGAAATTTAAGTTAATTTAATTATTAGCACATCAAATGCATGTTTGAATATGAGTAAGATCAAACAGATTTTTAAGCTATTTCCATAATGTCTTAATTTTACCATTATTGAGTCAGAAGCCATAATTTAACACTGTGTTTCACTGTCAATTTATTCCTCTCCAATTTTCGATGTGAAAATCCCATCTTTTTATTTTCTGTTAGGATGCATCTAAGTACATGAGGAGGCTAGATATACATGGAAATTCTATTCATTAACAAATATTTTTCATCCTTAATGTCGATCATAACCTGAAATCCTATAGATAAAATATTCCAGTAACCAGATATTGTTTAAACATGTTTCTTCTAATAATTTAAAATTTTGGTGAAATTTTTAAATCATCTTGTTTTCCCCCTTAATATTACTTCTCTCTATTTAAAAAAAAAGACCAGTAATAATAATTCTGGAAGGTTAAGAACACTGGGGTTTATTAATTTCATTCTTTTGATTTAGTTATCAAAGAGTCATCTTCAGGTTAACTTAAAAAATCCTGTATTTACAGGTTACATTTTCTACTGTGAATATTCACAGTAGGAAGCCACCAATCAACTGGCAAAATTAGCATAGTTAGTTAAAAAGAGCCTGTGTATTTAAGTTGTAGGAGGTCTGCAGGAAGCATGCATGTTGGCAGAGCTGTGTGATAAGGCATCTGTAATAACGGACTACATTATGTTTCCATTTAGCTGGTGTCATCACTCCGTCACTTTTATCCATTCCATAATTTGCACGAAGAGAAAGCAAACCACAACACCTCTTTACATTCTGGAAATGTATGGTAAACTGTCAGTTTCCCTTCTATGAAGTTGTTTATCTCTGGATTTTACTTGGCACACAATTTCTCAGTAGATGTAGCCTTCCTTCCCAAGCAAAGGAAATCCCATTGATCAATGGGGATTGTGGTGCTTATCAACATCAAAATGGAGACAGCTTAATTCCTTAGATTAGCATTTGGCTCAACTCAGTCAGGGTTTCCTGAGAAATTACTATTAATACATTTCAAAATATCCAATTTCTCTATCTTCCTCCTACCAGCTCAAAATATAAGCCAAGCCATGTGGCTGCATCTTAATCACGTTTAAGCTTGAGAGCCATCCGTCGCAAGCTTGTCTTAGTTCATAGATATGAGAGATTGTAATATTTTAACATTTCCTACTGCCAAGTTGCTAAGCAATAAAACTATCTTGGCACTTCCCTGCCAGTTCATCATGAAGAACTACTTTAGCTTTGCTCAGTCTCTTGATGAAAAAAATGCAAGGCAGCTGGACCAAATGGGCTTTCAGAAACATGTTGCCAAACAGATTCCTGAAATTGTCACCCCTTCCCATGGCTAACTGGGTGGAGGCAGAGAAATCCTATATGTGGAGCAGCATAGAAAAGCAACTCTTAAATGTTAGTGATTAAAATTATACAAATATTAGATCACAATTATAGAATTACCTCCTTCTCTTACATTATCTTTATCCAAAGTAAACATAAGTGTGATCATTTCTCAGCTAAAGATATATTTTGCATACTCTAACAAAATCATCAAATGATATCTATTAGATTAAATGCATATGATGAGGCTAGGGACTGTCCTCCTAGTGAGCATCATGACATACAACACTTTAATAACACTTATACCTGTTTTTGCTGACTCTCTCCTCTCCTATGAAACTGTGATCTCCATGAGAGCAGGGCAGAGTGCCAGACATTTATTATTTAATTGAATTTATGTTTATTGAACATACACTATGGTAAAACCTTGTGCTGGATGCTAAGGATAAAGTGATTTTTTTTAATTGGAGGATAATTGTTTTACAATGTTGTGTTGGCTTCTGCTGTACAACAATGAGAATTAGCCATAATTATATATATCCCTTATCTCTGGAGTCTCCCACTCCTTACCCCCATTCCATTTCTCTAGGTCATCAGAAAGCTCCAGGCTGGGATCCCTGTATTATATAGCAGCTTCTCACTAGTTATCTATTTTACACAGGGTAGTGTATAGATGTCAAAGTTGCTTTCTCAGTTCTTCTTACCTTTTCCTTCCTTCACTGTGTCCACAAGAGAAGGACATAAACATACTCTACATCTGTACCTCCATTTCTGTTTTAATGGCATGCTTCTCTCTCTCATCAACCTTACTTTTGAGACAAGCATGAACAAAAATTACCTCAATTATTACTTAATCAGAATGGTGGTATAGTCTATGAAGGGAAAGTGCATGGTGTCCCTGTAAGTATAAGGAGCAAGTTAGTCTGCTGGGAAAGGATGGTGTTTGGGGAGGGGCCCTGTAAGAAGTCACATTAATTGAGACTTAGAAGTAAACAGGATGTCATCAAGAGAAGAGAAGATCTTTATCTCTGTAGTGGAACTGGAAAGTGTATGGAGTAAAGAGGTTAGTGAGCAGAAGATAATGGGCACATATTATGGATGAGAGGTAGACTAAGGACAAGATGGTCAGCAAAGTTTTTATATTGTTAAATAGTTTGATCTTTCTCTTAGATCTTATGGGAAGCCATCAAGCAGTATTAAGCAGGTCAGTAAAATAAATAGCTCTGTAACTGGAAGGTAGATAATGGTGAAGGTGGCCAAGAGGGTGAACAAAAAGAAAACAGAATTGAAAAATAGTTGCAGTTGGAAATGGGAGAACATGGTGATTAATTGAATGTTAAAGGCTGCGTCAGGGAAGATAAAGATAAAAATAATCATAAAAGTAATAGCTAACATTTATACAACACTTGTTGGCACCAGTTATTGTTGTTTAGTCGCTAACTCAGGTCCGACTCTTTGCAACCCCATGAACCACAGCATGCCAGGCTTCCCTGCCCTTCGCTATCTCCCAGAGTTTGCTCAAACTCATGTTCACTGAATCACTGATGATACCTAACCATCTCAGTCTCTGTTGCTCCCTTCTCCTCTTGCCCTCAATCTTTCCCAGCATCACAATGTGTTTCAATGAGTCAGCTCTTTCCATCAAGTGGCCAAATTATTGGAGCTTCAGCATCAGTTATTCCAATGGATATTCAGGGTTGATTTCCTTTCAGATTGACTAGTTTGATATTCCTGCTGTCCAAGTGACTCTTGAGAATCTTCTCCATCACCATAATTCAAAAGCATCAATTTTTCACCTTCTTTACATCCAGCTCTCACATTGGTACCTGACTACTGGGAAAACCATAGTTTTAAGTATATGGAACTTTGTCAGCAACATGATGTCTCTGTTTTTTTTTTTTTTTTTTAATACACTGTCTAGTTTTGTCACGGGTGACCCACTCCTGTACTCTTGCCTGGAGAATCCTATGGCTGGGGGAGCCTGGTAGGCTGCAGTCCATGGGGTTGCTAAGAGACACACACGACAGAGTGACTTTACTTTCACTTTTCACTTTCATGCATTGGAGAAGGAAATGGCAACCCACTCCAGTGTTCTTGCCTGGAGAATCCCAGGGACAGGGGAGCCTGGTGGCTGCCGTCTGTAGGGTCGCACAGACTCGGACACGACTGAAGTGACTTAGCAGCAGCAGCAGCAGCAGAAGGTTTGTCTAGCTTTCCTTCCAAGGAACAATTATCTTTTAATTCCATGGCTGCCGTCACCAGCCAAAGTGATTTTGGAGCCCAAGAAAAGGAAATCTATCACTACTTCCACTTTTTCCCCATCTATCTGGCATGAAGTGATGGGACTGGGATGCTGTGATCTCAGTTTTTTGAATACTGTTTTAAGTCAGCGTTTTCACTCTGCTCTTTCACTTCATCAAGGGGCTCTTTAGTTCTTCATTTTCTGTCGTTGCAGAGGTATCATCCATATATCTGAGGCTGTTGATATTTCTCTTGGCAATCTTGATTCCAGTTTGTGATATATCCAGCCTGACATTTCACGATTCCAATTTATTCATTCATTTACTCTACACAATACCATATGAGGTGGTGTTGCCAATATGCTAATATCATGTGTGAGCATAGACATATTAAATTGCTTTCCCAAAGAAATACAGCCATATAAGTGAGCTGGTTTTCAAAGTCTAGTGGTTTGGCTCAAGAATCTATCACATAAATATTATTTATAGGCTTGTAGAATGAGAAACTGAGGGAATAATGGTACCCTTAACTGAAGCAGAGAATATTGGAGGAGTAAATCTGGGTTAAGTGTAAGACTTGAATTTGGGACAAGATGTGCCTTGAGATGCCCAAGTGGAGACTCTAGGTCTGGTATACTCATGCTGAATGTGACCAGGATATACCATTTTGTGACTCAGCAAAATATAGATGATAACTAAAGCCATGAGATAAAGGAGATGACCCAGGCTTATACTAAACAGGAGGAGAATAGAAAGTCTCTGCTGAATAGAGGCAGGGGTCTGGTGTAGGGCTCTGAGAAGGAATTGCTGAGTAATAATAATAATAATAATAATAACAAAGCAAAAGGAAAAAGCTGTCACAAGTACCAAAGAAAGACCTTCATCCAAAAAGAACAGTAAACTGGTACATTCCAGGTTCTCAAAACATTTATTGACTTACCAATTGTTCATTAGACCACACTTTAACATAATTTTACTTAGAGTGTCCTCAGGTTACTTCTATTCACAAATAAATCTATGATTGTGATCTATGAAAGATTAGCCCTTTATCCACTTCAGTCAGAATGAAATTTTAGGAAATTAGTTTTTTCTAGAACCATAATCGTTTCAATCCCTGCATCAGGAAGATCCCCTAGAAGAAGAAATGGCAACCCACTCCAGTATTCTTGCCTGGAAAATCCCGTGGACAGAGGAGCCTGGCGGATTACAGTTCATGGGGTCAAAAAGAGTCAGGCATGACTGAGTGACTTAGCACAGAACCATAATATGTTTCTTTTTTCTCCATCCAATAAGTGGTCCAGACATATAATTAATTTCTAAAATTTAAAAAAAGCAATACATCTTGAAAATCATATGCATTGGTTAAAGTCCAATTCATTCCCAGAAAATGAGTAGATCTGGGTTAATCTAATCCAACTAGTACGTAAAGGGCCTTTTTAAAAAAATATATATTTAGTAATATATATTGGCTTTAGTAATTTATATTACTGCCAGTTTATACCATTTTAACTACTGTAACATCATTACAACAGTTTTCATACAAGTACAATGAAGGCATACAGACACATACACTTTTAAATATTTTTGTCCTCATGGTCAAAAGTTTAATTAAGATTTTTTGCACTAAGGTAAAATAAAAAGAAGTTAGAATTTAGATTGCATTGTATTTCATGTATTACAAAGAAGCATCTGCCCTATATCCAATTTTTACCAAGTGCAAAGGTCTGTTTAGTTTAATTAATAAAACTTACATAAAAGTTTCTCCCCAACTACCAAGCTCATCATAAAGGAAATGTGGTAATCTGCCAATCTTAGTGGTATCAGTGATCTGAAGTCAGTCATGCATCTGTATTCCAGAACAACTCACATGCTCCAAAGTTAAACTTACATAGTTAAATGTATAAATTCAGAAAAAAGGGGTCAGGTAAATTTTATGGCAAACAGATTAAATATCTTGCAAAGTTATTTAAATTGAATTAAATTTTTTGATATCAGGGACATGGCACTTGACTGATATAGTCACCTCACAAGATTTTAAGTTATTTTCTGAGGTAGGGTTGCTCCTCAATGAATATTCAATCAATTTGAAGACATGAATATATGAAAGAATTAATGACTAATTCATGATATTAACTAAAAAGTTTTGGAGAAAATTTATTGAAACCTTTGATCTGATCATTGAAATTTATCAAAATTAGCTTAAGTAAACTTTTGAAATGTAGTAACATTTTCTCTAGATTCCTGGAAAAAATAGTTACAAATCAAGCTGAGAAAAAGAAATGGCTCAATAATTTACATAGTCTATTTTTATATAATACCAATATTTCATAAATTATAGAGAAATATGATTTTTATCCTTCAGTTATCCACTCTCTCTTTTGCCATCATTTTTTTTTCTTTCTTATGCATCAGTCCCAAAAGCTTCTGAATAAGGCTGAGGCTTCTTTCATATCCTTCAAAATTCATTGAACTTTTTCATTAGTTCTATTCCTGTAATCAATCAATCAGCAAACTGTAGACTTTTCCTTATTAATATGTGCAGAGATTTCTAATCTTATCTCACATTTCATGTTAGGGCAAGCCATTAGTTTCTCTCAGAGGAATTACGACAGTGGCTTCCTAAATTGTATTCTGCACTTGCTCCCTAACATAATTTCTTCTCACTGTAACTAGTGACTATTTTTAAATATTAAATCAGATTATGCCCTTCCCTGCTTGCAATTCTCCATTGGCATTCTATCACACTTAGATTATAGTTCAGCAATTCATGGTGGCCCAAAGGAATGTTATATAATCTAGGTTCTGCCTATGTCTCTGAGTTTAATTGTTTTCTCTTCCCTCTGGCTCCTGTATTCTAGTTCTGCTGACCTTCTCCCTGTTTCTTGAATAGGTCAAGCTTATCCTTGCCTCATGACAAAGACTTTGCTCTGCATTTGATCAGAAAAACCTTTTATCAGATCAATATTAAGGCCTCTATTCAAACACCCTCTTAAAAGAAACCTTGCCAGTTTCTCATCTTACTTCAGCTTTCTACATAGCTTTCAAAGCTTACTATCATTTTATATGTATTTCTCTTCCTGTTTTCCTTCCTCTTTCTTTCTCTTACTGCAATACAAGCTCCTTGAGATCAGGCTTTTTGGTTTTGGTAGTTATTGTTGCATGTGCCATCTACATGGGTGAATTAATAAATTATTGAAGACTTTTGACTGTTCTATCTTGTGACTATCCTTCCCACTCTTCTCCAACTCAAGAAACATGGAACTTTTCATACTTTAAGCTAATAATTTTGTACTCTTTTACAAAATATACAATTTAGAAAAAGATGTAACCTTACTCAATCTGCCTACAATGCAAGATACCTGGGTTCAAGCCCTGTGTCAGGAAGATCTCCTGGAGTGCAACACACTCCAGTTTGCTTGCCTGGAATTCTGTGGACAGAGAAGCCTGGTAGGCTATAGACTATGGGGTTGCAAAGAGTTGGACATGACTGAGTAACTAACACACACACATAACATTATTTAAATGGTAATTATTTTTATTCAATTTACCTGAATTCAAATGATAATCATGTTCCATATTATTACATATGCACTGTCAATTGAAATTATTGTTGAGTTCCATAAGATTCATATTTTATGATTTTTAAATACTGCCTGGTAAAATAAACTATATATTCTTTAGAATCAAATCAGATTATGGCAATCTGGTAAAATTTAACTGAATTTCTAGGTAGAGCAACTAAATTTATATTATAAAATGCAAATGATTGAATTGAAGTAAAATAAATCCTTCATTATTTTACAGAAGAAGACACTAAAACTCTTTGGGGTTAAATGAGGTGAGAGATTGAGAGATTCTGGAAACATGATAATCTGAATCTAGTTTTCTTCAACCCTATGGCAAGAGAATTTCTTTTTGTAAGAAAGGGGCTACTACCATTTGTGATAAAATCATATATATGTATATATATAATATATATATATATATACAATTATATATATAACATATATACATACATATACATATACATATGTATATATATACAATTCTGTAAAATTAAATTGTGTATGTATGTGTGTAGGTATAGCAAAATATAAAATTGATTTATTAAACATTTAAAGCCATACAATTAGTTATTAGGATTCTAGGACTGTATCATGTCAACTTTTTACAGAATCTCTATTCTTTCCATTAGATTTTCCAGCACCTTCATGAAGGAAGTTCTCAATTATTTACTGAAATATTATGAGAAATGGTAGATCAGCTTGCCACCTTGAGTGTGATAGGTACTCAGAAAATGCAAGTTGTTTCCAAAACACGTAAAATTCTAAAATAGCTATTTCCATTGTGATTCTTCTGCCCTTGATGTGTTTTCATGGATCCCAATTCTCTAACTCTTCCTAAGAATAAATGCACTCATCTATTCCTTTCTTAACCTACTAAATAGGCATACAGATAGAGACAGAAGGAGAAGGGAAGGGTAACGATGGTTAATGGCAGAATAAACATGAGAATGTACAGCCAAGTACTTCATTTCTAAAGTTCTATGAATTATAGCAGAAATCCCTTTGTTGAATCAACAGTTTTAAGGAAGTCACACAGTGGGGACTGAGCAGGTATGAAACAAATATTTTCTGACAGAATGAAGCAATGCAGTATTTAAGGACTGAATTGTCATACTCACAGATAAGTAGAGAAAGAGAAGATCTAAGAGTTGAAAATGAGAGTACAGAAATTTCTGAAGCACCTCACAGTTTAGAAAGCCAGTCTTAACATATTTCATTTCAGGACCTTGCAATAGATACACAGAAATCGCATACGTCTTTCCATCATAGAACAAAAAAAGGAAATAGTTCTTACCATTTAAATATTGTTTTATCCTAGCAAGAAAATGTGCCTGGATTATAAAATATACACTTGACCCAAGTATGATGCTAATAGCTACAAACACTTAATCATAATGACCCACAAAACAAGTAATATATTTTTAACAATAGAATGCTGATCAATATGTGTTAATAAAGATGTGGTGACCCACATCACCATTTGCATACTCTTAGAGGGCATTATGACACAAATTCTGCTGCTGATGGTGTATTTAAGTTTTTAATCTTGCAATAATATACATTAAATAAACATGTAGTACCATATTCTATGTACTCAACTGAAAATGCCTATAATATCACCTTTAAAATACAAGATTAATAAAAATTTATTGTATTTCTACACACTAATAATGAACTATCAGAAAGGGAAAAGAAAGAAGAGAGTTTCTCTTTTAAACTACATCAAGAATACCTATGAATAAACATTACCAATGAGGTGAAAGACTTAAATTCTGAAACTATAAAATATTGATGATGGAAACTGAAGATGATTTAAAGAAATGGAAATACATACCATGCTTAGATCAGAAGAATTAATGTTATTAAAATGGCTGTACTACCCAAAATAATCTATAGATTTAATACAATGCCTATCAGAATTTTTCACAGAACTAGAACAAATAATCCTAAAATTTCTATAGAATCACAAAAGATCCTGAATTGCCAAAGAAATCTTCAGAAAAATGAACAAAGCTGGAGGCATAACCCTCTCAGTCTTTGGACTGCACTACAAAGCTACAGTAGTCTAAACAGCAATGGTACTGGCACAAAAACAGACCCAAAGATAAATGGAAAAAAATAGAGTCCAGAAATAACATTTTCAGTCTATTAACCTATGTCAAAGTAGGCAAGAATATAGAATGGAGAAATGACAATCTCTTCAGTAAGTGGTGCTGGAAAACTGAAAAGTCACATGAACAATCACAAAACATAGATATAAGAACATTTCCTTGCATCTTATAAAAAATATACTCAAAGCAGTTTGAAGACTTAAATGTAAGACATGAAACTGCAAAACTCCTAGAAGGGTGAAATACTGTTTGACATGAATCCTAGCAAAACTTTTCCCTTGAGTCAGTCTCCTAAGGCAAAATAAATAAAAGCAAAAATAATCAAATAGGATCCAATAAGCTTAAAATCTTTGCTTAGCAAAGGAAACCATCCACAAAACAAAAAGACAACATACTGAGGGGCAGAAACATTCATAAATGATATAATCGTCAAGGGTTTAATATCCAAAAGACAGAAGCAGCTCATACAACTCAATATTAAATTAAAAAAAAACCCTCAAAAAATGGAAAAAAGGATTTGAATAGACATTCTTCCAAAGAAGATATACAGATGTCCAGCAAACACATGGAAAGATGTTCAACATCATTAATTTTTAGAGAAACGCAAATAGAAACCACAGTGAGGTATCTCATATCAGTCACAATGGTTATTATCAAAAAGTCTACAAATGACAAAGATTGTAGAGGATGCAGAGAAAAAGAAACCCCATACTCTGTCGGTAGAAATATAAATTGATGCAGCCACTATGGAAAACAGTATGGAGATAGCTTACAAAAGTGAATATACAACTATCACAGGGACATCTATCTCGATGTGCACCCAACTCAGTGTTCACAGTAGCAGCATTTACTGTAGCCAAGACATGGAACCAACCAAAGTGCTCATCAACAGATTATATAATATATACATATATATGTATACACATACACATACATACATACATATATGCATCCCTGGGGGCTCACTGATAAAGAATACACCTGGGGGGGTTCTGGAGGGGGAGCATATGTAAACCCATGGTGATATCATGGCATTGTATGGCAAAAACAATAAAAGGGAAAAAAAAATTAAAAAAATAAAAAAAAAAGAATACACCTGCAATGCAGGAGATGCAGGAAATGTGGTTTTGATTCCTGGGTTAGTATGATCCTCTGGAGGAGTGCATGACTACCCACTCCAGTATTCTTGCTGGGAAAGTCCCACGGCCAGAGGAGCCTGGTGGATTAACATCCATGCAGTTGCAAAGAGTCAGACACAGCTAAAGTGACTAAGCCCATACACACACACACACAAACACACACACACACACTATATATGTAATATGCCACATCTTCTTAAGCCTAAGTAGTTATATATCATAGACTATTACTCAACCATAAGATAGAATGAATTATTTTCACTCGCAGCAATGAAGATGGACCTAGAGAATATTATGCTTAGAGAAATAAGACAAATACTGTAAGATATCACTTATATGTGAAGCTGAAAGAAAATAATACATATGAATGTACATGCAAACCAAAAACAGACTCCCAGATATAGAAACAAATGTGTTATTTTCAAAGGAGAGAGGGAAAGAGGACAACTTAGGGGTATGAAATTAATAGATACAAACTGCTATATATAAAATAGATATAAGGATATCTATCCTTATAGAAAAAGGATATTTTTATAGTACAGGGAATTATGCCTATTTTCTTGTATTATCCTATAAGGAATACAATCTTCAAAAATACTCAATCACTATGCTGTTCACCAGGACCTAATGCAATATTGTAAATCAACTATACTTCAATTAAAAAATATTAATCTGCTAGAGAGATTCATGGAAACATTCTTGATACAAGTATTTTAATTTCTCCCTTTTATCAGTCAGGATTCATTTTTCAAATTTTTATGAATTTTAGAGAAAATTGAATCAAAGGCTTAAAATGTTTAACAAAAAATAAATAAATATTTTAAATATTTTTTTAAAGAAAACAGCCTTGATACCTTGGTAACAAAAAATATAACTTTGTGTTTTATAACCCAATTACATTATTTTATATTATTTTATAATAGTTATAGGTCAATAGCTTCCAAATTAAGGGAGGAGACCATTGCATGCCAATAACCAAGAAATAGGTCATCTGCAGGTGAGAGGGAGATTTGTCTTTATTTAAATGAAATTTAGAACATTGATTCTCCCAAGTTAAGGCTTATTTTTATTTCATAATATAGGTGAAGAAAAATAATCATGTATTCAAATCTGGAAAAAAGGTGGTTTTGCTTATATAAGGAACAAAGCTGAAATAGTTTCTTGAAGAGTTATATCACCTTTACTTTGTATCACTAGAAAGCAACAGCCTCCTGGAAGCTGTGAATTTTCTATTTACACATCCACATAAACAAGACAGACCATATAAAATAGGGCTATCTTAGCCATAACCTTCAGAGAGGTCCAGAAATAATGTTTATGGCAAATGGATATATATATATACACACACACATATATATATAATGCATAAACACATCTTTATGATATCATTTCTTTACATGTATTCTTACAGAAGCTTACTTTTGTGCATCCAGTCTTAGCTTCTCAAATATTCATCTGTTGTAAAAGTTAAGTAACATCTTATTCCCATGCTTATTTGTTATTCCTATTTTGTAACCTATTTTGCTTCCATGGAAGATCTTTCAGCCAAAATAAATTCTAAGGCCATTTTCTTACTGAGTCAATGCCATCTGATGAACAATAATCATATTCTTATCTCAAGAAACATGTTAGGTATCTGTCTCCAAATTTTTACTCAGTTTTCACAATACTTCTTGGTTCCCTCTTGATGAAGTTTGTCTTCTCTTTGCCTGCCCTCACCCAACGTTAAAATTCGAGGTGAGTCAATACTGAAGTGGCATTAGCTGAAGTCACACTTGGTCTCTCAAAAACAAAAGAGAACTGGAATCATTAGGATTTGCCATATCAAGAAAAAAGAGATTAATAATTGCTAGGAACAGGCATTGTTTATTGGTAACAAGTGTTTACTCTTTTTAGAATATCTTGCATAGCACTTATTTGGCAGTAGTCAGGATATCCATGGTACAATGTTAGAAATTCATGATGTTTAGTTTTCCATTCTTACAGTTTCACACCCTTGTTGTTTATCCTTAAGTACATAAACCATGACATTTTTCTCAGCTATCTGATTTCCTAACAGGTACATCTGACTCTTTGGGATTTTGTTACTAAATAGTGTCTTTTTTTTAATTGCATATACAAATCTATCAAGTACTTAAAGACTTGTCCTGTGACTGAGAGTATCATGCTTATTTATGTCAATTGCCTACACCTTTGAGCCTCACTACTCCTGCTTCTATAATGAAAAATTCAGTTCAGTTTAGTCGCTCAGTCATGTTCGACTCAGCAATCCCATAGACTGCAGCATTCCAGGCCTCTCTGCCCATCAGAAACTCCCAGCGCTTGCTTAAACTCATGTCCATTGAGTTGATGATGCCATCCAACCATCTCATTCTCCATTGTTCCTTTCTCCTGCCCTCAATCTTTCCCAGCATCAGGGTGTTTTCCAATGAGTCAGTTTTTCACATCAGGTGACCAAAGTGTTGGAGCTTCAGCTTCAGCATCAGTACTGCCAATGAATATTCAGGACTGATTTCATTTAGGATTGACTGGTTTTATCTCCTTGCAGTCCAATGGACTCTCAAAAGTCTTCTCCAACACTACAGTTCAAAAGCATCAATTCTTGGGTGCTCAGCTTTCTTTATGGTTCAACTCTCACATCCATACATAACAAAAGGAAAAACCACAGCTTTGATTAGATGGACCTTTGTGGGCAAAATAATGTCTCTGCTTTTTAATATGCCCTCTAGAAAATATACTCTTTTCTTCAAGGAGTAAGGCCATTTCATGGCCACCAGATGCCATGATCTTCATATTTTGAATACTGAGTTCTAAGCCAGCTTTTTCACTCTCCTTTTTCACTTTCATTCAGAGGCTCTTTAGTGCCTCTTCATTTTCTGCCATAAGGGTGGTGTCATCTGCATATCTGAAGTTACTGATATTTTTCCCAGCAATCTTGATTCTAGTTTGTGCTTCATCCAGCCCAGTATTTTGCATGATGTACTCTGTGTATAAGTGAAATAAGCAGGGTGACAATATACAATATTGACACAATCCTTTCCCAATTTGGAACCAATCCATTGTTCCATATTTGTTTTAACTGTTGCTTCTTGACACTCATGCAGATTTCTCAGGAGGTAGGTAAGGTGGTCCTTGGTTTACTGCTATATTATGACATGGTTTTATTTCTATTGTGTCTTTTATGTGTCTCCATATCAAAATCTCTTTCTCTTTTAAAGATAACTAATCACCAGGAGATCAAACCCATCAATCTTAAAGGAATCAACCCTGAATATTCATTGGAAGGACTGATGCTGAAGCTGAAGTTCCAATAATTTGGCCACCTGATGCAAACTGCCAGCTCATTGGAAAAATCCTGATTCCGGAAAGACTGAAGGCAGGAGGAGAAGGGGACCACAGAGGAATCAGATGGTTGGCTGGCATCATTAATTCAATGGACATGAACTTGGGAAAACACCAGGAGATGTTGAGGGACAGGGAAGCCTGGTGTGCTGCAGTCCATGGGGACACACAGAGTTGGACAAAACATGGTGACTGAACAACAATAACAATCATCAGATTTAGGGCCCACCCTAATATGGTAAAGAATCTGCTTAAAATGCAGGAGACCCAGGTTTGATCCCTAGGTCAAGGAGATTCCTTCTTCTCTTGGAGAAGGAAATGGCAATCTACTCCAGTATTCTTGTCTGGAGAATTCCATGGACATCAGACTGGTGGGCTACAGTCCACGGGGTCACAAAGAGTCGGACACAACTGAGCGACTAACACACACACACACACTAATATACTATGTACTCATATAACCTTGATTATATCTGCAAGTATTTTATTTCCAGATAGGTTACCTTCCCAGGCTCCAGGAATTAGGACATGGGCATGTAATTTTGGGGTTGGGGGACAAAATTCAGCCCACTACAATATCCAATTTCAAATTGTGTGTCCAGTGATATGGTATGCTGCTACAAACTATGTTACACTGTTTCACTGAATGTGTCCCTTTTGAAGGCTTACTATGGTCCCCATCATAATGCTTCCCTGTATCCACTTTACCTGCTTTTTCCTCTGCGATTTTCCTGGACTCAATTTTAAGCCATACTTAGCAAGAATTTGAAGGAAATATCTTATACAATTACTCAGCTAACCCAAAATAAGCAGTGTTTTCCTTGATTTTATTCTATAGTTTCTTCTGCATGTGGACCTCTAGAAGACTCTTTCACTTGAGTTTTCAGAAGGACACCTTTACCTACTATACATCTGATTTGATGATTTCCAGATTCAATAGATCTGAAGTTAAGTAATAAGAGACAAAAAATTTTTGACTCATTTTTTAGTATTCCATTTATAAATTAATTTTCCAGTAATTATTTTATTTAAACACACACACATACTGGCACATGGTTTTAGTGAAAGAAAGAAAGCTAAAGTGTTAGTTCCTCAGTCATGTGTGACTCTTTGTGACCTCACAGTCTATAGCCTGCCAGGTTCCTCTGTCCATGGGATTTCCCAGGCAAGAATTGAAGGGGGTTGCCATTTGAAAACAGATGCCATTTACTTCTCCAGGAGATCTTCTCAAGCTGGCACTTAAAATCTTGGAGAAATCTTTATCTTTTTTATATTTACATCTACATTCACTGAGGTTTGAATATTTTCTGTTGTAAAACTTTTTGTTTCTGCCCTCATTTTGTGTGTGTGTGCTATGCTTGGCCTCCCTGTCTACTCTCACTTTTCAACCCAGCAATTATCATTAATTATTCATTAAGGTAGTTAATATTTACTATATACTTAAAACTTCACTTGTTTTACTATTTTATATGTATCAGCCTTGCCTTCAGAGCATGCACAAGCTCCTCAGATTGAAGTACACAATATAATATCATTACATTTGTTCAGCCTACCGTTCTGTGCATTCAGTACTGAATAACTGTGGGGATGAATAGAAACATAATTCATACACATAAGAACCTATGCGTAACTATGCTCAGTTTTCAGAGACATCTATAGCTTTTTAAGAATTAAATAACATTTTGTCTAGATCTGGAATGGCCAAGAGAAACTGAATTAGTCTTTTTTTGTTATTAAATAATAGCCAAAAATTTATCAGGCATAATAGTTAGGACAAAGAGAGCTTTGTTAAGATTTTCCAGCAGGGTGTATCTTTGCTAGTTACTTGATTAGAAACAAAGTTGTCCTCTCTAGACAGATAAGTCTGAAAAACAGACCAGCTTTGAGTGGGCTCAAGATGAAGTAATGGGAGCAAAGATGGAATTTTACTCTCAAAGGTTCCCTCCATAAGATGCCGTGGTGCAGCGCACATACTTTGCACAACTGTGCAGAGTAGTCCTGGTTTTAGGTTACAGATTGACAGACTTCTTTGGAAAGAAATGAGATTTTTAACACCTTGGATAAACAATTCACGTATATTAAGCACTTCTTGCATTTCAATGCCTTATGTGAATTAATCCAGTTAGTACTTATTCCTGCTGAATGAATCTATGTAAATCCATTTTATTTGTGTGCAAATCAAGGCACAAGAGGTTAAATGACTTGCCCAAGGTCACACAGCTTTAAAATGGTAGCATGACATTTCAAATATATGCAGACAGATACAAAAAGCATGTTCATGAACACTATACTGCCTCTAAACCAATGAATAGAATTAAAATAAATGTAAGAAAATGAGGCTACTGAAAAAGGGATGATAAACAATAGGTAGGAGGCATTTTTAAGTCAAGAAACTCACATTGTGAAATATCCACTGAAAACATCATAGTATTGAGACAGAATTTGCTTTTTTTTAAGATATAAAGAAGAGAAACCCTTCTAATCAGTTTTAGATAAAGATCTTTAGATTTATTATATTAGGCTAGAATCTTTTCTCCAAAGATGAAATCAGAAAAGGAGCTAGCCCTTTGATTTTGTTTATAGTTTTGTCACTGCCAATAATTTTGGTCTCCAAGCAATGAAGCAAGTAATTTCACAATGCAATCTTTGTTAGGTCTGTAGATACTCATTTTCTTAATTGCAAAGAAAATTATTTTAAAAGTATTTTTTTCTTCAGAAGCAATTCCAAGAATGAAGATTAATACATAGAGACAGTGTGATTCAGTTAAAAAGTAAATAAAATGACAGTAACTTATAAAGGATAATAACTGAAAACAGTTAAAAATCAATTGATTTAATTACTAGGAATTGACACTGAAGAATTCATACTTTCTAATTTTGCTACTGGAGAAGACTCTTGAGAATCACTTGGATGGCAAGGAGATCAAACCAGTCAAGCCTAAAGGAAATCAGTTCTGAATATTCATCAGAAGGACTGATTCTGAAGCTGAACCTCCAGTATTCTGGCCACTTGATATGAAGAGTCGAGTCATTGGAAAAGACTCTGATACTGGGAAAGATTGAGGGCAGGAGGAGAAGAGGGTTACAGAGGATGAGGTGGCATCATTGACTCGATGGACATGCGTTTGTGCACACTCAGGGAGATAGTGCAGGTGGGCCAAGTCTGGTGTACTGCAATCCATGGGGTCGTGAAGGGTCAGATATGATTTAGCAACTGAACAATAACAACAACAAACAGACAAAATATAACCTGTTTCCAGTTCATACATTTTCTGATCTGACTGTCTTAATTTTTGAACACAGAGTTATGATACAAGTAGGTTTTGATAGTGCAGAGTTACTGCGCTTGTAAGTTTGGGAAATAGCACAAGATTCCACTTTACCTGTGTGTTTCTGTCTTCAGAGAGAGAGAGGTCAGTACACAGCTAACTCCAAATCAATGTTATCATTCAATAAGAACACGAGCTCATGGGCTGCAGGACTGCCAAGCCTGCCCCATCCCATCTGACACTTTCTGTCTGATTTGATCATCTTGCTGAAGACCGGCTCCTCCATTCAGAACCTTTGCCTCCATGAAGTCACTGTTGAAATTCAGACTGAAGGAGGCACTGATGTTTCTGGTGCCATTCCCCCTTGTCTACATCTATCATTAAGAAACAAATAAAGCCTCTACTGTTGTTTAGTAATTACTTCTTATCTAGCAAACAATGTACTGGACACTTAAATAATTTAATTCTTAAAGAATGTTTGATAATTTATCTCCATTTTACAGCCGTGTGAAATTATATGGATGTCAGGATGAAGTGACTTGCCTAAGGCCATAGTGTCAAACAAGGAATTTACATTTACATTTTCTTTTACATTTAATGTGTAGATGAATCATCCAAAGTTCTTCATAAAATGCAGATGCTGATTCAGAGGGTCCAGGTTTGGGCTTGGAATTTCTAACACGACCCCAGGTAATGTTCTTACTCCCCAGTAAGTTTTTCTTGGGGTGAGGACTATATTCCTTACCACAATGATTGCTCTCCTATTAGAATATGTAACCACCCCTGGGCTTTAAGTTTCTCTGAAACTGTGAAAGAAGAGGTAGGTGTATGAGCTCTGCCATCAAACTTGGTTTTTTATTCTATATTTGAAATGTAGTAACTATTTTCACCTTGAAGAAATCACTTAAACTCTCCAAGCCTCAGTTTCTTCATTTTTAAAGTAGGAATTCTAGTAGAACTATCTTACACTGCACACACTGCACATATAGAGATCAAATGAGAAAATCTATGTAAATGGAAACACACTTCCCGGCATAGAAAATGTTCAATATATATTAACTTATATTTTTAATTTAGAAAGTAATGGCTTAGAAAATTCAAGAAGTGGCACTTTCGGCTGAAATCCCTCAACTCATAGAACATTGTATTATTTGTCTACTGTTATGGATTAAATGGTACCTCATTAAACATCACTATGAGTGTGGCCATCTAAAACAAGACAGTTTCACAACTGAGCCATTTCTGCTGGCTAGGATTCTGGTACATTTTATCTGGGTCTTCTACTCAGAGACTAAAGTGGCTAAAATCAGAGTGCTGCTCAAATACATCCCCATCTGCAGGCTTGAATAGGAAATGCTCTCTTCCACATGCCCTTAGGCTCTGACAGAATCCATTTTCCTGTGGTTGTGGAACTAAGGCCTCCACTGTCCTACTATCAGGGAATGACTGAGTTTATTTCCTAGAGGCTTCTTTCAGTTCCCTGTGTCCATTGTTGTTGTTTAGCAGCTAAGTTGGGTCTCTTTTGCAACCCCATGAACTGTAACCCACCAAGCTACTCTGTCCACAGGATTTCCTACGCAAGAATACTGGAGTGGGTTGCCATTTCCTTCTCCAGAGGCCCTGTGCCCATATATCTCAGCAATAAAGAACCTCCTCCATGTGGAACCTCTGCCACACCTCGGATCTCTCCGATTTTTCCTCTGCTCCCAACCAGAGAAAACTCTCTGCTCTTAAAGGATGTGGGTGCGTTCATGAAGTTGAGTCATGTCCAGCTCCTTGAGACCCTATGGACCGTAGCTCACCAGGCTCCTCTGTCCATGGGATTCTCTAGGCAAGAATACTGGATTGGATTGCCATTTCCTTCTTCAGGGGATTTTCTCAACCCAGGGATCGAACCCGCTTCTCCTGTCTCTGGCATTGGCAGGCGGGTTCTTTACCACTAGCGCCCCCTGGAAAGAGTAAAGGACATGCATGATTGAATCACATTCTATTTTAAGATAAACTGTGCAGTATACCAACTCACAGGAGTAAGATCTGTCAAAATCATAGTCCCCAGGATCACAGAAGGAATGTACCACAGTAGGAGGGTAATATTGGGAGCCAAGTTAGAATATTGATTACTGCAAACATAAAGAAAGCCACCATATAAATGGAGATTTGAAAACTACTTCACAAGTTAAAAAAAAAAAAAACTTTAATTAAAAAAAAAATTAGGAAACATACATATTTGACATTTATTGTTTAAGCAGATATAAAGATCTTTTAAATAAGGTACCATTTAATCCCGATATTAGAGAACAGTTGAGAATACCCTGTATTTTAGAAACATGATTTTTTGTAATGATATATTTTATGCACATTTGGGGTTTTGGAACAGATCCTGAAACATAAGATGTTTTAAACACTTAAAAATATCTAAAAATACAGAAAAAAATTTTGCAGAAGGAAAGAAGTTGATATTGAATGAGGAGTATTATGTAAGCATTGTTAATGTGTTTAAAGAAATATGTTCCCAACAAGAGGTAACAAAGGCAACACTGATTAAAAAAAAAAAAAAAAAACTACAGTCATGAGCTGCATGCACTGGCTTTATGAACTAGAACAATTCTCTGCCTTCTAGAATTGGAGAGTATGCAATGACTCATTCCGCCTTATGGGCATTTCAGAGCTTTTAATCTAATAAAACCTATATGTCAGCTGGTAGCATGTCAGGGTCTCATTACCCTGCTTCCTTGGTGCTTGATGTGGATGGTTAAGTCCTAGCACAAATTTCCCCCTAGGGTTTCCTGAGGTGGAGCTGTGCAGCTTTGCATCTTTACTTACTGACAAAAAGAGAAAAAGAGATAACATTAAATATTCTATTCCTGTTCTCAGTTAAGCATTCACTAAGAGCAATGAAAAGCAGAGATTATGTGGCAGGGCCTAAGGACTGTGCATGAAAAGCTATCTTATATGTCTCATCAGAAGTCAGTTTCTAGCTGTTTTCAGTAGGCGAGTGAGCTGCCTCTTTGTCATAACATCACTTAAACTTACTCAGAGATCGCCAGCAAATAAGCTTAGCTTAATTGGACCAATTAATTAAACAAAAGTAAATTTAAATGGTACTTTCATGAGAAAAAAAATATTGCAAAGAGAACTGACAGAGACTTTTAAATACAATTTAGTTAACATGGTTTTTACTATTAAATGATTTTGGCCTAGAAAGACTTAAGAGACTTCAAAAGAAATAATTCAGGTTATCAAGTCCTCCTTGGACTAGTTTATTTTATGGTGCTGCAGCTATGTATGCTCAGTGAAGAAAATAAAATAATGGAGTAGTTTCTGTCTTTAAATCATTCAGGA
Organism: Antilocapra americana; assembly: GCA_007570785.1. Lineage (NCBI taxonomy): Eukaryota > Metazoa > Chordata > Mammalia > Artiodactyla > Antilocapridae > Antilocapra > Antilocapra americana. Next base: position 33,238,955 of record ML661338.1, on the reverse strand, counting down.
AAAAAAAATAAAGACTATATGCATCATTGATTTAGAAAAAGAATAAATATAATAAAAAATACACACAATTTTTATATAAATTAGTAAGCAGCTGGTTGGATTTTGCTAGCATTTTAAAATTTAAAATTATAAAGAAAAACACTTAAATAAACACCAGAGAATTAAGATATCTTAAAGTAAAATTATAGCTGCACTTCATGTCATATTGTCTTAGTCTTTTTGAGATTTTAATTGCTGTGCCATTTTTCACTAAGGTGGCAAGTGTTTTTTCACAAATGCATAACGTAGCTTGTGTTAATGTGTATCGATTAAAGTATAGATGGAGATGACAGAAAACTGGAATTTTCCCCACTGTTACCCCACTGAATATCTCCACTTTTTTTTTCTTTTTAAATGAAAGAAAGAAAAGATGAAGTTTGAAAAATGTCTTTATGCTACATGAACTCTAGTAGTAATAGGTGAAAAAAAAAGAAACATTGAATTTAACAAAAGAAAGACTAGAAAGCATCCACTTCACAAACTTGTAAGTCTTTCATTTCTGCATGGGAGACATTGTAGAAAAATCAATAACTCTCTTTGAGTCAAGTGATCTAGTTGTTTCTGAGAAATTTACATCTCCCTGACAGGCAGTTTGTAAGGTCTAGTTCACTTGGGTCACAAGAGTCAAGGTAATTTGCATCTTGAGCAATTTCTCTTTTTCCTTGTACCTGTTCTATGAGGAAGGAAGATTGAACTTGGTCATAAAGAGGAGCTCATTATCTCTTAGCTGAGGAGGTAATTTTGTAGGTGTTCCTGCAGTGCAAGAGTATCATACAATGATAATATTTCCTCATAGATCTGCAGACCTACACATACACCAGAAATGAAAGTAACATAAACCTGAGGCATATTTGATGCATTTGACCTGACATTCGCCAGATAAAATTGAAGTGTTCCGCCAAGGTCATTGGTGAAATCTGATCTCAAGATAGATATACAGATCACCTGCCAACAAATATACAAGAGGGAAATATATAGGGTACTTCTTATAAATCTGAAAAAAAAGACATGTTTATTCTGCATTTTAAAATGTACAAGGTCTAAATTTCAAATAAATGTTTGTATTATTAATAATAATATAATGCATGTTTTTTCTAGTTTGTGCAATAAGTTTAGTTCAAAAATAAATAGAAACCAAGAAAGAAATCTTGATTTATTTTTGAATCAGAAATAAATGCAATAGCATTAACTTTAATTATGTCTTTTGTATAGCTATTTGACTCTCACTTACTGTAAAATATGAATCTATCTGGATGCCAATCTAAATAAATATTTTATATAGAGTCTAGAAACTACTCTATTTCAGTGTTTCCTCTCCAGTATAAAGATTGCAATGAGATTCAAATGTGTTAATATACATCTAGCACTCATGGAAAATAATGTCTAGGTGTAGATGAAATCTACTATTAAAACTCACTGTATTATATTCAAACCTGCTATGCTGGATCTGATATATAAAATAGAGCGAGAGTGCAACTTTAAAATGGGTTTTATATACTAATTTCGTAGTTTTTCTCTTTACAATTTGAGCTAAATTCTCCTTTCAAAAAAAATTACGTTATTTAGGCACCTACATTAACCCAGAAAATCAATTTGATACCACTGAACTTGAATACCAATAACCCTGACATAAGTTATAATTCCTGGACAGTCTACTATATCTTACAAAAATGCTTTGGCAGAGTGTTGGTCATAGGCACCATTTAGAGAGGAAAAATGGCTTTATTTATTTTTTTCATGCATAATTCCCCCATTATTTTTGCATATAATATAGATGATATTTATTGAGCACTTATCACAAGTCAGATGTCATGTTAAGTGAGGCAATACATTTTTGATTAGTCTACAGAAAACCATTCTGAAGTTGGTACAGTATGGCTGCATTTCACTGAAGGATCCATTCATGAGACCATACATTTACACAATGAAAGATTAATTTCCCACAGGTGCAAATAACAAGCTGAGTAGGTGTGTTCTTTAGAAATATTATGGTGATAATTTGACTTTATTTAGAGTATTTCTAAATCAAATGCCTGCAGTACTCCTTGTGCTGATTTTTTTTTCTTTCATTATTTTTCAGCACTGGCCCTTGTATACCCAATTTTAATATCATTATGACAAGATATACTTTTTTTTTGCATGATCACAATGCATGTTAAAATAAAAGCATAATAAGCACAAGCACAGTTGTTTGCAGATGTTCTGAAACATTTAAGCAACTGTCTGATTCACTACATATTGACAAATTAGAACCAGTTATTTTTATTATCAAATGTACTTTTGCTACATAAAAATAATGACAGGGTTTATAATGGTGCCTCCTCAATTTTGAAAATGTGTGACTCAATAATAGCTTTACATGTATTATTTTGAAATTTGCATATAGAAGGATATTGCATTTTTAAAAGGTTGATCACAGTCATATTGCTAGCATTGGTTTCCCTGGGTTTTTGAACACACAGATTCACTAAAAGGTCAGCGGATTTCCCAAAGTAAATTTTACAGCAGCAGCAAATTTAAGGGGCAAAATAGAGGAGGAATGCTATAAGCAAGACAAAGACCTAGTAACAAATCATCTGAAAGAGAAAGAAACTATCATCAGTGCACTCCACTCAACAAGGCCAGAGGAGAGAAGGGACATGATAGGATATATTGACAATGGGGCAAAAAGAAGAAAATAAAAGATAAAGGGAATACTGCTATCCAATAATAAATATGATAATTTATTATTCAACTATCTCCATGATGAAAATGACTAATTTTCTATGATAAAACTTATTAAGAAAATGAGTGTATGTCTATGATTATACACACTCATGCTGAGAAAAGCCTCATTGTTTTAATCAGAAAATTGTGTATAAATGTAATTTTCTTGAAAACTTTTTTTTTTTAGTACAGGAGCATTTTTTTTCCTCCAGATATATTAATCAAAAATATATTATCTCCTTTCTGATCTATATTTATGGCCTGTATAATACAATGGATTTTCTCTGGAAACTCTTTAACATAATCACTGTTGATAAACACTATTGATCATACTTTTTACCAACCAAATACAAATTTTCACCATCATGCAATTTATCTGTACTGCATATATTTACATACTGAATAACTATTACAGGAAAAAATTCACCTGGGCTTTTGTCTGGTAAACGATGGCTTATCTATTTAGCTCAAACACTCAAATTTCCTTGTAGCCTATTTTCTACATAAGTATAAATGTACTGGGATTAATTTTACCATGAAATAAAATTATTGCTTCTTTCTGGAAAAGGAAGGTCAAGATACAAGGCCAGAATCAAAAGACAGTAGCAAAGTGCATACATGCGTGTGGGTGTGTATTTTATTATCATTTAATCAAATATATTAGACACCACAAACAATAATAGATGTATAAGAATAAAATATGTGCTAGTCACTGAAAACTAGAAAATTATAACCCATCTGTTGCTCTTCTGTCCTAGCACATCTAAACAGGTGTGTGTTCCAGAGGATTCTACAATTCCTCAAAGATTCTTCATTTCAGTAGAGTGTCCGTCATTTGGCACATACAGTTAAAACTAAAAATGGCTTCAGTCTGATAGCAATATCTTCATAGAAAGCATTTTTTTTTCTTACAAAAAACCAAAAACAGAACAAATGATTAGCATTCTACATCAGATGTGTTAGACGTGTTTCCCAAAGAGCACTGTGGTAGCTCCTTGGCTGGATATTTTCAGAATCTCACAGTTTTTAATCCTGTGTTGACTATTCACATAAATGATGTTTAGCAGGAAGAAATACACCAAGAAAACCATTCTTTCAAATAAGGACAGTACCCATAGGAATTGGCATGACCTTAAACAAACAAACCAAATTGAATAGAAATATTAGTTGCCAAAAGCAGAAAAAGATTGATGTTAGAATATTCTTTGCAACTGTGTTTGGAAGAATTATCCATGGCTCTACACGGAGTCCTTTCTCTGCTCTTCTGCAAAGCACATGGTCCCTGGAATGCACACACTCTGTGACCTTGCTCAAAGATTTAGGCTTTCATACTGCAACTCTGGGAAAAGATACAGCAAGAAGTAGAAGTGCAGAGTTGAGCTGCCATAAAAGCTTCACTATATTCATACTCTGTTCTCATTCATGTGTTTTATCTCCATTACTATCCACAAACCCAATGAAATTTTTGTTCACACTGTATGGTCCAGAATTTCCTTAAATCCCTTACCTTTGTATCACCTGTTGTCTATTCTGGAAATTAAAGATAGAGATTTTAGATGATTTAAGAATCCTTAAATGAAAAAAAAAAGTTAAGATTGGAAACAATATTAAAATATTTAAAAGAGAGCATGCGTGCTGTAAGAATAATGAAAAACAGGTTGAAAGAATGACATCCAAGCACTTCAAGTGTGTTGGTTAACTGCAGGTGGAAATCAAATTTATTACTGAGATTCTGAAAGTTGAAATACAAGAAAAATGTGTATTTTTAACTAAATATCATGTATAGTTATTTAATTATTATGTCTGTTTAATAAAAATATTTTTTATAAAATGAGGGGTTTACCTTCTACAAAATCTTTATCAGAATCATCTCATTTAATTATGAGCCACATTTGACAAGGTTGAATATTTCCTTCTCTCTTACATGGCTTTCAATACATCACATTCTCTTCATCTTACCACACAGGTTGCTCCTTGACAGTCTGTTTTGCTGCTTCCTCCTCTTTGACCTTTTAATGTCATGTCTGAGGGCTATGTCTTTGGCCTTCTTATTTATTCTATTCACATGTATTTGACTGAATTTCTTGTCTAGTGTCAGGAATTCAAATATCCTCAATACAATGACAAATTTCAAATAGATAATTTCATCCTAGAACCTCCTCCAATCCTATACATTTCATGTAAATGGTACAGACACTCAAGTATTAATTTCCTCCTCAATCCTCACCACTTGATTTTCTAACATGTATTTCAGGCTTGTATCTAAAACTGAATTCTGCTCCTCCACCCTCCATGAAAAAAAATATAAGACCAGTAAGTTTAAAGTCATTCTTGAAACTTCTCTCATGTTTTGCAGTCCATGCCCATCCCATTAGTGGAACACTATCCAAAATATTCATAATTTGAAATTTTTCATCACCTTAGTTGCTATTGCCTGATGCGAGCCATCAGTGTTTCTGGCTTGAATTATTGCCATCTGCAACAACACCAAGGATTCGATTGTCAAATGTGATACCCCTTAAGGTAGAGATTTGATTCAGTTTCAACCTTACTAATAATTTCAAGGATACAAATAAGCAAGAGATACAGGTGGAGCTGGGAGAATTCAAGGACCCCTAGTGGGCCTCCCTATGTTATATTTTCACCGAATCAAATATGTTCGTTTTATGAAACAGATGAGCTTCTTAATGAAGTACCCAGTCACTTCACACACACAAACAGAGCCATGTAGATTATGGCACATCCTCATTTCATATTCTATCATTGTATAAGTCACATTATATTATCCAGGACATGCTATCCGATAAATTTATCGGTTCCAGGTGTGTTTACCAAAAGCAATAATACCAAAAGCAAAAAGTCCCACCAAAACTTCCCATAGTGAGGACTGTCCTCCGGTACAGATCATTTAATTTAACTGCCATTGTCATGTTTAATAGGAGGTAGCCTCCCTGCTGAATTTGTCTCTTCCCCAGGAGCACTGCCTGGGTGAAGGGAATTAATTCACTGCAGACTTGCTGTGTAAACATTTATGTCTCACCTCATAACAATATCTCTACTCTCACTACCCCCTCGCCACCTCACATTCTCTTCTCCACACTGCAGACAGAGGAGCTAGCTGGTCTGCATGTTGGTCTAATTATGTCATCCCTTTGATCATTGCTCTGCAATGACTTGACATTTCTATCCGAAGAGTCAAATTCCTGACAGTGGTCCCAAAGTCCCCACAGGATCAGTTCTTGTTATTTCTCTAAATCCATCCTCTGTTCAACTCCCACTTACTTTCTCCATCACAGCCTCCTGAACCTCTTGGACTGGATGTTGCCCACATTTGTTAGGCATGATTCTCCTGCTTTTCTCATAGATAAACACAAAGACAATTCCTTTACTTCAAGTCTTTGCTGGATTCACACTTTCTCAATGTGTGGATCCTATTTAAAACTGAAATTACCTATCCTCTCTGCCACTCTCACACACACACACACACACACACACTTGTAATCATCTCTTTACTGTGCTTTACTTCTTTATGTTATTAATGATGAATTATTATTAACAACTATTTCCTGCCTTACTTGGCTAGAATGCAAATCTCAAAAGAGCAAGGATTTTCATCTCTTTTGTTCCCTGATGTAACCCCAATACTGAGAAAAGGACTTGATATATAGTAGATGCTAAATATTTCGGCAGGAATACATGAGTGCACCGGGAATGTATAGCTGCTCATTTTAATTGGGTATCTGGTCATCCTTTGACTAGAAGCTAATATTTTTCCTTGTTTGTATCACACTGCCTGATAGTTTATTGAGATCATATCTTTTCCCAGAATAACTTTTATTTAAAATACATTTTCTCTTTCTAAATGTTTAAGAACCAAATAACCAGATTAAGATCATTCAAGTATTTTTGCTCAAAATATATAAAGGGTAGGTTAATCAATAACTCTAGAAATCAATCATTTTTACAGTTATTCACTGTCAAGTTCTTTATTGCACAATTTTGATAAATTATATGAAATACATACATTTTAAAAAATATTTTAACAGGTATAAAATATAGTAAAACATAAAATAATTATATAGAAGACATTCATATTATAGAAATGCTGCTGCTCTAATTAGTATATTTCAGGTATATTTTCAGATTAAATGTTTATATTTGAAAAAAAAATCTTACTTTTATGAGCACAACCTGAAGAGAAAAGGTTAGACATTTTTTTTTCTATTTTATTTATTTATTTATTTTTTATTGTTTTTGCCATACATTGTCATGATATCACCATGGGTTTACATATGCTTCCCCTCCGGAACCCCCCTCCCTCCTCCCTACCCCCCGGGAAATCTCGCTGCACCAGCCCCGAGCATCAATCCTCGGCTGGCGATTGATTAGACATATGATAATTAACATGCTTCAATGCCCTTCTCCCATATCATCCCACCCTTACCCTCATCCACAAAGTCCACGAGTCTATTCTATACATCTGCGTTCCTTTTGCTGTCTCGCATGTTGGGTTCTCGTTACCATCTTTCTAAATTCCATATATATGTGTTAATATACTGTATTGTTGTTTTTGCTTCTGGCTTACTTCACTCTGGATAATGGGCTCCAGTTTCGTCCATCTGAGTAGAATTGCTTCCAATGAATTTTTTCTTAATGCTGAGTAATATTCCATTGTGTATATGTACCACAGCTTTCTTATCCATTCGTCAGTTGATGGGCATCTGGGTTGCTTCCATGTCCTGGCTATTGTAAACAATGCAGCGATGAACATTGGGGTACACGTGGCTCTTTCAATTCTGGTTTTCTCAGTGTATATGCCCAGCAGTGGGGTTGCAGGGTCATATGGCAGGTCTATTTGCAGCTTTTTAAGGAACCTCCACACTGTTTTCCATAGTGGCTGTACTAGTTTGCATTCCCACCAACAGTGTAAGAGGGTTCCCTTTTCTCCACATCCTCTCCAACATTTATTGCTTGTATACTTTTGGATGGCAGCCATTCTGACTGGTGTAAAGTGGTACCACATTGTGGTTTTGATTTGCATTTCTCTGATAATGAGTGATGTTGAACATCTTTTCATGTGTTTGTTAGCCATTTTTATATCTTCTTTGGAGAAATGTCTGTTACGTTCTTTGGCCCACTTTTTAATTGGGTTGTTTATTTTTCTAGAATGGAGCTGCAGGAGTTGCTTGTATATTTTTGAGATTAATTGTTTGTCCGTTGCTTCATTGGCTATTATTTTCTCCCATTCTGAAGGCTGTCTTTTCACCTTGCTTATAGTTTCCTTTGTTGTGCAAAAGCTTTTAATTTTAATTAGGTCCCATTTGTTTATTCGTGTTTTTATTTCCAATATTCTGGGAGGTGGGTCATGGAGTATCCCGCTTTGGGTTATGGCAGAGAGTGTTTTGCCTATATTATCCTCTAGGAGTTTTATAGTTTCTGGTCTTATGCTTAGATCTTTGATCCATTTTGAGTTTATCTTTGTGTATGGTGTTAGAAAGTGATCTAGTTTCATTCTTTTACAAGTGGCTGTCCAGTTTTCCCAGCACCACTTGTTAAAGAGGTTGTCTTTTCTCCATTGTATATTCTTGCCTCCTTTGTCAAAGATAAGGTGTCCATAGATGCGTGGATTTATCTCTGGGCTTTCTATTCTGTTCCATTGATCTATGTTTCTGTCTTTGTGCCAGTACCATACTGTCTTAATGACTGTGGATTTGTAGTATAGCCTAAAGTCAGGTAGGTTGATTCCGCCCGTTCCATTCTTCTTTCTCAAGATTGCTTTGGCTATACGAGGTTTTTTGTATTTCCATACAAATTGAGAAATTATTTGTTCTAATTCTTTGAAAAAGACCTCTGGTAGCTTGATAGGAATTGCATTGAATCTATAGATTGCTTTGGGTAGTATACTCATTTTCACTATATTGATTCTTCCAATCCACGAACACGGCACATTTCTCCGTTTGTGTCCTCCTTGATTTCTTTCATCAGTGTTTTATAGTTTTCTATATATAAGTCTTTTGATTCTTTAGGTAGAAATACTCCTAAGTATTTTATTCTTTTTGTTTCGATGGTGAATGGAATTGTTTCCTTAATTTCTCTTTCTGATTTCTCACTGTTAGTGTATAGGAATGCCAGGGATTTCTGTGTGTTGATTTTGTATCCTGACATTTAAAAAGTTTTAAAAAATGACTGTAAAAGTCAACTTGAATCAAACTTAAGAAATCTTTTAACTGACAAATAATGCTATCTAAATATCTTGAGGTTCAGAAGAAACTTGAATGGTTGATCCTCAACCTTTATGTTTCATATGGAAATATTTGGAAAGAAAATAACTGAGAATCATCAACTAGTCTAAAAAAAATCATCATTCACCCTTTGCAGTCATACACCTTTAATGGCATGATACATACATATGAATGAGAAAAGAAAGACCTCAGTTTGTTTAGATTAGGTCCATTTCAATCAGCAAGAGAAAATGCATACAAGAATGGATGTGGTTTGTGGGACAATGTGTTAAAATCTCTCAGTTTAGATTCTGAGGGCTGCTGGTCACATGAATGATTTTAAGCAGCAGAATATATAAATGCCAATCAACTAAATTACTCACAGAAAGCCCATGCCTTACTGAAAGAAAGATACCCCAGGGAACTAGAATGACCTTACACTGCCAAACCAAAGTGGATTGAAAAGTTTAATGCCGTGGACAGATTTTGACAGTGGTAATGGTATTGGTGTCCTTGGCTTGTTCCTACTCTGGGGAGTTATAACTTTAAAGGCTTTGATTTTTGTTTATCATGACAAGTTCTTCAAACATATTGCTCTTCAGACTCAATGGCTTTGGCATGACCCATTTCCCTTCCATAGGTCTGAGGTCAACCGTAAGAAAATAAAACATGGCACTATTTTTAATGACATAATTTAAATCTTTGATTTTACTTTTGAACATATAAATGCCATACATTTATAGTACTATAAACAGGTAATGACATGATGATGAAAACTAGATTTTCTCGTTTTATATAGGTTTGGATATTTCCTTTTATTAAGTGTTTTGTATATGACTCCTTTGGGTCTGGTTTCATTAATGACATGAAAGTTAAGCTTTAAAAATCCATATTACTTTCCTAATAGCTTTCCTCTGGCACATGAATATATATCTGACCCAAAATATATGTGACCCAAAGGGTGACATCAACCTTTCCTTTCTCAGTCATATTGACTTCTCTCAATTTCTCCTCATAACACCATCATTAGAGTGGATACTTTTCCATTGTTTCTAAAGATCATCAGTGTGCTCTCAATACACATAACTGTCAGGAGTGGCAGCTGAACAAGGACAAAAGAATCCTCCTGTCACTAAGGTGGGACGCAGAGGACAGATGGAAGAGGGTGGACGTAGTTTACTCATTGTGGGTTCTGCACCAGCCTCACCATTATTCTGGTTAAGCATGGCTCTCACCTGTATGGAATGAGCGTGTGATAAGTGTACATCCATGGAGATTATATGTATATTTGTAGGCATGTATTAATTTTGAATGCTTGGCAATTTAACATCATGTGACTTCTTTCTTCTGTCCTACTTCCCATTATTATATTACTGGTCTCCTCTAAGCCCACTGTGTTCAGTTGCTCACTCATGTCTGACTCTTCGAGACTCCATGGACTGTTACCCGCCAGACTCCTCTGTCCATGGAGTTTTCCAGACAAGAATACTGGAGCGCGTTGCTATTTCCTCCTCCAGGGATCTTCCCAACTGTGGATAGAATCTGTGTCTCTTGAGTCGCCTGCATTGACAGGTGGATTCTTTACTACTGCACCACCCAGGAAGCCCCAACAGTGATGGCCTATTCTTTTGAATTCTATTTGATAAATCTTCATTCTCTGACTAACATGATATCCTCTATTTACACAGTGATTGCTCATGTATTTTCCTGTCATCAGAAATCTTTCATGGACTTTGTTATCCTGAAGGAAGGGGTCATTTAATTTCAAAACAGTTTATTTAGCATGCATTATTATAGAGCCAGTTGAAGACAGATGGATGCAGACATAATGATATTCATGCTTGTTTCTCCCCCATTTCCTTTTTATTCTATATCAACTAAAAGGAAAGGAGGAAACTTTGGCTTTTGCTTGTGTGCTTTCATTTTTCCATTTCTTTCCATCCTGGCTCTCCTTGCAGCTTTCAGATACAGACACATATTAACCTGTGGTGCACATGATTCAAGTCCTGTTATGAGTTATGTGCTACAACGTCTGATATATGTCGTAGAGCAAAATAAAGGGCCTAATACATTCCTTCAAGAGTAATCAAAGTAAATAATGTGTGCATGAAGCATACACGGCACACATAAATACCACAAAGCGACAGCAGTCCCCGCCGTGGGGCACACATCTTCCCTGGTGACCTCCCATTGACAATCATCACACTCCGCTGAGGAAGAATAAGGACGCTTCCTTACGTCAGACAAAAAGAAAGGACTCCTATTTCGGACACATTTCATCTGATCTTTTTCTATCCGTCCCTCTGTCTATCTGCCCAGCCAAGCTCTCTGACTTTTGTCTACTTCACAGTCTGTTTCCCTCATGTTTGTGTCTGTCAGTCTTTGACTCTTGCTCTCTGTCTTTTTTCTATCCTGTTACTCTTTGGCTCTTGATCTTATCCTATTTTCCTGTTTTTTTTTTCTCTTTGTCTCTATCTTTGTGTTTGTGTGTAAATGTGTCTCTCTTTGCACACACACGCCTATACATTTCCTCATTTTCACTTTACCTTCTTCTCATAATTATATACAGAGAGGTATACATACATAATTAACACCTTATAGGTTGAACTCATTACTGTTACAGTAAAATATCAGTCACACTATCCCACTTACTGAGTCAAATTTCTTCTTACAAACTTCCTAGGTGTCTGAAAATGAAGGGTCTTATCCACACTGATGACAGTATGCACTATATTTGCATAGCACCTTTTCAGTCAAACTGCTATGCAGCCTGTTTAGACCTCTGACTTCAAGAATGCATATAGAATTGTTTAACACAATGACCTTGACAAGCCTCCCAGGAAAGTCTGATTCTGAGAAAATAACACCTGAAAGAAGTTAATTTACATACAGCACTCCCAAGTCTAAATTATACCAATGGGCAGTTTTTCTCATGGCTGAATCTATGCCTACATTGTATTGTGTAAAGAAAAGAAAAAGAAGTGATTGTTAAAGGGACATTACTAAGTCATGTTAATATGTAATAATCTCATTTTATTTTCCATGTAAAATGTTTACCTGAGTTATTTTTGCTTTATACATGTTCTAAAAAAAGTAAATTAAGTTTCTTGATGTCATAGATTTAGGAAGCAGTATGTTTGGGATTTAATTCCAAAGCCATGAGTATTGAATATATATTTTTTATCCTTGTAAATATATCTCATCCAACAATCCTTCCCCAATGCCTCCACATTCCTAATGAATATTTCATTTTTTGCTGTGGTATAACTTTACTACTTATTAGATTGCACTGTGCTCAGTCATGTCCAAATCTTTGACACTCCATGTATTTTATCCTCCTCTGTTCATGGAATTTTCCAGGTGAGAATATTGGAGTGTGTAACCACTTTCTCCTCCACAGGATCTTCCTGATTCAGGATCGAACCTGTGTCTCTTGCATTGGCATGTGATTCTTTACAACTGCACCACCAGGAAAAGCCTTTACTACTTATTAAAACCTGTTTAATTGAAATAGTCACTAAGCTTTAATTTGATGCTATAATCATTGAATTGCTGAAACTATTAGCATCTTTTTTCCAAAAGCTAAATATAGTAAATTCTGAATGGGTGAAATATTTAGCTGGATAACATATGCATACAGGTAGACTCCTGAGTGTGACCAAAAAAATAGTAAAAATGTTTTACTGAGTGACTGAGCAATAGACAGCCCTGTCTCTTTTGAAGATATTTCACTGAGGGCATTAATATCCAAAAGTGAAAAGAAATAAAAAATCTTAAATTGTTCTGATTTTCTAGGGATATCAGTTTTGGGAAATCAAATATTTTGAATGATTCAATTGACCTCCAATATTCCATTTCGCTGACATTTGCTGAGTCTCTAATATTTTTAGGCAGTTTTACTTAAAATATTTTATGGCTCACAACAATCCTAAGTGGAAGGTAGGATGGACCTCACTAAGTGACTAAATTTGAGCTAGGAGGGTTTTGTTATGTGTTCAAAGTTAAGAAGGTGAGAGTTGATAAAGTGAGGAATATATATATTGACTTTCCACCAAGTCATTATTCTTTTCAATCCACTTTCAAACTGATGTTTCTTCATTGAAGGAATATAGCTAGTTTAACAGGCTTCCCTGGTAGCTCATCTGGTAAAAAAATTCATCTGCCATGCAGGAGACCCAGCTTCGATTCCCAGGTCTGGAAGATCCCCTGGAGAGGGATAGGCTACCCACTCCAGTATCAATGGGATTCCCTGGTGGTTCAGGCAGTAAAGAAAATGCCTGCAATACAGGAGACCTGGGTTCCATCCCTGGTTTAGGAAGACACCCTGCAGGAGGGCATAGCAACCCACTCCAGTATTCTTGCCTGGAGAATCCCCATGGACAGAGGAGCCTGGTGGGTTACAGTCCATGGGGTCAAAAGGAGTCGGACACAACTGAACAACTAAACACACACAGCACACACACATCTAGTTTAACACTGTACAATCTATTCTTTGGTAGAAGAACCACTAAATCAATCTGAGGACTGGTGGCACATCCCTGGTGATAATAATAACCTTAAACCTAAGATTTTTTTCTAACATTCAATTTTACTGAACCATAAAATTAACATTATCATATTTTACTCATTGTCAGTAACCATGGTTAAATAAATTTTTAATTAGCAGCAGTCTAAGTTAGATTCATAAGACTCAAATCAGAGGTTAGTAGATACATGCATAAAATAGATGCTGTTGGAGGTACATGCATACGTATTTCTGCCTGCTTTAAGAGTTAAAATTAGATATGCTTACATATAATTTAGAAGGAAACAGTTTAAGAATATTCAGTCCCAAACCCAGCATGGTCCATTTAACAGCATCCTTGACAGGGAATCAGGACTTTGTTTCTATTCCTGGCTACATGCTAAATAAACCAGGCAACCGGGTTTAGCAAGTGAATCACTTGTTCTGTACATCAGTGTTGTTATCTCTAGCCCTGAGATAATAACTCTGACCTACCACACAGGAATATGTAATGATTAATTGGATAATGTCCATTAAGTGCTCCTAGCTACTTAGAATAATGTGCTATATGGCTATTAAGCGTTGTTATTATAAGATGGTGCTTCAATGTAATATCAGTGACTGCTCCATGATTAGAAGGAAAATTACTTCTTCTGATAACATGAATATAATACATATTGATTAAGAAATATATATTGTTTGAAATACATATAGACTTTGTGGATGAGCTAAGCAAAGGATAGCATTCCACACTGTTTTTTGATTGTGTAATAGCGTTCATTATCAGACAGGCACTTTTGTAAGTACTTTACTTTACAACAATTCTGTGAATGTCAAGTTGAGCTCCTGATATTTAAACGGCTGCCCCAGAGTCACACAACTAGTAAGTGATAGAGCCAGTGCAACATTTAGAAAACTGGCTTTAGATCCCCCATGCTTGACCACCTCATTAAACTCTATATCTATTATGTTTACATTTACATTATAGTTATTACTATGTTCAAGAAAGTGAAAGTATTTAGTTATATATTCAGTTCAGTTCAGTCGCTCAGTCATGTCCAACTCTTAGCTGCCCCATGAACTGCAGCACACCAGGCTTCCCTATCCATCTTCAACCCCTGGAGCTTGCTCAGACTCAAGTCCATTGAGTTGGTGATGCCATCCAACCAATATGTCCTCTGTTATCCCCTTCTCCTCCTGCCTTCAATGTTTCCCAGCATCAGGGTCTTTTCTGATGAGTTAGTTCTTCCCATCTGGTGGCCAAAGTATTGGAGCTTCAACTTCAGCATCAGTCCTTCCAACGAATATTCAGGACTGATTTTCTTTAGGATGGACTGATTTGATCTCCTTGCAGTCTAATGGACTCTCAAGAGTCTTCTCCAAAACCACAGTTCAAAAGCATCAATTTCTCAGCACTCAACTTTCTTTATAGTCCAACTATCACATCCATACATGACTACTAGCATAGCTTTGACTAGATGGAACTTTGTCAGCAAAGTAATATCTCTGCTTTTTAATATGCTATCTAGGTTTGTCATAGCTTTTCTCCCAAGGAGCAAGCGTCTTCTAATTTGATGACTGTAGTCACCATCTGTAGTGATTTTGGAGCCCAAGAAAGGAAAGTCGATCACTGTTTCCATTGTTTCCCCATCTATTTGCCATGAAGTGATACGAGTGGATATCATGATTTTCATTTTTTTGAATGTTGAGTTTAAATCAACATTTTCACTCTCCTCTTTCACTTTATTTAGAGGTTTTTGAGTTCCTCTTCACTTTCTGACATAAGGATGGTGTCATCTGCATATCTGAGGTTATTGGTATTTCTCCCAGCAATCTTGATTCCAGTCTGCGCTTCATTCAGCCCAGCATTTTGCATGATGCACTCTGCATAGAAGTGAAATAAGCAGGGTGACAATATACAGCTCTGATGTAATCCCTTCCCAATTTTGAAACAGTTCATTGTTTCATGTCTTGTTCTGTTGCTTCTTGACCTGCATACAGGTTTCTCTGGAGGCAAGTGAGATGGTCTGTTACTCCCATCCCTTTAAGAGTTTTCCATAGTTTGTTGTGATCCACACAATCAAAGATTTTAACATAGTCAATTAATCAGAAATAAATGTTTTTCTGGGATTCTGCTGCTTTTTCTATGATACCAACAGAGGTGAAAATTTCATCTCTGGTTCCTCTGCCTTTTCTAAATGCAGCTTGAACATCTGGAAGTTCCCAGTTCACATACTATTGAAGACTCGCTTGAAGAATTTTGAGCGTTACTTTTCTATCATGTGTAATGAGTGCAATTGTGCAGTAGTCTTAACATTTTTCTGCCTTTCTTTGGGACTGGAATGAAAACTGACCTTTGCCAGCCCTGTGGCCACTGCTGATTTTTCCAAATTTGCTGACATATAGAGTGCAGCACTTTAACAGCATCACATTTTACGATTTGTAATAGCTCAACTGGTGTTCCATCACCTCCACTAGCTCTGTTCATAGTGATGTTTCCTAAGGTCCACTTGACTTTGCACTCCACGATATCTGGCTCTAGGTGAGTGATCACACCATCATGGTTATCTGAGTCATTAAGATCTTTTTTGTATAGTTCTTCTGTGTATTTTTGCCACCTCTTTTTAATATCTTCTGCTTCTGTTAGATCCATACAGTTTCTGTCCTTTATTGTACCATTTTTGCATGAAATTTTCCCTTTGTATCACTAATTTGCTTGAAGAGATCTCTAGTCTTTCCATTCTACTGTTTTCCTCTATTTATTTGCACTGATCACTGAGCAAGCCTTTCTTCTCTCTCCTTGCTATTTCTTGGACCTCTGCATTTAGATGGGTATATCTTTCCTTTTATCCTTTGCCTTTAGTTTCTCTTCTTCCCATAGCTATTTGGAAAGTCTCCTCAAACAGCCATTTTGCCTTTTTGCTTTTTTTTTTTTCCTTAGGGATGGTTTTAATCATGGCCTCCTGTACAATATTCTCAACCTCCTTCCATAGTTCTTCAGGCACTCTGTATATCAGATCTAATTCCTTGAGTCTATTTGTCACTTCCACTGTATAATCATAAGGGATTTGATTTAAGTCATACCTGACTGGTCTAGTGGTTTCCCCTACTTTCTTCAATTTAAGTCTGAATTTTGCAATAAGGGGTTCATGGTCTGAGCCACCATCAGCTTGTTTTTGCTGACTGTATACAGTTTCTTCATGTTCAGCTGCAAAGAATGAAATCAATCTTAGGTATTGACATCTGGTGATGTTCATGTGTAGAGTCATTTCTTGTGTTGTTGGAAGAGGGTGTTTGCTATAAACAGTGTATTCTCTTGGCAGAACTCTGTTTGCCTTTGCCCTGCTTCATTTTGCAATCCAAGGCCAAACTTGCCTGTTCCTCCAGGTATTTTTTGCTTCCTAATTTTGCATTCCAGTTCCCTATGATGAAAAAGATATCTTTTTTTTTTTTTTGGTGTTAGTTCTAGAAGCTTTTTTAGCTCCTCATCAAACCACTCAACTTCATCTTCTTCAGCATTCATCGTTGGCACATACACTTGGATTACTGTGATATCGAATGATTTGCCTTGGAAATGAACAGACATCATTCTGTCATTTTTGAGACTGCACCCAAGTACTGCATTTAGGATTCTTTTGTTGACTGTATATTTTAACTTTATTGTTTAGATTTATTACCTACATCTTAAATGTAGGTGTCTCCAATTTTCTAGAATCAGAAAATATGTTAATACTATAAACTTATTCTTACAGCTTATGGGAATAGAACATCTTTTATACATTATAAAATAAAATACAACACAGTTTATTCAAAACCATAAAACAAATTGTCTTTCATAATCCAGAGATAAAGGGGTTGAATTTAATTTTTGATGCAGCATCTTGATATCATCAACAAGGACCTAGACACTTCTCTCTTCTTCACCTGATCACTGAATAACTCTTCCTTGAATCCATGGCGTTATGAATAAATGTAGCTTCCTGACCAAAATTAGTATTCTCTTAATAAAGGATGAGAATGTCTATTGGGTAGACAATTGAGTACAGCCTTCTATTATTCTTCTGTTTTACTGACCGTACTTCCTTTTTTTCTTTCCCATCCTTGATATTCCTAATGTAAGAATGAATGCATTTAAGTACTATTAATTTTAATGTCCTAATGCAAAGCTTTGCATATCAAAATGGCACAAAAAAATAGTGTATTGGATTCTGTGGCACCAGAGTGAACTGAACTTTCTTTTATTCTGTGACTGAGGATAACTCGCAACCAATCTTTCTTCATGCTCAAATGCAGAAAGCATCCAAGATTCAATAATCAGTCTTAATGAAATCTACATCTTATGTGAATGCCATTTTAGATGTCATCTCAACATATAGATTTCAACATAGCCACAAAAGAAAAAAAAAAGCAAATGAATTCTGCCTAACTTGCCTGTTCACTTCTAGGCTTTGCTGCTGTCTCTAACATATTATTTACATTTTATTTATATTTTAACAGTTGGGTTTTAAAATTTTTATTAAGCACAATTTTGGTGATATGTGTGTAGACATATACATACATGTACATTCATACATATACATATATATTCAAACTAATATATGCATGCATATATGAAATGAAATGAAGTGAAATTTACTGTCATGTCCGACTCTTTGCCACTCCATGGACTACAGAGTCCATGGAATTCTCAAGACTAGAACACTGGTGGGGAGCCTTTCCCTTCTCCAGGTTATCTTCCCACCCCAGAGATCAAACTTAGGTCTCCCACATTACAGGTGGATTCTTTACCATTTGAGCTACCAGGGAAGTCCCAAATGTATGCATGTATACCTATATATCTTACTTAATACTAGAATGGACTCTAGGGAACCCTAAGTCTAAAAATCCTCTAATACACTTATATCAAATCTTTTAGGGCTTTACTTGGTTTTCACAACATTGGTTAACATTTCCTTTCTATGAGATGGCAAGATATCATTTGTACTGCTTTTATTATACTGAGAGTCTTCTGTGTGCTGTAGCTATTCATATAATTATATTGCTACTTCTAGTCAACTATAATAATAAAGGCACAACTAACATTTACATAATGTTTAATTTCCTCAGTCTTTTCCATGGTACAATAATTTTTTGCAGTGTTAATAGGTATCATATGATAACAGACTTCAGTTAAATAAACCTGGAGAATTCTAATTCTAACAAAATTGTAGAGCTTTTAAAAATTAATATGCAACATGTTATTCCAAATTGAAAGGTTATAGTATGGTTGCGGTATGCTGCACTTTCCAAGTGTATGTGAGTCATGAATTATTTTTTTTTCTGTTGATCCCATAGCAAGGCTAATGTGCTATAAAATATGTAGACAAAAGCTAGTGTCACAATCTATAATCCATAAAATATTTTCAAAATATATTTCATGTGTTTTTCACCAATGTTTGATGTAGTTACATGAAGAACCTGCATTACTCTCACTCTATGGATGAAGAACTTGAAATTAAAAATAGGTGTCATCACAAATTCAAAGCTAAAGTGGGCTCAGATTTTAAGTAAATCCTGTGGTTTCTTCATTAGACTACTCTAAAGACAACTTCATTTTCTTTTTGTTTCCTTCAGTACAATGGGCAGAACCTTACACGTTGTAAAGACTAAAAAACAAACAAACAAAAAAACTTACTTCAAATTTCATTCAATAGTAAAGTAATATTAAAACTAGAAATATGCAACAATAAGTATTACTGTGTAGCTAACATTTTGTTCAAATGTTGATATCAGAAAATTGTTTTTGTTTAATTAGTTGAAGATCCTCTGACATTTACAAAAACTTGTAAAATCAAAATTAAGTTCTGCCTTGTGCTGTGCTGGGCTTAGTCGCTCAGTCATGTCCGACTCTTTGCAATCCCGTGGACTGTAGCCCATCAGGCTCTTCTGTCCATGGGGATTCTCCAGGCAAGAATACTGGACTGGGTTGCTAGGCCCTCCTCCAGGGGATCTTTCCAACCCAGTGATTGAACCCAGGTCTCCCACATTGCAGGTGGATTCTTATTCATCTAAGCCACCAGAGAAACCCAAGTTCTTTTTTATTTTTTATCAAACAGCAAGTCTAGAATTTAGTTAGAAATCATATGAAAATCATGAATTGTAAAATCTGTTCTGACATAGCTCTAGGTAGGAAATGGGATGATTAATCCAAACCCTAATGAATATCAATGGAGTTCTACCTGTTCTATTAAGTGAAGCACAGGAGTTAGTCAATATCATTTGTCTTGGGGACAAGTAAGGATTAAGTCAAAGTATACTTTAAAAGGCTATATTAATGTGGATTTGTAATTAGTAAGAATTTCCCCACCCTGCTCATTAATAATAAAAATATTAAACAATGTATTTTATATATATGCATAATCATATTTATACCTGGTGTTAACTCACTTTGCAAAGCTGGAAGTTTTAGTTAAATATCATAAAATGTATTAGCTATAAAATAAATTTGCTATTTTATGGGTTTAAGACACTGGGAAGCATCTAGGAGCTCTGATGACTATTTAGTTTCTTTATGATCATTCCCTTCTTTCTATAATGTTATTGTTACAAATGGTCTATATCTAATTACCCAGAGTTATACTGAAAATTTCAACTCAGTATTGATTGAAGTATATATTAAATGATTAATACTTCTCAATCTATTAGACATTTCATACAAGAGACAAAAATCTGTGGCATTGTGAATTATATAGAAGAAAAATTCATTTCTTACTTTGAGGATGAATAGATTCTCTGATTAAACCTGGTTTCAAAGATTGTCAGTTAATTTGTTACCCATTACTTGTAATAATATTAAACAGAAAAATTGAATGTACAGCCAAATTTTCCTCTGTACAAGTAGTGAACCATCTACTTACTGTCAGATTTTGGAAGGAAAAAATGTGTTTATAGCAAAGAAAAATGTAGCAGCTTTTTCTGTGTCTATTAGGCTACTCTATTAAATTCTGGAATAAAAATTCGAGATCAAAGGAATGTTGATATAAAGCTATTGGAAAACCCGAGAAAGGGACAAAATACATATATGTTCTTTCGTTTATTTTCTAGGTTTAAGCTTTTCTCAACATTAGAAAAAAAGATTAAAAACTAAAAACAAAGAGACTATGGTGTTATTAGAAAAATGCAGCAAAGGATTTTTAGGTTGAATGGGACACTCCTGACAAGAACTTTGTAGAGGCGGCATCCATGTAGGTCAAGTTGCAATGGGAAGTGAAAAAGCCAATGGGAGATGAAATCTAATCAGGCTGAGGAGAGACAAATCTGGATACCCCTGGAGGTTCATCTCCTTCACTCTATCAGTGATTTAGCAAACAACTGGTTCAGCTCATCTTAACTAGCTCAAGAAAAAGTGAGGCAGAGCTCAGGCACTTTGTTCCTTTAATTAGGCTGTTTCTTAACCAGGAAACATTAAACATAACAGAATTCCTAGATGTTTTGCTCCCTCCCCCTAAAAATACATGGACCATTACAGGAGTGGATTTTTTCTTTTTGAGTTTTTCCTGGAGTTATTTCAGTTATATCTGATCTTAGCTAGTCTCCATGGATTATTGAGAGGTTAGGGATCATATAAATCAGGCTACTTCTCAGCTTATAAATCAATGTTTTAACCAAATAATAATTTATATGTATATATAATTCTATTTATATATAAATATACATATATAAAGTATTATATATATATATGTATGTGTATATATATATATGCATATCATATGGTGTTGTTCATGTGTGTGCCCAAGGCTCCTATATTATAGGACAAAATTCCTGTATCTAAATGTAATGGTAAAATAGTGACTTTTTATATTAAATGAAGATTCACAACCATGTAAATTCCTTCACTGTGTTCTTTTTTTCTTTTGGAAATATGTTGAAGAGTAAGTTACTACTGATGAATATAGAGTATCTTAATCAATGTCTTAGTTCTAGGTCTTATAGGTCTTCATAGAACTGTTCAACTTCAGCTTCTTCTGAGATATTGGTCCGGTCATAGACTTGGATTACCATGATATTGAATGGTTTGCCTTGGAAATGAACAGAGACCATTCTGTCGTTTTTGAGATTGCATCCAAGTACAGCATTTCAGACTCATTTGTTTACTATAATGGCTACTCCATTTTTTTTCCCTAAGGGATTCTTGCCCACAGTACTAGATGAATTGATAATCTGAGTTAAATTCACCCATTCCAGTCCATTTTAGTTCACTGATTCCTAAAATGTCAACGTTCACTCTTGCCATCTCCTGTTTGACCACTTCCAATTTGCCTTGATTCATGGACCTAACATTCCAGGTTCCTATGTAGTATTGCTCTTTAAAACATTGGACCTTGCTTCCATCATATGTAACATCCACAACTGGGTGTTGTTTTTGCTTTGGCCCCATCTCTTCATTCTTTCTGGAGTTTCTCCACTGATCTCCAGTAGCATATTGGGCACCCACTGACCTGGGGAGTTCATCTTTCAGTGTCCTATCTTTTTGCCTTTTCATACTGTTCATGGGGTTCTCAAGGCAAGAATACTGAAGTGGTTTGCCATTCCCTTCTCCAGTGGACCATATTTTGTCAGAACTCTCCATCATGACCCATCCATCTTGGGTGGCCCTACATAGCATGGCTCATAGCTTGGTTGAGTTAGACAAGGCTGTGGTCCATGTGATCAGGTTGCTTAGTTTTCTGTGATTGTGGTTTTCAGTCTGGCTGCCCTCTGATGGAGAAGGATAAGAGACTTATGGAAGCTTCCTGATGGGAGAAACTGACTGAGGGGGAAACTGGGTCTTATTCTGATGGGCATGGCCATGCTCAGTAAATCTTTAATCCAATTTTATATTGATGGCTGGGACTGTGTTCCCTCCCTGTTATTTACCTGGGGCCAAACTATGGTGAAGGTAATGAAGATAATGGTGACCTCCTTCAAAAGGTCCCATGCACACATTGCTACACTCAGTGCCCCCAACGCTGCAGCAGGCCACCACCAACCCACACCTCTGCTGGAGATGCCTGGACACTCACAGGCAAGTCTGGGTCAGTCTTTGTGGGGTCACTGCTCATTTCTCCTGGGTCCTGGTGCATACAAGGTTCTGTTTGTGCCCTCCAAGAGTCCATTTCCCAGTCCTGTGTAAGTTCTGCCAGCTCTATGGTTGGGTTAATGGCGACCTCCTCCAAGAGGGCTTATGCCATACGCAGGTCTACTGCACCCAGAGCCCCTGTCCCTGTGGCAGTCCTGCTGACCTGTACCTCCACAGGAGATCTTCAGACACAGTTCTGTCTCAGTCTCTGTGGGGTCCCTGGGTCCTGGTGCACACAAGGTTTGTTTGAGCCCCTGAGAGTCTCTGGCAGGAATGAGGTTTGATTCTAAACATGAATTGGCCCCTCCTACCATCTTGCTGGGGCTTCTCCTTTGTCCTTGGACATGGGGTATCTCCTCACAGCCACTCCTGTGCATGTCATCTTACTGGGGTTTCTGTGACCTTGTGCGTGTGTTATCTCCTCATGGCTAGTCCAGGGCCACGCAGCCTCCACTTGCTGAAAGGAGATCCAACCAGTCCATCCTAAAGGAAATCAGTCCTGAATATTCATCAGAAGGACTGATGTTGAAGCTGAAACTTTGATACTTTTGCCACCTGATGTAAAGAATTGACTCATTGGAAAAGACCCTGATGCTGGGAAAGATTGAAGGCGGGAGGAGAAGGGGACGACCGAGGATGAGATGGTTGGATGGCATCACCAACTCAGCGGACATGAGTTTGAGTAAACTCCCGGAGTTGGTGATGAACAGAGGCCTGGTGTACTGCGGTTCATGGGGTCGCAAAGAGTTGGACACAACTGAGTGACTGAACTTAACACAATGAATATTCATCTTTATTCTGAAAGAGCTATGTTCAGACAGTCATGATTGTCATGTGGCATTATTTGCTCAATTATCTCATATTTTGCTTGCTCCCTGACTTCCTTACCCAAATAACCAGAAACTTAGTTTCTCATACTAAATGATGGAAACTATCTTTATTTCTTCACTATCTATCCTAATAGTAAGTCTCAATGACATGAGTTTGAGGAAACGCTGGAAGATAGTGAAGGACATGAAAGCCTCATGTGCTGCAGTCCATGGTTGGCAAAGAGCTGGACACAACTGAGAAACAGAAGATCAACAAACAACAACAATGAAACCAGGTGGTTCTTCCTCACTTAACTTCTTGATCTTTCCATTAGACTTCACCTATGCATTATAAATACCCTATTCCAAGTCAGTATGATTTTTAGTTTTGGTTGCATCCAACTTGGTTCTACCTGTTTCCATTTTCCCTCTTATCAAATCAAATCTCTTCTGTAAGAAAATTGAAGCAATTTAATCAGATAAGACCACCACCTTGTTAATTCGCCTGTGGCAATACCCTTGCAGAACCTGAGTTTTGCCTCTCATAAAAGCCCCTGTCCCATGAGTGGCAACTGAGATTTGGTTCTTAGACAGGAGTCCACTTTCTCCCCAAGTTGCTGGGGCTCCAAAATAAAGCTAACTTTCCTTTCTACCAACACTTGTCTCTTGAGAATTGGCTTTTGAGTGATGAACAGCTGAACCTGAGTTTAATAACACCACCACAGCCAAGCATTTAGGCTTACACACAACTTATAAAGAGGTCGCTTCATCTGTTTTTTTTTTTTTAATTTTTATTTTCTATTTTTTAAAGTTTTAATTGGAGGCTAATTACTTAACAATATTGTGGTGGGTTTTGCCATCCATTCACATGAACCAGCCATGGGGTGTATATGTGTTCCCCTTCCGGCCCCTCTCTCCCACCTCCCTCCCCATCCCATCCCTCAGGGTCATCCCAGTGCACCGGCCCTAAGCATGCTGCCTCATGCATCAAACCTGGACTGGTGATCTATTTCACATATGATAATATACACGTTTCAATGCTATTCTCTCAAATCATCCCACCCTTGCCTTCTCCCACAAAGCCAACAGTGTTCTTTTCTCCAAAAAGTGTCTCTAGAATTTTCTCTCTCAGCTTTTCCAACTCTTGATAAGACTTTAAGTATAACAGAGAGATCATCCTAACCTTTATAAAGTAGCTAGCATTAATAAACAGCTCTATTAGTTCCTAATTTCAATGATGAGATAGCATCATTTTACGTTCAATTGTTACATTCAAAATAAGAATAACAGGCAAAAGGAGATGTTAATAGCACTACTGAAATGAAAGAAAGAAAATGATCTGACTCCTGTACACGTTTCCAGCTATATCCTTCTGCTCTGGCTTATTTCCACATCATGCTCCAAACACCAAAATATTCAGGATGCCAAAAGATAATCCTGAATATTTAAGGCTTTCTCTAATCTCTGTAGGTTTAATTTGTCTGGCCTTTCTGCCTAATGGACTTTTAACACTCCTCCTTTTCTCTGGCTAACTTCTATTAATATTTCAAACCAGAGCTCAAAGTTAAACTCTTCCAGATGGCTATCTTCACCCCACTAGTCCAAATGAGGTATTATCCATAGGAAAGTGGACTCAATTCAAACATCATGAATATCCTGAGATATCATTAACTTAATTATTCACATGCTCATTAAGGCTTCTTTGGGTTATTGTGATATGTTATTGTTATAAAGAATATTACTTACCCTCAGAATTATAAATATCTACATATATGAATAGTAATTTTTTCAGGAAAATGTTCTTAAATGTCTAATTTTCTGCTGTATAAAACTTTTTATACTATAATCAGCAATGCAATGAAGTGAACATTCCATTCATACATCTTTGTACCTTTTTTCCCCCATTATTTTCATAATTAAATTTCTAGAAGCTGAAATTCTTGGATACATAGTGTTAACATTTGACTCACATTGTCAGGTTGCCATTCTGAAAGTCTGTACCAATTTCTAGTCTTACTGATAAGCCTATGGAGCTGCGCTTTGCTCCCAAATATTGCAAACTCTGAGTATTATGAATTATTTTTAACTTCACAATGGTGGCAGTGTTTGGTAACTACGTTGTGTCTGACTTGTGACCCCATGGACTGGAGCCTGCCCTGCTCCTCTGTCCATGCGATTTCCCAGGCAAGAATACTGGAGTGGATTGCCATTTCCTTCTCCAGGGGATCTTCCCAAGCCAGGGATAGAACCTGGGCTTCTTGCATTGCAGACAGATTCTTTACCAACTGAGCCACCAGGGAAGCCCCAAATTGACAATAGTGAGAAGCAATCTAGACTGTTCTGTGGTTCTTTAACCCAAAAAATCTGGGGGGAAAAAAGTCTTTAATTATGAATTTGGGATTGAAGTTATTTTCCTTCTCTATTTTCAAGTCTCATTTAACAAATAGATTACAGTTTTATAATAACAGATGTGGTAAAATGATTTGCATTTGAAAATCTCTGTGATAGTTTAACTCTAAAAAGACAACTTTACACAACGGTTAAGATTGTGAGGTGGGGACTCAAATAGACCTGAGTTCAAATTCAAACACAAGTTTTAGAAATACAGCTCATTATCAGGGATATAAGTGATAGTACCTACCCTCCCTAGGATAAAAATAATCTCATAAATATTGAGGTCTTAGAGAAGCATCCAATACGTATTAGGCAGTCAATAAATCATGGTAATGAGGAAGCTGATGATGGCCATAGCTACTCAGATTATCCATTCATCAGTACAAGATGGAATTCATCTCTCTGTGCTTGGGCATCTATTCCTGGGGTGCTTTCCTTCAAAGTTAATGAATCTAAGGAAACAAAACTAATTTGAATATGATTATTTGGGTTGTTATCAAATATGTGTTTATGACCTCTTGTAGACTATTCTTTGAAGCAGGTTAATTGCATTTATTCAATAAAAAAAAAGATTTAGTCCTATAAATAGAAAACACTTAAAGTTCTTTTGCAATTTGTCTTAAAAGTATTTAATTGAAATTAAATATACACTATGATATTTAGCTGATTATCTTAAAGTTAGAAGACAAATGTTTCAGAAGTTATTTTAATGCAAATCTAAAATTCAACTTAGAATTTCTCCAAAGTACAATATATTAAATCTAAAGATTGTTAGTTAGAAGTATTTTTTAAAAATGAACGTCTATGGCAACTGCTGTGTGCTAGAATGTTTTTAAAAATGTTTTGCAATTTGCTCATGTTAGCATTCCCACGGGATAAAAATCAGCAGTGCTGCAAAATTAAACATGGTCATCATAAATTCAAAATAAACTCACACCTAAGTTAAATGACTCATCAAAATCTCCCTTCCAACTATTAATTGAGTACCTACAGAGTTCTAGACTTTAGAAGCTTAGGGAAGCAATAAGAGTGGGATAATTATGTGACCTGGATCTTAAAAAATGAATAGCATTCATTCTCCAAACAGAGTGGGCAGGTTTATCAAGCAGAGGAAGTCACAAACATATATGACCGAGGGGGAGGTGAATTCAAGATCAGAGGAAGTTGGTTGGGTGTAAAAAACCTCCCTTGGAAGACTGTGAGTCCAAGGAAGAAAGACAGTTGAGGATGGATTTTGTTAAAGAGATTGAATCTTACTCACTTCCATTATTAATCAAGGAACCTGGAAACTCTCTGAGATTTTCTGTCTCTGAAACATTTGCTGTGAATGTGAATGATATCATGGGTAACATAGGAAATAACCTAGAAACTCAACTGTTTGTCAACTTAGTGTTGCTACTTTTTCTATGTAAGACACCCCACAGTCACTCAATTTCCTCAGCTACTATCTTTTAGCCACTTTTTCAGGAGGTGATCTTTTCATCTACTTAGTGGAGAAAACTAAATATACACACTGGGAACTAGCCCACTTTCTCTCTCCCTTTTCTTTTTTCAAATATAGAAATTCACCTAAAACTATTAAGGGACTTTTTTTTTTTGTCATTTTAATAGATGAGTCATCTCTTCTCCTATGTAAGACAGTCCTTTCACTATAAGTTTTCGATACTTGATGGAAAATTTAACTTTTGTATTGGAGTTTCTTTTAGGGCATATATTATAGCTACCTACAGAATCCATAACAAGATTTACTGCTTTAGAGCTGTTTTTTTCATGTATACAGGGTTACAATTTTTGTTAGACATCTAATTGCATATAATTTTGGGCACCTTGAATTATGCTTTCTCCCTTCTATGAATTTGACATAGATTTCTTAGTCAAATCATTTATCTGGGTATATAAATGCACTGAAGTCATTTAAACAAGTGAACAAACAGATTTTCTGATGGGTAGCATATCATTCTCTGTTCTCCCTCACAGGCAAAATATGAAAAAGCATTATGTACTATCTGAATTTTCATTCACTTCTCACCAACATTCTCAACTTTTTCTAACTTAACTTCAGGTTCCTATTACTTCAAAAGTTGTTGATAAAGTCATCCATACAGCTTGAGTGAACACATCTATTATACACTGGCAGGATTTTTTGACTACTCAAGGTACTTGATCACTCAAGATACTTGGTTATTCCCTTCACCTTGAAATACTTCTCACATTTGTCACAGAGTACTCGCCTGTTTTTCCTCTTACCATTTCTCTCCACCACCACTCTTTTTGCAGTCTTCTTAGGCTGTATCATCTTCTATACAGACATTAAGTGATGAAATTCTCAAAGACTCGTCTTTGGCATTCTTTCCTTGGAGATCTACATTATCTTTCCATATAACCACATTGATGCCTACAGTTCTAATAACCACTTGTGTGCCAGTGTCTCTAAAATTTTTATTTATATGCTTATCTACAGTGTAAAACTTTGTGTTATACTGTATACTCAATTATTTCCTTACATTCTTTGACACCAACATGTTTTATGTTGCATAGGTGCATTATATCCAATGTACACAAAAGCAGACATCATCTCCTAGCCCTATTTCTTCCTTATCTCCATTTTCCTTCTTTCCTTCTTTCCCTTATCTCCATTTTCCCTTATCTCCTTATCCCTTATACCCACCTTCTTTCCTTATCTCCATTTTCAAAGAATGGTACCTACATTCATCTATTTCTGCAAATTATACCTCTAAGAGTCATTCTTGATATTCCCTTCTCTTTGATTCTTCTCTTCCATTCAGTCCATTAACAAGTACCTTAAAATATTTCCTCCATTCAATTCATTAATAGGTATCTTAAAATGTTTAGATACAAATTAAGAATCTGGTCCTAAAATATCCCTTAGGTTTTGCTGAATCTCTTTATAATCACTACAATATATATCCTAAGGTATCTTCAACTCTTGTCAATACCTTCTATTCAGTCTCCCCACATCCACCTTGCCCTCTCCCAATTTGTTTTGTAATCATATCAATTTCCCTCTACACTTAACCCTTCAACTTATTTCCTTTGAATTTAGGATGAAGCCCGAAGTTACGGCTTAATACAGCCCTGAATATCTAGTTGCACTCGTGTATTTGTTTTCTATGTTCACATATATTGGCCTCTTCCCTTTTAAGGAATGCTTTATATATATGATTTTTTTAAAAAAATCGAACCTAGCTTTTGTTACTCTACAGTTTTCAATTTAAAATCTCTTTGCCTGACTTGCCAGATTTCTTGGATCCCTTCAATATATGCTTCTAACATATGCTAGATTGTAATTTTACATTTGTTTGCTGAGTTATCTGATTAAGGTCCCTCTTGTCTACCCTTTAAGTGTTGCTTCAGTGTCACCATGGTTTCTTTAATGCCCAGCCTGGTAATAGTTCAGCCTCTAAAAGTACTCACTGGAAAAAATTAATATTTATTCTGTTGTAAAGAAAGGTACCAAAGATTATGCAGGGTAGGAACATAGTTAATTTTGTCTGTTTGTTTATAAAAATTATACACAGCAGAAAATAAGAGAAACTGAAGGAGTGAGGGTGTTCTAAAGACAGAGGAATTGGTTAGAAGGTTATTGTCATTGTCTAGGCTCTTGCCTAGACATAGAATATTGACTAAGGCAATAATGATTTGGTTAAAGAGGGGGTGAAATTGAGAAATATTTATGAGACTTATCTATGGCTTGTTTTTTACTGGCTGAGTTGGGTCAGAGGAAAGGGAAGCCACAAGGGCAAATGACTATTCTTTTAAGTTATAATTAAGGGGGGTGTGGCGGGGAGAGTGGAGGAGAAGGAATAGTTTGTGATGAATTCTTAGTTAACATGTTACAAGGCTGAATTTAAGTTGTTTGACAGGGAGAAGTCAAGAGGGATATGGAGATAAAACATATTGTTCAAAGAGATCAGTGACCTGGTGAAACAAATTTGGCAGTCACTGATAGAATAGTAGATAAAGCCATAGATGTGCTGAGAACACAGAGGGGCTGAGCCATGGAAATACTCACATTTTAGAAGGAGAATGGAGGGATCTGAGCATGAGGAAATGAATATGAAGTGACTAGCATATGTAATAGCTCAGACTGTAAAGACTCTGCCTGTAATTTAGGAGACCTGGGTTCGATTGCAGGGTCAGGAAGATCCCCTGGAGAAGGGCATGGCAACTTACTCCAGTATTCTTGCCTGGACAATTCCATGGACAGAGGAGCCTGGATGGCTACAGTTCATAGGTCACAAAGAGTCAGACAGAGCAACTAACACACAAACAGCTTACGTAATAATTTCAGTAAACAGTTTCAAGAAATGTTCTAGGGAAAAACTACATATCATTCTTTATTTAATGCCTGTAGTTGTAAAAATATCTTCTTATATATAAACTTTATTTTTTTAATTCATTTGTTTATCCTGGGAACCTGGGTAAAACTAATTATTTTGAGAGTACACAGAGTTGGGTCACTGGTTCATTTTATTAACTCTGAGTGTAAAAATCACTTTAAAATACTTAGTAGTATAGTACAAATTTGTTGTCTGAAGATCAGTGGTTTTCTATATTATCATGAAATTGTAGGCAAAAGGGAATTGTCTCTTCAATCTAGTCTGAGATATAAATGCTAAGGCTTTCAGGGTTTTTGATAGCATTACATTATTTGAACAGTAGGCAGCTGATTTGTTTCTTAGGACCAAATCACATGGGGCTCGGTGGTAATGAATCCACCTGCAATGCAGGAGATGCAGGAGACTTCAGTTTGATCCCTGGGTCAGGAAGATCCTCTGGAGAAGTAAATGGAAACCCGCTCCAATACTCTTGCCTGGAAAATCCCATAGACAGTGGAGGCTGGCAGGCTACAGTCCATGGGGCCACAAAGAGCTGGACATGAATTAGCAACTAAACAGCAACAGTATACATATAGACAGAAAACAAGAGTGTTAGGTAATGGCAAAGTGAGACATTTGAGAAGAAAGTGGTGAATCAAGATGCAGCTTAAATAAAATATTGTCCATAAAATTTGGTGATTAGAATTTCCTTCTGGAATTATCCAGTGTATTCTTATTGGAATTCAATAGAAATGAGACTAATTAAGTAGAAAACTAAATAGGATAGAAAGCACCAGAAGTACACTACAGCAATTCTGTTCTGTATACATTACTCTAAATATATTTGGTTGTAAAAGAGAAGAGCAATATGGTGGTAGCAATGTCAGAAAGCAAGAGGGGTAGGAGGTTTTGTCTTGTGCAATGCAATGAAACCCAAATATTTTAACTGTAGTTAGAATTTACTATATCTCATGCTGATCACCAAGATCACTTCCTGGTCCTGCCGTGAGAAAAAGGGACTATGGTATTAGTGCTATCGAGGGTCAGCATGGCAACTATTACACAAAGTCATAGGACAAACTAAAGAAGCTGAGCAAGCAAGACAGAATTGACTGAAGTTTACGTTGGACATTAAAAATTCAGAAAGTCAAAAGTCATTCTGAAAGGCCATTAAGTTGAAAGGTTCAAGAAAGCAGTTAAGAAATCAGAGAGGTACCCCTCCTCAAAAAAAAAATAAATAAATAAATAAATAAAAAGGTAAGGGAATCAGTAGTTATGAGGACACTGTGGGACAGGCTGGATGAAGCACAAGCTAGAATCAAGGTTGCTGGGAGAAATATCAATAACCTCAGATGTGCAGATGACATCATCCTTATGAAAAAGGAGGTGAAAAATTTAGCTTAAAACTCAACATTCAGAAGACTAAGATCATGGCATCTGGACCCATCACTTCATGGCAAATAGATGGGGAAACAATAGAAACAGTGACAGACTTTCTTTCTTTGGGCTCCAAAATCACTGCAGTTAGTGACTGCAGCCATGAAATTAAAAGACTCTCGCTCCTTGGAAGAAATACTATGATAAATCTTGACAGCACACTAAACAGCAGAGACATTACTTTGCTGATAAAGTTCCATCTAGTCAAAGCTATGGTTTTTCCAGTAGTCATGTATGGATGTGAGAGTTGGACCATAAAGAAGGCTTACAGCTGAAGAATTATTGGCTTAAACACACAGTCAAGGATTAGAGAGACCTGAGTCTGATTTGCCAGTACTGTGAATCACTAGGGCCTTGATTTTAGGCAAGTCATTGAATGCCTCCTAACTCAGTTTCTTCATTTATAAATGAGTAATAATACCTGCCCTTAACATTGCAAGGAATATTAAATAAGGCCACAAACCTAAAATGTATAGCTTGTGATACATTCCTAAGGGCTGATAACATCCCTCTTATTCTTGATAGAGTTTAAATGGAAAGGAAATATTGAGATGGATTGATACAATTGATCCTCTGTTTTTAAACTAAACATAGCTTTTCATTTCCAAAAATATCTGTTATTCAATTATCACCAATAAAAGCTTACAATGTGCACTTTCAAGTTTAATTAGTCCCATTTATTTCTTTATTTACTTTACCATTTCAGATCTCTATTAAATTCAGAAGCAAGCTTCTAAGAAGAAGGCACAATTTGGTCCTGTAGGAAACAGTTCATTCTGATATTCCTACTGATTAAGAAGAAGCCCATTCTCCTGTTCACTCCATCACAATGCAACTTGATATTATTCTTATTTTCATTACTCTAGATCCAAAAAGATATTGATATGATTTTTGTCAAAGAGTGTTCTGCCTGTGTTTTTCCTACAGAGTTTTATAGTATCTGGTCTTATATTTATGTCTTTAATCCATTTTGAGTTTATTTTTGTGTATGGTATCAGAGACTGTTCTAATTTCATTTTTTTACATGCAGCTATCCAGTTTACATGTAACTGTCTAATTAAACATAAAAGCTTTTGTACAGCAAAGAAACCACAAACAAAATGAAAAGATAACCCACAGAATGGAAGAAAGTGTTTGCCAACAAAATGACTGACAAGGGATTTATCTCTGAAATATATAAACAGCACATGCAGTATAATATCAAAGAAGCGTCCCAAGCAAAAAATGGGCATATCTTGATAGACTTTTCTCCAAAGAAGACATACGGAGACCAAAAATCACATTGGAAAGATGTTCAACATCTCTAATGGTCAGATAAATGCAAATAAAAACTACAATAATGTATCATTTCACACTGGTCAGAATGACCACTGTGAAAAAGTCTACAAACAATAAATGCTGGAGGAGTAGAGAAAAGGGAAACCTCCTACACAGTTGGTGAGAATGTAAACTGGCATAACCACTATGGAAGACAGAAGGGAGGTTCATTATAAAACTAAAAATAGAATGACTGTCCAACCTAGCAATTCCACTCCTGGGCATATTTCCAGAGAAAACCATAATTAGAAAAGAGACATGTACCCCAATGTTCATTGCAACAGCATTTACAATAGCCAAGACATGGAAGCAACCTAAATGTCCATCGATAGAGGAATGGATAAAGGAGAAGTAGTACGAAGACATTAAAGCAACGGAATACTTTTCAGCCATTAAAAAGAATGAAACAATGCCATTTGCAGCAATAGGAATGTACTTAGACATTATCATACTAAGTGACGTAAATCAGACAAAGTAGTGTATGAGATCACTTACATGTATAAGCTGAAAAAAGATATAAATGAACTTATTTACAAAACAGAAATAGACTCACAGACTTCAAAAACAAATATATGGTAACAAGAGAGGGAATGTGAGGGGAAAAGGATAAACTAAGAGTTTGGGATTAACATGTATATCTATATACTACTACGTATGAGACAGATTATCAACATAGCACAGGGAACTCTATTCTGTAATAACCTATATGGGAGAAGAATTTGAGAAAGAACAAAGACATGTATATGTATAACTGAATCACTTTGCTATATACCTGAAACTAACACAATGTTGCAAATCATGCGTGCTCAGTCACTTCAGTTGTGTCTGACTCTTTCAAACCCATAGACTGTAGTCCCCAATCTCCTCTGTCCATGAAATTTTCCAGGCAAGAATACTGAAGTAGGTTGCTGTGTCCTCCTCCAGGGGATCTTTCTGACCCAGGAATTGAACCCATATCTTCAGCATCTCCTGCATTGCAGGCAAGTTCTTTACCCACTGAGCCACCTGGGAAGCCCCAAATCAAGTATACTCTGATATAAAATAAAAATTGAATTAAAAAAAAGCAATGTTCATTTTGAACTGGGCTAAAGTTCAAGGCAGAATATAATTTTGGAACCATAAATACCCTTTTCCTTGAGCTCCCAGTTCATTCATGCCCCAACAGCTATAGCTGTTTCTTAGACATTTTCTCTGGGTCTAAGATTTCCATTCATAGTAATTGCACAGCTGGTGACCCAAAGCAAATAAGGAGCAAGTGCCACTGATATAAATATAAAAATGAATGCAGAAAATAGTAACTTCTGAAAAAGAGAAAATTAACTGGAAGTGAGGAAAAAAACATTCTTGAACACTCTGCCCTCTTTTTACATAGACTGCCCAGACTGGCTTCCTGTATCAGAGCTAGAGAAAGTCAAGGCTTCAGCTAGCCATGTTCCTCTGTCTGTGAATGTCATGTTCCCCACCAGGAGTAGCTCACTGTTCATCATTTTTCCATGGGGACAATGAAGCCAATTCAAGTTTTTTCTTAAAGCCTAGTTTCATTAGCATGATGATGGTAGTGGTTTAGTTGCTAGGTCCTGTCCGACTCTTGCAATCCCATGGACTGTAGACTGCCAAACTCTTCTGTCCATGGAATTCTCCAGGCAAGAATACTGGAGTGGGTTGTCATTTCTTTCTCTAGGGGATCTTCCTGACCCAGGGATCAAACCCAGTTGTCTTGCATTGCAGGCAGATTCTTTATGGACTGAGCCACCAGGGAAGCCCTTCATTAGCATAATGTTTAGTAAATAGCATTCAAGAAATGTTTTTTGATTGTTTCCGAATTCTGTCAGGATTCAGTTTATCTCAGGATGTTTCCTTATAAATCTTTGTCCTCCCTCTCACTGTTTGCAAATAAATAGTCCATTTGCTCATCTTCAAAAACAAGCAACAACAAAAACACAGAATTCTCTTTCTCTTTAATGCATACATTAAGTCTTCACACGAAACTTCTTCTCACAGAAAAGGCCCACATAAGCTATAGGCATGCAACCTGAATTCTAAACTGTTGGGAAGAAACAGCTATGTACTGTGTAATCAGAAAGAACTTCCCCTTGACATTTGCAGCATGTCTCCTTTCACAGAACATGGATGATGCCTTTTACCATTCCTTGTCTCAAGCATATTTAGGTACATGAGTGAGAGAACACTGGTGCTTATTTCTTATAAAGTAAGTGAAGCTGCTCCATGATCAAAGAATCTGAGAATGCAGCAAGGTATTTCATTTTATATTGCACTAGGAATTTTACTGATCATCTACCACTGAAACATGGAATAATGGATGTGCTGATAGATCAGTTCCATTTACATATATTCCACACAAAATTTTTTTTTCATCTACATGCAACTGTTGGTACATTCTAGGACACCCAAGGAAGACAGCTCTGTGATTTTCACTAAAATTAGTACAAAATAAGTTTGAGGGACTTTATAGCAACAAACAAGGGATCATAGTTAAACTGAACACATTCAAAATTCCCAGGGCATTTTGAGGAAACACTCTTGAGCCATTCATTTGGTTCAAAATATGCTTGATAGAAATTCATTTGGGCATCATCTTACGGGAATTTTTTTTCTCCTTAGACACCCTCGAGTAGATTCTCTCTGGCAGACTTGAGTGCCTAACATTGTTAGGTATCTTAATTTTGCACTACCTTCTTATAAATGGAGCATAAAATTTAGGCAAAAGTAACACAGCATCTTTCAAAATCAATAGCATTATATGGAATATATAAGGAACTTTTTTAAAGTCAAAAAATATTACCATTACCATGAAAACTCTTAATTCAAATTTTAACAAGGTCAAGTTGTCCACTTCCTTTTGATTTGATTTCAGAGAAAAAATTTGAAGTCAATCTCAAACATAAAGTCAAATCTCATTGAATGTTTATAGGTAAGGAAAGTGAAACTCGATTCATATATCTATCTTACATTCTTGTGAAAGATACAGCCACCATTCTGTAGATACAAAGCACAGATTTTAATAAACCTGTATGAGACACTAGGAAACAACAAATTAATGTTTAATGATGCCACTGATAGAGATTTGAATATTTATTCTTCAATTTGGAGTAAGGGAGAAATAAAGATATGTTAGGAAAAGTATTTAATAATACAAGAACTTAATGAAATGCATCTGAGTAAATTTCTTGAAGAAATGAAAGTTATTCAACTCCAAGTATATATTTTTATTTAAGATATGTATTTATAAAACAAAGGGATAGTTAAGAAGTTTGAGATTGACATGTATACACTGCCATATTTAAAATGAATAACCAATGAAGACTGCATAGCACAGGGAACTATGCTCGATGCAACAGTCTAATTGGGAAGAGAATGTGAAGAAGACTAGCTATATGCTTATGTATAACTGAATCACTTTGCTGTACATCTGAAAGTACTACAGCATTAATAATCACTTACTGATTGAAGCAGATGCAGATTGTTAGTCTCTTAGTTGTGTCTGGCTCTTTGAGACCTTATGGACTGTAGCCCACCAGGCTCCTCTGTCTTTGGAATTCTTTGGGCAAGAATACTGGAGTGGGTAGCCACTCTCTTCTCCACAGGATCTTCCCAACCTAGGGACTGAATGCAGGTTTCCTGCATTGCAGCCAGAGTCTTTACTGTCTGAGCCACTAGGGAATACCCCGATATAAAATAGAAAGTTTAAAAAAAGTAGATATTCAGATTGGGAATTTCATAGTTTAAAAAAAAAAAAAAAGGAAACATACAGATAAATCATTAGGATTAGATCTTGGTTTTTAGTTACCAATTCAAGGTATCTTTTTAAGATATTTTTTTTATAAATCAGTAGTGTTGCTAATAAGTGCATGTAGTTTACAACAAATTACTCTTACGCAAACATTCAGGCACATACAGGTGAAGTCCCCGAGCAACAGACCAGTCCTGGCACCTTGGCAGACGGTGCTTAAGTTGCTTGCAGGTGGTGAAGGTGGGGGAAGACACTTATCATTTCAAATCCAAGTGACAGACACTTTCAACTCAGAAATTAAAATATCCCACTTATAAATCCCTGAAGTTCAAGAGGCTGCAACCAGAAATCATTCTAAGTCACGTCTCTGTTCTATATCTCAGTCAAAATTAAATAAAGTGTTTCCCTTTATTTAATAGGACTTCCGTTATAGCTCTGTTGGTAAACAATCTGCCTGCAATGCAGGAGACTGGGGTTTGATTTCTGAGTTGGGAAGATCCCCTGGAGAAGGAAATGGCAACCCACTCCAGTATTTTGCAGGGAGTATCCCATGGACAGAGGAACCTGGCAGGCTACAGTCCATGGGGTTGCAAGAGTCAGACACAACTTAG
The DNA here is from genome assembly GCA_007570785.1 of Antilocapra americana. Taxonomy (NCBI): domain Eukaryota; kingdom Metazoa; phylum Chordata; class Mammalia; order Artiodactyla; family Antilocapridae; genus Antilocapra; species Antilocapra americana. Next base: position 33,201,729 of record ML661338.1, on the reverse strand, counting down.
CGAATAAACCACCAGCACTTTTGTTCAATAGGATTTCCCTGGTGGTTCAGTGGAAAAGGACTCATTTGCCTGTAGGAGATATGGGTTTGATCCCTGAGTCAGGAAGATCCCTTCTAGAAGGAAATGGCAATCCACTCCAGTATTCTTGCTGGAAAAATCCCATGGACAGAGGAGCCTTGTGGGCTGAAGTCCATGGGGTCGCAAAGAGTCAGACATGACTGAGCACAGCACAGCTTTGTTTAATAAGCACCTGTGTGTCTTCATTTCATGCCTCTCCTAGGTCTCAGCATTCACCATATCAGAGGTCTTTTAATCAAGAATCCTTTGAAACTTGTAAGTGTTGGCTGAATATCTCAAGAGAGCTGATTCCCTTCACTTGGAAGCCCATTTTGACCCCAAGCACATTAACCTGGGCTGCCTACATTTCTTCCTGTGCTGTCACATAAGATATACTCCACATAAAATACAGAACATCAACCTTGAAAGAGGGGGAAAATAGATAGGGGGGATGGGTGGGAAACACATTCAGCAACCTAGACCAGAATCTAGGCTCTGTCAAAGTGATTTCTTATTCCATTTTAGTGAAGCAATGCCAAACTTTATCAATCTGAGTTCCTGTCTTCCCACTGAGGCAAACCACTTGAGTTGGTAAGTTGATTAGTTAAAGTATACATATGCTATTCACATTGTCACTGTGATTTAAAAAGGAGAGAAGTATTCTGTGGGTGAAATACAATGTAAGTGTGGAGAGGAAGTGGGACCTCAAACACAAAATCATGTGAAATTAACATTTGCTTCTTCTGGTCATTTCCCCTCTTTTAATGAGTGGTATGCAGATGCCCTATAGCTGAAAGGGCAGGGTGCTTGGTGATAAAGATGCCAACTTTATATCATCCTAAATCATTCATTCAAGTCGGCCTCAGAAATAGAAAGAGGGAAAATAGGTCTGATCATCTCAGCAAAATTTGACAAACTGTCACCTACGTACTCTATTACTATGCTACATAATCTCACAAAACTTCTGTAAATGTCTTCTGCCTATTAGCATTTTAAAGGGCTTTGTGGCCATCTTACTCTCATTTTGGAGCTAGAGATGTTTCATTATCCTCAATTAAAGCTCTCTCAGAAGCAAGATTGGCAAGCGTTTATTTATATATTTTTCTTACAGGCAACATGGGAGACATGGATTTTGTAAAGCAGGCAGGGTGCTGTTCTGTGTGGCACCGAGAGGCAATGGTGGTTTGGAATAATACTCCTAATGTGAAGCTAGCCCCATTAAAACATAAACCATAATTGTGGAAAGCAATTTGCTCAGTAGCAGAGAACTAACAGGATTTCTTATTGTCGTTCAATAACAAGGGAGCATGGAGATGCAATGCTGCAAAAGCTCCCCACACACTTTTAATTTTGTTGAAATGTAATTTTCTTCTGTGAAACCAATGTGAAAAGTTGAAAACGTTTCTATTACACTCAGAAGCAAGATGCATATACATTTCATGTAAATTAACATTTTCCAGCTTCAGTAAGTGCCAACATTCTCTCATTCGCACTTTCCAAAATGTGAATTAATAAAAAGTTAAGCCTATGACACTGAGAACAGTGTAAGCAAATCCACAGCTTAGTTACAAGATGATGTACTTAAAGTCTAATGAGTTGTATCATACTTTATACACTGCTTCCCTTTCTCTAACATTCTTTTTGAACACTGATTGTAGTTCAATAAAAATTTTATACCAAGTTTGATAAATATTAACAATAGACATTTATAAAGTCAATAGCACCATTTATAGAATCCTTCCTGTCTAATAAGGTCAATATCAATAAGAGCATGTGAATATATCAGATGCTGAGATATTATACATCAAATACTAGAGTCAAAATCAATGGTGTCAATCAGGGAATCTATTATTATATTATTTATACTTATAACAGTAGATATTTCATTCAAATAATTCTATTTCTTTGATTAGGCATGAATCAAATAAATGTTAGATGCTATAAATGATTTTAATGAATTTATAGAAACATATTTATATATTTAAAACGTGTTACTCACTCATCTCTTTTTATGACCCCATCTAACATGCACAAGACAAGCTTTATAAAATTTTTCTTTTTTTCTGTTTTTAATGGGAGCACTGTGTAGTGAGATAAGCAGTGCTTTGCAGCCCATGGTCCACTCAGAGGATAACAAATGCCTTCAGAGCACACAGCCTCCTCTCCCAATCTGCCCCTGCCCCATGTGTTAAATCACTGCATGGGCTCACATGTGCTTTTCTAAGGTTTCTTCACTTCACAGCTGGTGAGCTGACACTTTTCATCACCTTACCTCTTGGCAACAGATGCCTCTTACTTCAGCACAGATGCAGAATATCCACCCATCTCTAACAGTAGCCTTGTATTCTGACTAATTGGGCCAGCAGAGTCATAATTAAGATTTGAATAATTAGATAATGGATAGGATTATTTCTGTAATTAATCCTTATATTGAGTCATCGTGATCTGTCTTGGATGATGACCACTGGTCTGTATTTACTTTGATCTGAGATCATTAGTTTTAAAAGCAAAGCATTGTTACATATATACCTCACCTCTCTCCCAGGATGAATGTATTCTTTAAAAATATGGCACTGTGTACAGACACATCGTTTTCATTTTTCAAGTAGATTTTATAGGGATTTGTTGGATGATGAGTAATTATTTTAATTCAATTCATACCAACATTTTTTTTTTAAAGGATATCACTTTGGTTGCTTCACTGTATTGTATGACCACATTTTCAAAAAGTGGAATTTTTTTCTTTTCTCACCAAGTTGATGGTATGATAAAAATTCATATGTAAAAACAAATTGGTAGGAGGGAGAGGGTGAGATAAATGGAGACAGTAGCATGGAAGCATGCTACTATCATATGTAAAACAGCCAATGGAAATTTGCTGTATGACTCAGGGAACTCACACTGGGGCTCTGTGACAATCTAGAGAGATAGGAAAGGGTGGGAAGTAGGAGGGAGGTTAAAGAGGTAGGGGGCATATATAAACCTAAGGCTAATCATGTTGCTGTATGGCCAAAATCAAATAAATATTGTAAAGCAATTATCTTTCAATTAAAAAAAATTAAGTATTACCCCCTCTTCTCTCTCTTGTCTACAGAGAGCTATGAGGGTTAGTATTTCTTATGATTTGAACTTAAGGCCCTTCCCTCATCTTTCTCCACAATCTATCCACATCTGTAATTTCCAAAATTTCACATGATAGAAATCTGTGCTAGAAGTCACCTAAAATCAACAATCCCTAGCAGACCTGTTAGGTCTCTCCTCTCTGCTGATCCCTCATAGAAGCTGGTCCATCTTGATCCATCACTTTCTCAGGGAAAGATCCCACCAGCTCTGAAAATCAGTGTTTATGCTCATTCTTCATACCTCTTCCTTCTGTAACCATCACACTCCAACCCATCATCAAATACCGTTGACTTTTCTTTCCAAACATTTTTCAAATCTACCCATTTCTCTCCATCATCGCAAAGTGGTGTACTCCCGGTATATTTCTTAAGTAACATAATAATTTGCCTTCTCTCTTTCTGCTCGTTTCCAAATCTCACTCTCCAAAATTGTCACAGCTTCTGCTCACAAGGCTGCGCACCTCCATCTCTGTTTGGACCACCCTGGTTTCGCTCGGTCCTTTGATTATAGCAACATCCCATCTACTTTTGCATGAACTCTTCCATTAGCCTGGCACAATCTTCCTTTCCTCTCCATCTGGTGAGCTGCACACCCTCCTATCTTGGTTCAAACATCCTTTCTTCTGAGAGAGCAGCCTTTAGCTCTCTATACAATACTGGCCCTTAGTTTCTACAATTTCATAGCACTATGCACATCTCTTTTAGGGCACTTTCCACACTTGTATCTATACATTTTCTTAATGATTATTTTAGTTTATAGTTACACTGGATCTAGCCTGGTTTTTGACATACAAGAGATACTCCATTATTAAATCAATGAGTCATAAGACAGTATTATGCTAAACAAGAGTCAAAAATGTGTAATTAACAACTAAACGATGAGAGAGGTTGCAGAAGTCAACAGTCTTTAAAGAATATACTCCTTTGTATATGTGCTCATGTGTTACAAAATTAGTACTCAAGTATTAATATATGGCAAACATGGTACAGGATACCAAGTTAACAAACAAACTTAAATATAATCTGAACCTGCATAGCATTTGTAATCTATCATGTAACACAAATCTGTCAAGAGGAAATTAGGAAGCAATAGGGCAAAAGCAGTAAAGTGCAAGCATACCTTCTTTGTGCTTCACAGTACTGAGCTTTTTGTTGTTGTTATTGCTTTTACAAATTGAGGGTTTGTAGTAACCATGCATCAAGCAATTCTATCAACACCATTTATCCAACAGCATTGCTCACTTCATGTCTTTGTGTCACATTTTAGTAATTCTCATAGTATTTCAAACTTTTTCATTATTATTATACTTGTTAGGCGGATCTGTGATCAGTGATCTTCGATGTTTTTTTATTCTATTTGATAGGCCAAACCAACATCTATGCTTTTGCTGCTGCTGCTAAGTCGCTTCAGTCATGTCCGACTCTGTGAGACCCCATAGACAGCAGCCCACCAGGCTCCCCCATCCCTGGGATTCTCCAGGCAAGAACACTGGAGTGGGTTGCAATTTCCTTCTCCAATGCATGAAAGTGAAATGTGAAAGGCAATTTGCTCACTAGTGTCCAACTCTTAGCAACCCCATGGACTATAGCCTACCAGGCTCCTTGGTCCATGGGATTTTCCAGGCAAGAGTACTGGAGTACTCTTGCCTTCTTTGTTTTTAACAACAAAGTAACTGTAAATTAAGATATGTACATCACTTTTTAGATGTAATGCTTTGCATACTTTAACCACAGAATAGGATAAACACAACTTTCATATGCACTGGGAAATAAAAAAAAACTTTGTGTGACTTGCTTTATTGGGATATTTTCTTTGCTATGGTTGTCTAGAACCGAACCTGAAATATTTCTGAGGTATCCTGCAAATAATCAATTAGGCTGATGGCTGGAGATCAAAGAGCATTCTGGAGAAAGTGATGCTAGTGTTGAGTTGGAAGAGAGAGTAGGAAATAGCTAGACAAGTTTTGGAGGAGTGTACGGATAATGTGAACTGGGGGTGCATTTTCAGCACTGGGGACAGCGTGGACATATGGCACCAAGGGCCAGAATGGGGCACTCGTCTGTGAGTGGGCATGAACACACATGCTTACCCAACAGCCAGTTGTGCACAGTGACTAAAGGGTGATGCACAGGGATAGGAATGGCAAGAGTCATGGGAGGGTGGGAGAAATCGGGGGTCTGTCCTTATCTCCATGTCAGGAAGACCAGAGCTTATTTGGTTGATAATAGACCGCCAGTGGAGGCTTGAAGCAGAAAAATGATGGGGTTGACTTTGTGACTTACTCAGAGGGACTGTCATGAAAGAGAAGAGAATGCAAACCAGCTGATGGAAGAGGAAGTTGAATCTCGGCAAGAATGAGTGCCTGGATCTAAGAAAAACTGCAAAAATGCAGACACAGTTACACAGTGAAGACCAAACTGAAAACATGGTAGAAAGAGGAAATGGGAAGGAACATGATCACAATTTAGGAAGATGCTCAAGTTTTAAAAATGTAAGTTTAACAAATATATTTCATCTTATCTAACTCACATATTAGTTTTCAATATAAGACTTTTGTATTGAATATTAAATGTTCATGCCAGTTTGTATGAATGAAAAATGTAATGTGAACAAAACATCTTAAAACTTCCCAAATTTAAGCTTGATGTTTCTATAAGAAAACATTTTCAGAATTTCAAACCAAGAGCATACAGAAATGTAACAGGGTAACTTGGTTGACACTAGATTCCAAAGTAATGTTTTTTTGAAGCTGTAAATATTAGATGATGGAGAAACTCCTATCTTCTTTATGCTTTCAACAACATATATTTACATATTCTTTCTTTTTGCAGGTTGATTTCCTAGCCATTGAGGATTATCTATAGATGCATAAGTGGCCATTGGGGTAGAGTTCCACATTATCTGAATACCATCTGATGTTTGAAAATTATTTATTTTTGAAAATTAGAGTAAAATTGCTTTACAATGTTGCACTTAGTTTCTGCTGCACAAGAAAGTTAATCAGTTCTCCTCTTGAAGCTGCCTCCCACCCACGCATCACACTCCTCTAGGTCATCACAGAGCACCAAGCTGAGCTTCCTGAGCTATTCAAGAGCTTCCCACTAGTTATCTATTTTACACATGGTAGTGTATATATGTCAGTGCTATTCATTTTTTTTTTTTTTTTGAATACATACATGGTAGAAGAAGAAGGGAATTGTTCTATTTGTATTAGGGATTAGGGATAGATTTTTTCAGGTCAGTTGTTGCTTCTTTGAATTTTTTTTTGTATGTATATACATTTATTTAACCTGCTGAATTTAATAGGTGCCTTCTTGAGGAGATATATGTTTCTGTGAGTGCTCATGAAGCTATTTTCCAGGAGAAAAGATCCAAGAGGATTGCTGAATGACCAGCAAACTATACTGCAGAAGAGAATGATTACGAAATTGGTTTGGCTCATTTCAACCGTGACATCCTGTACAAGGTGTCATTTAAGAATGACTAACATAGATGCAATTGATGTAGGATCATTTTCTTCTCATTTTTTCTATTTAGAATAGTTTGGTGGGAGGAAGCAAAGAAGAATTTTTGTTTTTAATTGAAACGAGCGGATATTCGCACAGATTCCCATTAGAATGTGGAGATAAGAATGTGGGTTCCAAAATGAAAGCCCAGGCAGGAGTCTGGAGTTCTGCCTCTGTTGCTTCGCTGCAGCTGGGTCCAGGCCTCTGTGAGGGAAGAGGTAGTGGAATAAAGTCCAGATGGGAGAAGAGAGCTACTCCTGCATGATGACAAGTGAGAGTTCGCAGAGGTGAGACTTTCAGGCGCCAGCCCTGCGGCCGTCGGAGCCGACTCCTTGGCTGGCTCCTGGTTTATATCTTCCGCATCCTACTCCTTTCCACTGTGTCTTTATGAAAACATCTCGCCACTTGGTCTACATGCTCTGTGTGACCTTAGTGAATAGCCTGACCTCACGCTGTAAGCATGAAGCAATCAAGGAAGGACAGTGTGCTTTTCCTGCATCTTCACTTGTGTGAGCAATGAGACCCAGACAGAGGACAGTGTTGCCCAGAGGAGTTGTGATCCCCCAGGAGACTTTGGCACTATAGTCTCCTCGGGCAGAAGGCAGGAGGTCACGGAGGGAAATAAGAGTGTCTTGTTCCGAGCGCCTGAGCCAGCACCTTGGGAGCTTGCACCAACAACCAGGGAAGACTCTGAGTGTCTGAGGTGCAGCAATCAAGGCAGTACAACCATAAAGGTGGTACTTGATGAAAATGTGATCCTATTTTAATATCCCAGGCTTAGATATTTGTTTTTTCATAGGTGTCTATCAAAGCTAGCTTTCCATTCACTAGGTAAACAGGAGCTTTCTTAGCTTGAAATTAATATAGACCCTGGAGATCAAGGTTGTATCTGGGACACTGATAACTCTAAAATCTGGAGAGGTTAAAATAATCTGTGGGGAATGCCAATGAAATCTGGGGCCCTGGGCCACCCAGTTAATGTGTTATTGATAATATCCACAGTGGCAGGGTGTTCGCTATAAGTCAGGTGCATTGCTAAGCACATCGATGATTATGGCATCTCATTGTGTAGCAACCTTTGAGGTCATGAGCATTACCCAGATTATGCTTGAGAAGGATACCAGAAAAAAGGATACTTTTTTCTTCCTTAAAAAGTGAAGAAAATTCCCTAAATCTACACAGATCATGGTCAGATCAAAATTTCAATCTGTTGAACTGAAAAATGCATTATTTTTAATCATGATTACATTACTACCCTTTTTAGATATACTTTGAAATCCTAGATATGCTTCCTGGTGACCTTTTTAAGCTCGGGAAGGCAAAGAAAAAAAAAACACAATTATTATTGTTTTCTTTGAATAATAGCTACTTATCAGGTATTATGATAGGCATGTTCTTACAGTTTGTCTTACTATCAAATAATCAGTGATGAAATATAAACTGCATATTTTATGCATTTTAGACACTAAGCAGCAAAGAGCCCTCTCATTCTTACTCTAGTCTCACTAAATTTGTTTCTTAGGAGTATATCTTTTCCTTCCACAAACCTCCCATAATGAAGTATACTCTGCTTGTTTCTTACTTTTACTTCTTCTTCTTCTTTTTTTTTTTTTTTTTTACTTTTTAATTCCTGAATTTAGTTCAGTTGAGGGAATAAAAGCCTTGCAATTAGATGCTGACTCTTTTTCCTGTATGGTGTCTCTCTCTCTCATACTTGCACACATCCACCCAATCACATTTTCTCAGTGTTAATCTGTTGACTTCCCAGGTGGCTCTAGTGGTAAAGAATCCTCCTGCCAATGCAGGAGACACAAGAGATGTGGGTTCAATCCCTGGGTCGGGAATATCCTCTGGAGGAGGGCATGGCAACTCACTCCAGTATTCTTGCCTGGAAAATCCCATGGACAAGGGAGCCTGATGGGCTATAGTTCACTGGGCCACAAAGAGTTGGACACAACTGAGTGAGTGAGCACAAAACACACACAAACTTGTTGATAATAATAAAAAAAGAGAGTGTATTCTTGTTGATAAGTTTTAACTCTAAATGTCTAGATGGAATTAAAAAAGAACATAATAACATGTTACATGTGTCTTTGCATGTTATATTTCAGACATCCTGTGGAAATAGTGTGTGTGCATGTATGTGTTTATATATATATATTTACATATATAGAGGGAGAAAATACGTTTATATATATGTGTGTATATGAATGAATAAAAGTTCACATATGCATACATGTGTACCACACATGTGTACATATGCATATATACATATATATTTTATATATCTATATATGATATATATACTTTATTGATTATGAAGAAAAGTTAGAATTTTCTCTATAGCTATCGGTAGTGCTACATTCCAGGTTGTATCTTGTAAGCAGGTCATATATATTAATCACTTGAATTGACCTCAAGTATTTGGAAGAATTTGGACTTCCCTTGTGGCTCAGTGGTAAAGAATTGGCCTGCAATACTGGACCCGCAGGAGACTTGGGTTCAATCCCTGGGTCAGGAAGATCCCCTGGAGAAGGAAATGGCAGCCCACTCCAGTGCCTGGAGACTCTCAAGGACTGAGGAGCCTGGCAGGGTACTCGTGCTCACGACTGAAGTGACTGAGCACGCAGGCACAGGTGGAAGAACTTAGCTTTCAGACCCACTTGCGTGTTCCTATAACAATGGATATCTGGAAATGGAATCAGGGAATTTACTTCAACATGCAAATCAGTCCTCAAATGATTCCTGAAGCATCTTCAGCCCAGTTTAGGCTTCTCTGTTTTTGTCACTTCCTCTCTTCCTCAAGTACCTTCGAGTTTGGGAGGCGTGGTTGTTCCTGGCTGGGTCTTCTCTCCCATGGTCTTCTCTCACCAACACTTAGTGTTTTGAGTGGATTTGTCTCAATTTTTCAAGGCCAATCAGATAAAAACATACCATGATGAGATACTGATTAGCAAGAAACTGCTAGGTGCGTGAATAACTCAAGGGCCTTTAGTATTGCAGTGTAAAAGTGGAAATAACCTTGGGAAATGTATTTTTCATCAGAGAACTCAAGGCAGAGGATTTAGAAGAGAGGTAGCTTCCAGCAGTGTTACTTATATTCTGTTTAGGCGACTCTTTTATTTCATTCTAAATTGTTTTTTATTGCTTTTTATGAAAGCATGTATTGGTAAAGCATCCTTATTTCAGGGTCCTCACCTAAAATATGGTGTTATTAGCATGTTTTCCTAAGATACATCTGTACAGTTAAAAGTTTGAGGTGGTTATTTCATCTGTGTTTCAAACTCTCCCAATATAACCTCCTCTTTCACAAAATCATTATCTTTAAAATGTATATGGGATTTTATCCCATCAAAACAAGTTTGGGATTTCTGGTTTATATGTATCTTGCAGAAAATTCTTAACATGCTTCTTCATTTTTTTTACATATCTGGGTGAAATCAATTTGAAACCTCTAGAAGATTTTGCATGGTGCTCTTCACTTGCAAATTGATGGGACAAAATCCATTATGATAACAAAAATAACCTAATAGCATGAGAGTTGTTTTCTTCACAATAAAAAACAGTCAATATTATTTGAAAAGAAAAGAAACAAATTCTTTATAATTACAACAACGTTCCCAGCTAACCATGTGGCATATATAATTTTTAATTATTAAAAAAAATCATACTACAAGTGCCTGTCTCGCTCTCTGTCCATGTAGCTGCCATTCATATCCAGATGGCCATTTCCAGACCTCTGACACCTACCTTTTTCACCTCTTGTCAGTCAATCCCCTCTCTAAAAACATTCATAATGTTCCCTAAGTGAATAATGCTATGAAACTTTCATTCTTTCATTGTGCTTTCATTTTATATAATTACCAACACTGTTGAAACTAGACTTCAAATTCATTTTACATACAAGTGATCATCTTTTATGAACATGATATAGAGATGATTATTGCCTAATCTGACAATTTATCTAGTAGAAAATGTTGGAAATAGGCATTTTTGACATTCTTAAATATTTTTCTTTTTATGAAAAAATCATAACTAATGCCAAAAGAGCAGAATGCCTAACAAACTGTGTCTGCTATTTAAATTATATACAGCAACCTAAATGCTAAGCTCCTTCCATCTGCATGTGTTGTTATGTTTTTGTCAGATTTAGATAAGTAGCTCTAGGACCTAGGAAAAGCCTATTTCTTTATTACTATTTCACTTAAACATTTCTGCTATATTTAGCAAGTAGTTTACATACAAAACTCAAGGCTGATGCTTGAAGCTATACTTATACTCTCATAGACAATGGCTCCATATGGACAAAAATGCTTTTAATTCTGGAGTTTCCTCTTGGAAAGCCAAGCCTATGAAATATTTCAATGAGTGTAATGTTGGCAGGGTCACCCTTCTTTTCAACTGCAAGCTTTTGAAATGTTTACCAACTTGGACAAGTTTTATTATTTCTGTATTTATTTGGTAAAGCAAGCAAAAGGAAAAGGGGGTCTGATTTTTGTATCTGGTGTAGATCAGAGGAAAGAGAGTACATGGTCTCTCAAGAACTCCATGCTGTACCCTGAGAAAACTGTAATTGAAAGAGATGTATGTACCCCAATGTTCATTGCAGCACTTTTTTATAATAGGTAGGACATGGGAGCAACATAGATGTCCATCAACAGATGAATGGATACAGAATTGTGGTATATATATGCAATGGAATATTATTCAGCTATAAAGAACACATTTGAGTTGGTCTTAATGAGGTAGATGAAGCTAGAGCCTGTTGTACAGAGTGAAGTAAGTCAGAAAGAGAAAGATAAATATTGTATTTCAACGTAAGTGTATGGAATCTAGGAAGGTGGCACAGATGAACTTATTTGCATGGCAGCAATGGAGATGCAGACACAGAGAACAGACTTATGGAAATAGTAAGGGAATAAGAGGGTGGGACAAACTGAGAGAGTAACATGGGGACATGTACATTACCATCTGTGAAATAGATAGCGCTAGGATTTTGCTGTATGACACAGGGAACTCAAGCCAGTGCTTTGCAACAACCTAGAGGGTGGGGTGGGGAGGGAGATGAGAGAGAGGTCCAAGAGGGAGGAGACATATGTATACCTGTGTCTGATTCATGCTGATGTATGGCAGAAAACAATGTAATATTGTAAAGCAATTACCCTCCAATTAAAAAAAATAGTATAATGATGTCCCTAAAAATAAAATAACTCTATTAAAAAAAAAAAGAACCCCATGCTGCAATGTGTCCAAAAGGGGACAATGGACAATTGCAGAATGTAGACACAAATTGTGTAGGAAGCACTATAATACCAAGGATGCAGCATCTAGGTGCTATCACTAATTCGTTGTCTTTTCATATAGAAGAGAATTTTACCTTGCTTATTGACCAACACCTACTTTTCAGAAGCAGCTGAAAGTGGTTTAAAAGTTAATATTTGCTTTACACGGTTCTAAGGTATGGGTGCAGGATTCACCTATGAGTACAGAATTCTGCTTAAACTAGGGAAAGTTTTCCCAGTTCAGTTCCTCCAAAGATTGAATGAGTTACTTTAGGAAGCAAACTATTTTAACTTTCTAGCTTCTACTGAAAGAAGAATCACCAAACTTCCTGAGTAGAAACCTACAATGGACACATAAACAAAAGACAGGGGATAGTCTCTGTTTCACAGGTCATAAAGAGGTATGAGAGGTATATAACACAAGAGTTTGTAAAAAGTGGATTAAGAAAGTACTAGAAGAGAATGGGACTGTGAAAGTGTTGGTAGCTTCATAAGTGAGTATATTGTTCAAGAAGCCTTGTAACACGCCATTAGGCCATCATTACACGATAAGCTTTGTTTCTCCAAAGGAATCACTGTGAGGCTTCTCTTAGTTGCCTAGTTTGTGTTGTGTTTGCTCACTCGCTGCTAAAGGTGTGGTGATGTACTCCTCTCCCCATGCCTGCAGACCACAGCATAATTGGGTCTGCTCTTTTTCTAAAATATCAGAAAAACAAAGTAACATAGCATCCAGTAGAGAAAAAAAAATTTTTTTTGATGTCTAATTATATGTTTGAGTAGATACAGAATCATGGATATTATATTTTCTGACAAGAACGATTTCTCTATTATTTTAATATGATATTCCTCCTTAGATACTAGTAACAATATTTATCTTGGTGTTACATTTCTCTCTGCATTTGAGATGTTTGCCTTCAGGGCCACTGATAAAAAAAAATTATATTTGGTAAATCAGCATTAGGAATCACTTCTTTCACTGACAAGATATTTAAAATGTCATTTATGCCTTGTGAAGGCTTTTAGAAAAATCCAGAGACCTAGATCCAGATGACCCAAACTGTGTTTCTGCAAGGACTGCAATTTCCTTCTGAGGATTATGGTTCCAGGGAAGATTGCTTCTAAATATCTGTGAGAGAAATACTTTTCAGGATTAATACTGTTGTTTACTCTGTATTGATTTTCATAGCATCTCACCTCATCTCATATAAAGGACAAGCAATAAAGCACACTTTAATTATGGTAATATTAAACATAACAGTGAAATCATTCCTTAAACATGTGAGATCAAAGTGTATCTTCAGGATGTGCTTTTTGACAACTGATTCTCAAGTATAGTCAATTTCTATTGTTTTTTCTACCAGTTATTTGCTTTAAAGATCAAAAAGCCTAAGAATAAGAATTAGAGTAGTTCCCCTGCCCCAAAACATCATCTAGTTATGAAATAAGAATGTAAGAGTAGTCCTTTGAAGAGAATGGACTTTTGAGTTGAAATATGCATGTTCACTGATCACAAATGGATGAGAAATGTCACCAAGTTATTATACAGAAAGGCACTGATTGAAAATAGGTGACCTTTACCAAACATGTGTGAACAACTTTTACTATTCATTAAAGTATAAGATATCTTTGTAGTCCATAAGATGTATGAAACATATTAAATAATATCAGTGGTTACTGGCATGGCAAATTTTTTAATTAATCAAATTGTTACTCTACATTTGTGTTTTTTGACATTTCATAAAGGTGACCTGGAGGTGCAAACTTATCTTCAGAATGGCAGAAATTTAACTGTCCAAGTGCAAGGAAGAAGCTTATGAATAAACAGTTGTTCCTGAATTCAGAGAATTATATTCTCTGTTCTTGTTTACAAAGAATTTACATATGTTAGTGTCTGTCACCAGGAATACAATAGTGACTAAAACTCACATAGAGCCTGCCATCAAAGAGTTTGGAATTTTATATTATTCAATGGTGTGATGAGTTATGGCATTGAAGTAGAAGGGGAATAAAGTTCATTTCAGAAAATGGAGGAGGGGCACTTTACTAGACACGTAGGGGCCAAAAACTATTTGGATGAAATGACATCTTGTGCTCTTCAGGTAAATAGATCTAGCCAGGCAAAAAGCTAACTTAAAATGATGGGTGGTGGACATGAAATCTCAGGAATAAGGAATCAAAGGTGGCTGGGAAACAAGCTGCTAGCGGTTAGGTGAGACTGAAGATCTGCAGCACCCAGAACATCCATAAAAATGGATGTTTCATGAAGGGTGGGATGATATCCTAAAAGAGAGGGGACATTCCAAGGGAAATCTTATTCTTTTATTTATTTTTTTATAGGCACTTTTGTTTTTTTTTGGTCATTGTTTGTGAAAGAAACAATGAAAGAAAGCGAAAGTTGCTTAGCTGGGTCCAACTCTTTGTGACCCCAGGGACTATACAGTCCATGGAATTCTCCAGGCCAGAATGCTGGAGTGGTTAGCCCTTCCCTTCTCCAGGGGACCTTCCCAACCCAGGGATCGAAACTAGGTCACCCACATTGCAGGTAGATTCTCTACCAGCTGAGCCACAGGGGAAGCCCTTTTTATTTATACTTACTTTTAATTGGAGGGTAATGGCTTCATAATACCGTGCTGGTTTCTTCTGTATATCAACATGAATCAGCCATAGGTATACCATACCCCCTCCTCCTTGAGCCTCCCTCCCACTTCCCACCCCATCCCACCCCTCTAGGTCATCAAGGGCAATTGATTTGGGTTCCCTGAGTCATACAGTAAAGTCCCACTATCTAATTTCACACATGGTAATATACATATTTCCATGCTACTTTCTCACTTTGTTCCACCCTCTCCTTCCTCCAAGGGAAATATTTAACACAGAAGTCACATGATCAAGCCTGTCTTAGAGAGGTCCATCTTCTGGGATTATGGAGCATTACTGTGTGAAGAAGATTTTAGCATAGAGATCATAGGCAAGGAACAGATGATGGAGGTGTGAACTGTGGGGAGGCAAGGATGAAAATCTAAATGAGGAAGATTTAAAGAGCAAGACTGAAAGGACCAGGTGTTCCTAGAATACATAAGATGTGAAGGCAAGATGAGAGCTGGGTTTCTAACTTGGCCTACTGGGCAGCTTAGCATATCATCTGCTGAGCTATTAGAGACAGGATAGTATGATGGGAAGATGCAGTGATCCCTTCTTCCTTCCCCACTTTCTTTTCTTCCTACACATCCTGCTTCCTTTCTTCTTTCTTTCGTTTAACATATCATGACCAGCTATATGACAGATACTGATCTAGAGGCTGAGGCTTAAGAAGTGAGTACAACAAGGATTCTATCTTCATAGAGATTATGGTTCCAACTGGAGAAGCTATCACCGGACAATAAGTGGTAACTACCAGACTAACAAAAAGGGGAAAGAAACAAAAAGGATGATTTGGGGTGTAATGGTAAGACAAAAACTGTGAGGAAACGACATCTGCTATTTAATTTTAGCTACAGTCAACAATGACAACAACACAAAGTAGTACACAAAATAAGCAGCTTCTGCTGGAGTAATAGGTAGTATTCTACCCATGGAATGAAAGGGTTAATATGTTAACCTCCTAAGAATGTCAGGGTTATTAAATTTAAATGACACAATTTGAATTTGATTGTCCTACAAGTGTCCAGACAAGAATGGAGTTCTTTCTGTTAGGTCACAGTAACAGTAACTCTGCCAGAGGTAGCAGAGTGACAAATGTGAAGTTGCCTCTTCTTATACATATAACACTTCATCATAACATTATGTCAAACTAACATGATCCTGGAGAGGGCTCAGGAATTTTCTGTGCCTTCTGGACATAGTGTCATGCCCAGTAGTAGCTTACAACCTTTCCCTTTCTGTCTTAATTCCAGCTATCCTTTCATTTACAACTCAGGAAACTTCTATTAAGTTTTCCATGGCCACTCCAAGCTAAGTCAGGAGCTCTCTCTGGGCATTAATAACATCCTCTACATACCTTCCATGATGACATACCAGAGTGTATTATAACTGGTCTTTCTCTTGTCTGCTTCCTGCTACTAATGGAAAGAGTATGCTATTCAGAGGAATTAGGACTTTTCAATATGTGTCCATAGCAGCTAGCAGAGTCCCTGATACCTAAGAGGTACACACTAAAACTAAGTACACTGGATGAATGAAAGACTTTTGGTAAATGTGCTTGAAACTTACCCAGTCCTAAGAAAAGCAAAACTCTTACTACTTAGGTAGTTGCCTTAATTATAACATACAGCCCATATAACAGATTAGTTTGGCATATCCATTCACTTTTTGTTCAATAGATTTTTTCTGAAGATGTACTCTATGGCAGGCCCTATTTTGGGCACTGGGAAGCATCTATAAATACAAGAAAAAAATAACAACAACAAAAAACCCCTGCCTTCATGCAGTTTACATTCTAATGTCTAATGAGAGGCAGCGAGACCAAAAAAAAAAAAATCAAATAAATTTAAAAGTTTACACTTAATGAAATGTTAGGCATTATAGAAGAAAACAATGTAGAAGAGTAACAGGTAACAATATGGGAAAGTTTGCAATTTTAATAATATTAATATAACTTATCCAAAATTTGTGTCCATACTAATCAAATATATTTCCCTTTGTTGTTGTAGATTTGAACAAGAACAAAGAAATTTGGCAGTTGGGAATAAAGAGAGAAAAGGTTAAATAGGTGAGAGAGCTGAAACCTGTATCCTTGCCATTTACTTTTGGGAGAGAAGAAAAATTGAAGTGACAAATAATGAAGGACTGCATTCCTAAGATGAAGAGAACTGAAATGCTATTTGAGAAGTCAGCCTTTTGTGATGAGCTTGGAACCTTGGTATAGAGCTATCCTGGGTAGCGCTAAAGTCAAAAATTTCTACCCATTGAGAAGTGGAATTGGAAAAGCAGTGATCACCCTGCTCCTTCTGAACTGCAAAGAAGGAAATACGTTAGCAATGCTTTGAATTAAATACTGTTAGTGTGTGTGTGCTAAGCCGCTTCAATCATGACTGACTCTTTGTGACCCTATGGACTATAGCAAGTGTTAGCAAAGAATTAAACATGTTAGCAACATGCTAGAAACACATAGCTTGAGACTTCACTGGTGGTCCAGTGGTTGAGAATCTGTCTTGCAATGCAGGGGACACCAGTTCCATCTCTGCTCCGGATGCACGGAACAACAAAGTCCAGTCACCACAACTAGAGTCCATATGCCACGACTAAGACACAGTGCAGCCAAATAAATAGATATTAAGACAGAAATATGCTGCTTTACAAAACACCCAGCTACTTTATATCCAGAGTGAGTAAGTGGAAAT
Source organism: Antilocapra americana (assembly GCA_007570785.1). Taxonomy (NCBI): domain Eukaryota; kingdom Metazoa; phylum Chordata; class Mammalia; order Artiodactyla; family Antilocapridae; genus Antilocapra; species Antilocapra americana. The sequence continues at coordinate 33,184,422 of ML661338.1, read as the reverse complement.
CAACAATAGATTAAGTAAAATGTTTCTCAAGTTTCATCTGTCCCATCATCCATCTGTAACGAAAAGAGCTTCTTGAGAGTTTTATCAACCTTTAACCCAGGTAAGCTGGGCTGTAAGTCATGTCCTATGTAGGTCCTTGAATACTCAAGGAACACTCAAAGAGCAGTGTGGGGAAGAATTAGAGCTGCACTTATTGACCCACTGCGTCAGTACTCCTGGGAGGTTGGTGGAAACGCAGAATGCGGACTCCACTCCAGAACCTCGCAACAGGCTCAAGTCGGGAGCTGCCATTCTGTAACAGCGATCCCCAACTTGTCTGCATATTAGAATCACCTGGGAGGTTGTTTAAATCTCAGTGATTAGGCCACATTACTATATATTCTGATATATTCAGACTAAATTGCATATATCTCAAAACTGTCTCCTGGGTCCTTTGTCAGATCTACTAAATCCGTACTCCAGGAATGAGACCTGGAGTCACTGATCCCTATGTATAACAAAATGTAAAGATATGTGGCTTGGAGGATGGAAAACAATGAATTCCATCGCAGAAAATACATTTCATTTATTGGGATTACTTGAATCAACTTACAAAATATGAAATACTTTTGCACATACATGTAAATGTTATTTGACAACTTTTCAACTTTATAACTAGATGACTTAAATGCCATAGCAAGAGACTTCCTTGGTGGTCCAGTGGTTAAGAATCCTCCCGCCAGTGCAGGGGAGACAGGTTTAATGTCTGGTCTGGGAAGATTCCACATGCCACGGAGCAACAAAGCCCATGAGCTACAATTACTGAGCTTGGTGCTCTAGGGCCTGTGGTCTGCAACAAGAGAAGTCATCGCAATGAGAAGCCTCTCTGCCACAACTAGAGAGGGGCCCTCATTTACTGCAACTAGAGAAGGCCCACATTCAGCAACAAAGGTGTAGCTCAGCAAAAAATATAAAATAATAAATTCCATAGCAAGATACTGATAAGCTAGCAGACAAGAGAAAATTATAGGCTTGACTCTACCAGGAAATAGACTTTAAGATAGTCATCTTCAAAATATTTGACAAATATTCCAAAATATTTCTTATGCTCATAAAAAAATCATATTACATATAAATTAGTTTCATGAATTTGCTTCTCTTTGAAACAAGCAGCCAGCATACTTTTTCTGTGAAAGATACAACAGCGGATAATTCCAGCTTTGGACACACTACAATCTCTATGTTCTCACCTATTCAACCCTGGTTTTATAGCATGTAAGCAGCCATTGACAAAATAGGCAGATTTATCTAAGCTATCTCCCAAATTGCTTTCTTTAAAACAACATCCACCCGTCTGTCTAAATCCAATAGAAGAAAATATATATATATGTTCCTAAAATTCAAATGTACTGATATTAGCAGTGTCAGGACACAGTTCTAGCTTCTGATAAGGTCCAAGGGTTCATTGTTTTTAAGGAGAAAAAATGTCCCAAATTTTTCTTTTTGACAGATAAGGTGAGGGACTAATAAGGTTTCTGGTTTATAATAATAATTATTACTTCCTGAGCATCTGACCATTGTAAATGTGTTGTATTAATAATCACTTCTATTTTACACAATGCTGCTATGGGATTGGTATCATCATTTGTTCCAGTTTAAAGTTCATAAAATTAAAGTTGAGACACCCTAACTGACTTGTCGCAGAGCTAGCATATGTGCTTAGTGGGATTTGACCCCAGATAGTTGAGCCTAGAACCTATACTTTCCACCACTACATATTTCTGACTTTTTCATTGTCTACTGAGACTATGAATATGTATGATGCTGGGCCAATTATAATCTTTTAGCTTGTAAGAAACACAGATGTGCTCAGCTTGAATTGGTTAATGGAACTGAAACTGCAGAGAAAAATGTGGAAAACAGGAAAAAGTCTCACCACGGCATGGCGTGTCTAGAATACCACCCAGGATAACCTAGCCTTACTGTGCTCCTAAGGGAGCGCTCCTTCATTTTTGTGTTTAGTCGTTATAGTGAGTTAAAAAATGTTTGCCTTCTCATTGAGTTAAAGGAATTAACTTCTTTCTTTCCTACCAACTTCATGACTTCAGCTTATTCATAATTTCTGCAGATGATCATCTCCTTGTTTCTCGACTTCTGCTGCTGCCCATCTACCACTGTTTAACCACATTGAATTTATATTTAAGGTCACTAAATCAGCTATGTGTTACATAACACATCCTTTATCAGCATGTTTATTTTGAAAGGTTACATGATAGCCATTGGCCACTCTGGAGATGGCTGTCATAGATCTAGGTGCCTTCATCTTTGGTCATATCTACAGCGGCTTGTGGGGTCTAGACACAGGGCCATGCTTTCTGGGTGGGAAGACTCAGCATGGTGGTTGCTCTGCATAACAATCTCCTCTGAAATACTGCTTTTCATAGATCATCTTGATTCTTTTGGAATAGTAATAAAGGAGATTATCGGTACACCTTGTCTTTCTGTTATTCATATATACCACTAGAATAAGCCAATAGCTTACCATAAAATCTAGAGAATGGAAAGTAAACTGCTGGTGGTTGGAGATTTTACATTTCTTGATCATGTTTCTAATCATTATTGAATCCATCTTTTGTAATATCTGGTTCAATATTATCTGTTTAAGTGTTTGAGAACATGTTGCAAAAGTGAAAGTGAAGCCGCTCAGTTGTGTTCGACTCTTTGTGACCCCATGGACTATAGCCTACCAGGCTCCTCCGTCCATGGGATTTTCCCAGCAAGAGTACTGGAGTGGGTTGCTATTTCCTTCTCCGTGAGAACATGTTAGAACATCGGAAAGAATCATATTTTACAACTATGCAGCTTATCTAGCTTTCAGTACCATGTCAACATGTCTTGGGATATGACAGCTCATCATAAAAGATTTTTCAGGTCAATCCTAATTTTATAACATCTCTCACTTTTTGTCCTAGGTTGAATCAAATTTTGCTTTGGATAATATTGTCACAATATCAACATAATTAGCTTCAACAAATCTCTGTGTACATATGGAAAGGCTTATGCAAAGTCAGTAGTGCAAACAGACTCCTCAACATTTCAATCTATCTTTTTTAGTCCACTTTCAAACACTCAATCCCAACTGTTAACTTGTTTATCTTTTCTAATACTGTGAATTTATTTTGATATGAACATAAATTCTCCTTAACTTCCTTTTAATTGCATTTCAATATAAGAGTCATGGGCTTTATATCTCTACTCTTTATTTGGTTTTATCTTGACATTATGTCTACCTCTCTCAGAAAGATATTTATATTGCAGATACTAAATTTCAGTACTGATTATCTCAGTAGTAGAGTGCTTTTACTGTCAGTAGTAATCAGAACCAGCTTGACACAAAGACTTGAGCATTAACATCTTTCAGTACCTAAAAGAACAAAGTATATGCTTCTTTCAAGTACTGGTGGCTATGAATCTTACAAACTCATTTATTTTGGGTAAGCCAAGAATTAAGCTATTTTACAGGTGATATAATTAAGCTGCACTATCTTAAAAATCATCTTAAAATATTCATGAGTATCACATTAAATATCGGAAAAGGTCACCATATAAAGTGATGAAATGTATAGTGTAAAGAGCTTTAAATACTGCCTGATCTAAGTTTGAATTGTAGCTTCCCCAGCCCAATCTTCCAGGCTGCATCTCTCCAACTGGAAAATTGGGGTAAGTAAATTGGCGTCAACCCTATTTTGACCTGATGATCATATAATCATACACACAAAATTTATACCCCAACTCCCTGGCATTCAAGAGTCCAGTAGACACTGTCTCTCTCCATTATCCTTTATTGAAAATATCACCTACCAAGGAGCAGGTTATAAATCATAAGACAACTTTTAAAAAGTCTTAACAGATTTTTTGTTATTGTTAAAACTTTGAAACTGCCCATTCTAAGTGATGTTATCCTATAAGGTGTTTTCTTATCTCATAGAAGGAATATATTATGATCAAATGAATAAAAAAACAGGATTCAGTATAGAACCTAGAGGTAGGGTGGAACCTGGGGATATTACATGAAAAAAAGAAAAAAGTCTGATTCGAGCAGCAGATGCTACCCAACATAAACAACTCCTAGTTCTCAAATGTACCCAAGATTTTCTTCATTCTCTTTTAATGTGTAATCCAGATTAAAGCAAGAGCTACACTGATAAAATCCCCTTAACTTTTTTGAGTATATCTTTTTAAATAAAAACTTCAACCACCTTCTTGTTTTAAAATAAATATTTCATTACACACTAAGCACATCTTTCAAGGATCATATATATCGATTAAGTACATCTTGGGCTTCCCAGGTGGCTTGTGGTAAAGAATGCACCTGCAATGAGGGAGACCTGGGTTTGATCCCTGGATGGGGAGGATCTGCTGGAGAAGGAAATGACAACCTACTCCAGTATTCTTGCCTGGAAATCCCAAGGGCAGAGACGCCTGGAAGCCTACAGTCCCTGGGGAGGCAAGAGCTGGGCACGACTTGTGCTTAGTGCTCAGATCTCAGTTGTGTCTGACTCTGTGACCCCATGGACTGTAGCCCACCAGGCTCCACTGTCCATGGAATTTCCCAGGCAGCGGTACTGGAGTGGTTGCCATTTCGGGCATGACTTAGCGACTGAAAACAAGAAAGAAAAGAAGTTCACTGGGTAGGATATCATATTGATTTTTAACTTGGCACAAAGAATAGTTCATAATAAGAGATGTTATAAGCAATGTATAAGTCTGTTACTAACAGATGTGACCCCATTTGGGTATTATTGCCTCTTCCTGTCTATCAATGTTGCTTAAAGTATAAACACAGAAGATGCCAAAGACTCATTGAGAGCAACTAGTCAACACTTCTCGAGGTATCTTTAATCAGCTGAAAAACCACCTCCCTGGAGAAGAGAGAAGTCTCAGTGCAACAGAGGGAAATAAATGTCTTCAGAGTGGCTAAAAACATACAGACCACCAACTAGTACACATCAGTGCCTATGGGTGTCCTAAAAATATTTTATTCCTGTGGGGGAAGCAATAACATCAGCCTAAAGAGCTCTCCAGAGATTTTGGAAGAATAGCCAATTAATATAAACATTGTTATAAAATGTCCCATCTCAGGATATCCATAGGAGGAAGGTAGAAACAGCATTTCATGAAGTATGAGTGCTCATTTTAAAATGTGCATCTAAAATACCATTATAAATCTTTATACAAAAGCAACTAGATTTTACTTTGTGCTTTAGCATAATAGATGCTATTGAAATTCAAACTGTGTAAGTATTATCTCATGACAATATACATTTGTATTTTAAATAATGTTTGTCTCATCGTTGGAAAATCATTTTGAGCTATAAGTATTACAACATAACAAGGTAAGTGGTTACTATTATTCACTCATGTGGTTAGAGTGCTAAGTGATCAATTTGCCATATATAATTATAGGGATAAAATAATTTATTTTTTGATTTCATAGAAATTTACAAAATGTGGGATAAAACTATACTTACTATATTTACACATGCAAAAGTAAAATCATAAAGAAAAAGCTCAGATAATTAACTCTAACTTTGAAAGAGTTGCCTCCATTCTCTCTAGATATTTTTTTAACAAACTTATGAGAAAAAAAAATTTAAAAGAAATACTCAAACTAGCTTGTCCAAATTACCTAGAGAATTGCTTGAAGTCATGTAAAACACAAGTTTAACCTTAGTTCACTCTTGTTTGATAACAAAGTGCAACTTCAAACATAATAGCCAAGATATCAATAAACATATAAACTGAATATATTATTGAAGAATTCTGTCAAAAATAAGTATTTCAGAAAGTAAGTTTTCTTTTTATTAATCTATCTCATAAAAATTCATCTCTCATATAAAAATCATAAATCATATCAGTGCATGATAATTCTTTCTGGTTCATTTCTCTTAGCAGCTACATCAGAAACTTTATTTAAATTTTAATTGCTAAATGGACATTATTAAAATATTCAGGGATTTAGTCTTAAATCTTTCAACCCAGAGGGAGCTCAGGAACGTTGTTAAAGTAAAATGCTGCACAAAATCCCAACTCTCATTTGCAAATTTTCTTTCCATCTGATTTAACTTTGAAGCTTTTAGACTGACAGCTTTTACCAGATGACATCAACAAAACACTTCAATCAAAATCAAGTTACCTTAGCGCAGCACAATTCTCTAGATTTCTTTTAAAATGTGAAATGAGAAATTAACTCTCTTTTCATATTTCCTTTTATTTTTCTCTCGATGCAAGGTGGAATACTTAAGATTTCCAAAGCAATTGTCTGGTAATATCAGGATCCGCAAACACCGGCTTTCCTTCTAGGACACTTGCTCATAAACTAAGCCTTCTCTTGACATAAACAGTCACTTACTGCAGTGCAGAATGGCAGTTTAGTCAGAACTTTCAGTGCAGAAATTCAGCGCCATGCAGTCACTCAGATCAAGCGGCACTTACCTTAATTGAAATATTCACTGCGAAGGAGGTGAGAAATCAGTCAAATCAACCGTGAATGGGGTGCGGAGAGCTAAGTTTTCAATCAACACCCTCAGAGTAGCTGCATGCTGGGCTCTTTCCGGCTTATGTGGAGCCCCTCACTGTCTAAGAGAATAACAAGAAAAAAAAGAGAGAGAGAGAGAGAGAGAGAGAAGCTGAAATCCTCTGAGGTTCCAGTGAGTAAATGAGGACTAAGCGATGTTTCTGAACGGGGGAGCTCCTCGGTGAGTGTGATGTCTTTGGTGGCTTCCTAACTGCTGTGATAGGCTGCTGTCAGGTCCCTGGAGCTGGGCGATAATCATTGACCTGATTAGCAGGAAACACTCCCTGTGTGCAGGCAGCACACGCGGAGGGGTTAGTGGGTCTCCCGGGAGCTGGAAAAGGCACCGGGGGCACTTGGGAATCTTGTCTTTCCCAGCCTCGTGGGTGAACTCCAACTCTGACTGTAATTTGCAAGGAGATTAACCACAGGGGTCAGCCGCGGAAGGACTGAAATAAACGTGCTTTCTCCTGCTGTTTTGCCAGGTGCATTCGTGTTAGATAGCAGATACAGCGAAACAATCAATCGACCGACAGAGCTGATGTGTAAGACAAGACGGAAGCTGAACAATGTTCAAACCGATGTGATAAAAGAGAGAGCTGGGCTTGTCTTTGCCCCAAGCCTGATATATACTTCAACCTTTGTCTAAGTAAAATGTTTTTAAAGGTTGATCACAGCCCTCCAGGGTGCAACTCTGATTTCTTAGAAAAGGAAGTATTCATACTAAATAAACATGTTTGGCAGGTTCTTACAGACACACTCACTCAAACGGAGACACAGAGGTTGTGTAGTTTTTCAAACAGCATTTTCACTTAGTGTCACACTTGCCAAAATGATTGAATTATACTGTTAACCTGAGTAGCATGGGAGAATGCATCATTACATGTAACAAAATCATCTCTCCTGTTCTTTTTGACATACTGATTTTCTAAAACAAAAGCAGGCAAGGGAATGAAAGAATCTAAAATGTCAAACAATATATTAAACCTAGTCACGTGCTTTTAACAACCTGCTGATACCCATGCATTGACCAGATGAGAAGCTCTGCAACACCTCAGACATCAAAAGTTACCTCTTCCTCCCAGAGATCTCAAAAAGGTCACCTAATCAAATGTCAAAGCCTCAAATGGTTAAGTTTTGACAACTCTTACTTCCATAGGAGAAAATTATTCCAATAATATAAAAAGAACTGATGAAAAAAGTCATTTGCATGTCTTGAGGGTGAGAAAAATCTTAGTGCCGGGGAGAAAAACTGACAAATGTCCTCTCACAATGATGATGTGTTCAGCATTTCTGCTTTTCCAAGTAGGTCTCGCTTGGGACATATGGCATTCCCTTGATGTCTGTGTGTGTGTATGTGTGTGTGAGAGAGAGAGGGAGAGACGAGGAAGGGGGTCAGCTATTGACAGAGAGAGAGAGAGGTATATTTACAATATACAGATATTGCTATATTTATAATATTTACATGTATTGTAGAAAAATCTCAAATTTCAATAAAGGGGTGCACAAATCATACATAATGGAGAATAGGTTTGCCTTCTATATCCCCAAGTAAATGTTCTCTAAAAAGTGTTTCATTAAAATACAAGCTCTTTGATGATGGGACTTCTTGGACAAAATAAAACTTTAGTGTAATGGAGTTGCTATGGTAGGGTAAACACTTGAATTTAAAACAGGGTTGCCCTAGAGAGAAGCCCCAGGAGAGCTGATCCGGTTTCTCTTGCAGAGGAGGTCTCTTGCTCCCTCAACTGGTGAAGGTTGAGAGCTGAAGGTAAGGAAACCCAGTCAATAGGATTCAGGAAAGAGAGAATAACTCCTGCCACCATTAAGCTGGAAATCCGTTATTCAATTATTGACTGGCATTAGAGGGCTCAAATAGAAAAGAGCTACTTAAATCAAAACTGATGCACACAAATAAACTGAAAATAAATAGCAAACAGGAAATATAACTGCTAGTTTCTTCTACAAGGATCCTGGCTAGCTGTTAACCTAGCACTTGTGAATGAAAATCTGATGGATTCCGTGGTTCTAATTTTTAGCCAGTCTTCCAGTTAAAACATTCCAGTTTCCTATTTGTCTAAGCTTCATTCTACGCACCTGAAATAGTGATTTTTTTCTGAAAACATTTAAAAAACTTAAGACAGTGCTTATTTTCTCAAACTCCACCCATTAGCAATGAGGGATACTGTTATATTGTTTCTACCTGGAAAGTCCTGACTGCATCAGACTGCACTGTTGATCCTTCCAAACTATAGCTTTCCACTTGGCTCAAATGATAAAGAATCCACCTGCAATGCGGGAGACCTGGATTCAATCCCTGGGTCAGGAAGATCCCCTGGAGAAGGGAATGGCAACTCAGTCCAGCATTCTTGCCTGGGAAAGCCCATGGACAGAGGAGCTTGGTGGGCTACAGTCCATGGGGTCTCAAAGAGCTGGACACAATAGAGTGACTTTTACTTTTTCACTCTAAAGTTTTCTACAAGGAGTAGAGTAATTCTGAAGCAGTTTTTTTTTTAACCCATGTTGAACAAGTAATTGATTTTATGTGGAAGTATACACATGAATAACAAAGCAGAATACTAATAATACTATTTTAGAGGGACAGTAGAGAGGATCCAGCAGTGATAATTATAGGTATTGCATATTAAATACTTGCTATGTGCCAGATGCTCTGCATACACTTCAGCTCTAGCTATCGTACATGAAATCCTTAGAACATCATATTAAGCAAACATTATTATCTTTTAATTTTTTTAATCAATTAAGCTAAGGCTCTGGGCTTCCCTGGTGGCTCAAATGGTAAAGAATCTGCCTGAAGTGCAGGAGACTGGCTTTGATTCATGGGTTAGGAAGATCCCCTTGAAAAGGGAATGAATGACAACCCACTCCAGTATGCTTGCCTGGAGAATTCCATGGACAGAGGAGTCTGGCGGGTTACACTCCATGGGGTCGCAAAGAGTCAGATGTGATTGAGCACGCACTTACACTGAGAAGCTAAATAAATTTACCGCTGCCACACAGCCAGTACAGAGCAAGTCCAGAATTAAAACTCAGGTCACTTTAACTGTAATAACCCTGAGGCTGGGGAAGATTAAAGGCAGAAGGAGAAAAGGGCAACAGAGGATGAGATGGTTGGACGACATCACAGATGTCATGGACATGAACCCCTGCAAACTCCAGGAGACGGTGAGGGACAGGGAAGCCTGGCATGCTGCAGGACACAAGGTTGTGAAGAATTGGACACGACTTGGTGACTGAACAACGACACTTCATCTGTAAAATCTTGAAGTTTAGAAATTCCCTAACACCAAACAGACAAAAATACTTGTTTCCAAAAGTATAGGAAATTTGTCTTGCTTTTATGGTTTGCAAAACAACATTTTCCATCCTTAAAAATGTGTTTTGTGACTGATAAAATATTACACTGTAACAGCTTAACCACAACAAATAGTTATCTATATTTGAGCAGAAAATAAAATTCAACAAAAAATAAACGTTTGCCTAAAAAATAAACTAAATCTAGATCTTCCATGTGATGTAATTTCATTAGCTCACATTGGTCAATTTTAATTTTTCCATCTCTTGCAATTCATTTGCCCTCTCAAAATATTAATTATTGGATTTTTTAAAAATAGGAATATGACCTTACTCTAGTATATTTTATCGCAAGAAGATTTAGGCCAAAATTAAGATGATTTATGATATACAGTTCTCCAAGAGATGTAATGTAACATCAACCATTCAAATAACTATGGAGTTTAAAATTTAATTTTTAGTCTGTTCAAGCTTTATCTAGAAGTTTCTTAAACCTCACATTATTTCATATGCTTTATTGAAATTCTCAGACACATTCACAATCTCACAAAAATGTGGTGTGACCATGCTTTTTCAATGCTTCTAATAAAAATTCTATCTAAAAGGAAACGATAAGAATTCAAATTATTTCATTCTTTAAAATGCCAAGAAATTTCACACCTAATGTCTCATTTGATTCTTATAGGAATCTTATAATATATAGTATGATATATATTTTACTTATAGTTTAGTGATGGGAACTTTGGAATAAGAAGAACAGTTGATTGTCCTTTTGATTGTCTTTAACGCTTAGTGGAAAATCTGATGTCTTCCCTTCCAGAGAAGGCTATTGCTTTCCACAACGTCTAACAAATATGTCTGCTGGAGTCATGTTGTAGTAAAAAAATAATTAAATGGATATCAAAATGGAAGCCACTCTATTTTAGTACATGCTGAAGAGTCAGAACTGTGATGTAGTGAAGGAAATATTATTCTGATTGATAGGAAGTTTGTGATTTTCCTGTACAGGAATATTTCCACTTAGATTTCTCATAAATTTTCTTGATGTTAAGTATAACTGCTCCAAGACAATTGTTTACATGTTGACTGAATGGGTCTGATGCAAATCTCATCTTACTTCTTTTTCAACTTCAGATTCACATCAGTACCTCTCTGTCTTTTATGTCGTGACTTAATTATTGAGAGAGAGGAAATCTCAGAATGCTAATGTTAATTCCTTTTTAAAATATCATTATAATTGATGTACAAGATTATGTTACAGATGTACAGTATAGTGATTCACAATTTGTAAAGCTTATGCTTCATTTATCATTCTTATAAAATATTGGTTATATTCCCTGTGTTGTACAATATATTTTCCTTTTATATCATACATAATAGTTTGTACCTTATAATCCCTTATTCCTATATTCTCCCTCAGTTTCCTTTCCCCACTGGTAACCACTACTTTGTTCTCTGTATCTGTGAGTCTGTTTCTTTTTCATTAAATTCACTGTGTGTGTGGTTAGTCTCTTCGTCATGTCTGACTCTTATGGTCTCATGGACTGTAGCCCTCCAGTCTCCTCTGTCCATGGAATTCTCCAGGCAAGAATACTGGAGTGGGTAGCCATTTCCTTCTCCAGGGGGTCATCTCGACTCAGGGATCAAACCTGGATCTCCTGCATTGCAAGCAGATTCTTTACTATTTGAGCCACCAGGGAAGCCCGATAAATTCACTACTTTGTTGTATATTTGAAATACCCCATATAAGTGATATCATACAGTATTTGTCTTTATCTGTCTGGCTTATTTTGCTTAGCATAGTACCCTCCAAGTACATCTTCATTCTTGCAAATTGCCCAGACTTCATTATTTATATGGGTAGTATCCCACTGTGTAAATGTACCACATCTTTTTTTATCCATTCATCAGTGTTATTTTATTGCTTACATTTTTACTGGAGTAGATTTGATTTAAAATGTAGTGTTAGATTCTTCTGTAAAGCAAAGTGAATCAGTGATACATATATATCTATCCACTCTTTTTTATATCAATATTATTTATAAAAATAAAACTATCAGACTAACAAGCTGTTTATGAAATTGATCTTTTAGCAGTAGTACAGAGCTAATAATAACAGAAGAATGTTTGCTGAATACTAACAGGTTCTTATTTATTATATATATTTTTATGTAAAACTGGTAGAGGAAAAATTCCTGTGGTATTACTATAGGGCAAGATCAGTATGATTTGTCTAGGCTTCCCTGGTAGCTCAGCTGGGAAAGAATCTGCCTGTGATGCAGGAGACTTGGGTTTGATCCCTGGGTTGAGAAGATTACCTGGAGGAGGGCATGGCAACCCACTCCAGTATTCTTGCCTGGAGAATCCCCAGGGACAGAGGAAGCTGGCTGGCTACAGTCCATGAGGTTGCAAAGAGTTGGACACAACTGAATGACTAAGCACTCAATGTGTATGATTCCCCTGAGATAATTATGGAAAAACATTGACACTGTAATGTTACAAAATACCGACAATTTTGCTCTTAATAGAAATCATTTATATTGGAATTCACTTTACAATAAAAAAGACAAAAAATGAATGAGGACTGATTGTGGGAATTTAATTAATAAGCTCATAAAAATAGTTTTGACAAAATGGAGAATCAATGTGAAGTTTTCTTCTTGGGAGGAGATAAAAGACCAAATTTAACCAGTCTTTCAGGTAAACTTTTCATGATTAAGGCCATCTTCACTCATATATACTTATGACTTTGAGAAACTATGAACTTCTGAAAATAAAGAAAACTAGACTGAATACAAGAAAGCTTGAACCAATTTTGCCAGCAAAATTGTAGCACTAACTAGCTTTATAACTCTGAGCCACTTAAAAAGTTTCTAGTTAATTATTTCATTGGAAAATATGAGGAAGTTAGGCTATATTATCTCTAATATTTCAGTCAGCTATGAAATTATGTTTTCTATTTGAGTAAAATTTTGTGATATTCTCTGTATTTAATTCAAATGTGATTGGGCAGTCAAGAAGAAAAGATGGTATACAATTTTTTCCCCTTTCTCATCCTGTCAGGCTATTAACACTTTTATTTTATTCAATAAATGGTATTATGAAAAAAAAATTTGTTTTCATAGTTTGAATATGTTAACAATCAGTGAGGAGTCATTGATTTGACACTGCACATGATAGATGAAAACATTTGCTAAGGTCAAGAATATTCTTTAATTTTTTTTTAGAGTAATTATAATGCCTTCCTTTTAAAGGACATAGCTGTTATATGACATCCAAAATGGATCCTTAGCCTTTTTCTGTATTGTCCTGGTCAGTTAAAAATGAAAGGTGATTTAATTAAAATGATTGAGAATTAACTTAAGCTAGGAGTATAATTTTAAAGTGGACATATAATATTAATATATTTGGTATTTTTAAAACCCCATTTCCACTTTAGTAGGTAGTTATTTTAAAATAACAGAAAAGTACAGTGCATAATTAAAAGAAATGGCTTTCAGTATATACAATTTCTTGGTGTTTTACTCCTTTCCTGTTAGCTCATATTTATTCCTTCTAGGTGTTATTAAGTGCAGACAAAATGAAATAAATAATATACAAAACATTAAGAATTATAAAATTCACTTAAAGCTATTGAATATTATTAATGACCAAAATAGGCATATAATAAAATCCAAACCACACAAATTTTTCACAATAATTTTAAAATTACTAAGCAAATATACATAAAATATGAACAGTATTACTTAATATAAATAAAAAAGGACCTGTTTATTTCTTTTTGAGTAGGTATGTTTATCCTTTTTAGAAAGTCAGAAAGGGGAAACGTTAGAGTAAGTGTAAAGTTTATGTAATTTAGAAAGATCAGGAAGCACTAAAATGATAAACTATTAATTCACTGTTCATTCAAAATTCCTGTGATTAAAAAGTTCTAATTTAGATAGACCTATTAGTTTGAAACTATATTAGTACATATTTAATTGTTTAAAGTCCTTCCTATCATGATACACCTATTAGAATAGTTAAAATTAAAAGTACTCTAACAATATCAAATATTGGCAATGACACAGAATATCAGTAACTCTCATATATTGCTCATGGGAATATAAAATAGTACACACACATTGTACTAGATATACACCTATATAGTGATGCAGCTGTCTTACTCAAAGGTATTTATTCCAATAAAGAGAAGGTATATTACACAACTGATTGCCTTTATTCATAATAGCAAAAAAAAAAACCTGGAAACAATCAAAATATATATCAATAGGTGAATGGATAAATTATGGTACATTTATATAATGAACTGCTACTCACAGTTAAAAGGGACAAATTATTAACATGCCCAAAACTGAACCAGTGGATCACTATGCCGGTAAAAAATGTCAGAAATAAATAAGTAGCTAATACATAAATCCATCTATGTAGAGGTGAAAAATATGGAAACTAATCCAGGGTGACAGATGGCAGAAAAGTGGTGATGAAGGATAGGCATGGAATACGTGATGGCAAAAGGGTACAAGAGGCTTTTTGGGAGGATGAGAATGGTCAGTACCTTGGATAAGATAGTGGTGTCTGAGGTGTATACATTTGTCAAAACTCATCTAATTTATACTTTAAATATGTGCATCTTTTTTATGTTATACCTAAACTTATAAAAATACACATCTTCCTCATGTGTTCTTTAATTAAACATTACCATAATTAAACTCTCAATGCTCCACTATATCCATAATAAGATAATAGTCTGCATGTCTTTCATTCTATTTCCTACTCTTTGAAGGAACCATATTGAAGATGGGATAAAATCACCTACTTTATATTTCTAACGGTTTCTTAGATTGTAGAGAGCATTTCCCATTCAATCAAAGTTTAAGACAACTTTAAGCTTAATGTTCTAGTACCTATTCAGATAATAGTTCAGTAAAATTTTATATGGGGAAATAAAGTGCCATTCCATTTGAAACAATGACTGCTATGAATTGCTTAATTACTTCTTGATACACATACATCATTGTCCATTTGTTTCTAACTTCTCTTTAATGTGTACTGAAATCTTACCATTGCATAACTTCAGCATCTCTGCCATAGCAAGTGACTTCATATTACATAAGAATAATTGGGCTTTCTTACCCTCTAACTGCATTTGACAGGCCTTAAGATGGAAATACTTTTATAGCATCATAAAGTTGACATTGTTCCCTAGAGGCTTTAAAAGGATCTCCCTCTTACTCCTATTTAGTTATTTACTAAATTAAACTTTTTCATTGGGTTTCACCATGACTCCATTAACTTCTGAATACCAGGCTTCATCCTATTCTCAGTTAAACTCACTGTGATATCCAGTTTCCTTTCCTGTTCACTTGTTCTTTTTCTCTGTAGGCCAAAGTCAATAATTTGCCTCTACAATATAAACAATAGGTGATTTCTAGCTGCCTTGCTGACCTTATTTTATTTATTGAAAATAATGTTATTGTGATGTTTCTTGGCAGGTAATCAGAAATAACAATTTTACTACTTCGTGCTCATCAAATACATGGATTAAAGTTTTTGTAGTCATGATGCAGTAGTAAAAATGGGGGTAAAATTATCAGGAATTTTGGTGACTACTTCCCTGGAATTAAAACACAGAAACATGACAGCAGCAAACAGCAATTTTGAATCCTTGGGCCAGGCCCTTTATCCATATTTGCTTCAGTTTCCTCAGAGGAGAAAAGAGAATAAAGTAATATGAAATTAGTTCATGTATATGTAGGAATGGTGAAGGACAGGGAAGTCTGGCATGCTGCAGTCCATGGGGTTGCAAAGAGTCAGACACAAGTGAGCGACTGAACTGAACTGATACATAGGAATATGATTACATGAGTTAGTAGATATGCAACAAGAAGGTAACTTTTACACAGTGGGACTCTATAAATATCAGCCATTATTAGTTAAACATGAGGTATATGCACTATGTAAATCCTATACAAAAATTTTGTTTTCAATTACCATGATTATGTCCAATGGGATGTAGGCTAACCATATGTCATACTGTATTTTGTAAATCCTGCAAAAAAAATTCCCATTAAATATGTAAAATAAAATTATTGCATTTGTTACAAAACACGATAATAAATTGCTGCTGATAGACATTGAAAACTGCAACTATGTCTCAGGGGAGTGATTTTGATGTTTGTAGCAAAATAGTATGTGTGTGTATGTGTGTGTAGATTGGGCGAATCTACAGATATTTATTGAGAAAATATTGTGCAGTACATCATTGTTTATAATGGTGAAAAACTGTAAAAACTAATGTGATACTATTGATAAGATGTAAACATGAAAATCTGATACATGAGTGCAGATTTTTAATAGAAAAGAATGGAGAAAGACACGTGTACCCCAGTGTTCATCGCTGCATTGTTTACAATAGCCAGGACATGGAAGCAACCTAGATGCCCATCAACTGATGAATGGATAAGAAAGCTGTGGTACATATACACAATGGAATATTACTCAACATTAAAAAAAAATTCATTTGAATCAGTTCTACTCATGTGGACGGAACTGGAGCCTATTATCCAGAGTGAAGTAAGCCAGAAGGAAAGACAACAATACAGTATACTAACGCATATATATGGAATTCAGAAAGATGGTAACGAGAACCCTGCATGCGAGACAGAAAAAGGAACACAGATGTATAGAACAGACTCGTGGACTCTGTGGATGAGGGCAAGGGTGGGATGCTAGGGGAGAATGGCATTGAAACATGTTAATTATCATATGTGTAATCAATCGCCAGCCCAGGATTGATGCTCGGGGCTGGTGCACCGAGATTTCCCAGGGGGAGGGAATCGAGAGGGAGGAGGGAGGGGGGTTCTGGAGGGGGAGCATATGTAAACCCATGGCAATTTCATGTCATTGTATGGCAAAACCAATTTAAAAAAAAAGGAAAAAAAATGGAGAATATATTAATAATACAACTTAAGTCTATTTTTATGTAGATTTAAGGAAGTTTACAAATGTTGATCAACTAGACATGTGTTCTTGACATAAGTGTTTTGGTGGATTAACTTAGCACTTCTTATTTGTAAAAAACACAAAATAGGAAAAATAAAAATAATAATTTTTAAATTATTTTATTGTTTTCTTTTTCAATTCTTTTCTGCTTTTTGTTTATGTCTATATAAACAAAAGGCAAGGGAAATTACAATTTAGATACTTTTATAAAATCCTGGATACTTTAAGAGATACTTTAAAGAGACAGATAAGTGAGTTCTTCAAGATTAATTGTTGATTTCTCCACAGATGAGTTTCACATGACATTGTCAGTTGCATCAACTGAAAAACAAAATCAGTACCAACTCTTTCTGATGATAGGGGTATTACCTGTTTTCACATTTTCCACTCCATTTCCTTCCATCAAGAATGGGTAAAAAAATCAAGAAAACTGATTCCAATCCCACAGAGAAGCAGATCTGCTACTGCATAAAAGTATGACTTCTAGGAAGATGCCAGAGTCAGAAAAATATATTCTAGTGTTGGGCAAACATCCCTATTATGTAATTTGCTTTTCATTGTTGAAGGAGCTCTGAAGGGTCTTTGTATGGCAAGGAGGAAATCTGAGATTTATGTTGGTCATTGGAGTAAAAATAGACAAACTATTTTCTTTCATTTACTTTGTAATTTTTCCAATGTCCTACTACAAAAATCTAAGAGAAAAAAAAAAAAAAACAGGAATGGAAACAGTACTGATAGGCACCATGCTTCCATCATCCAGCTTCTTTATTTAGCAATTTGTGGCCAATCTTGTTTCCTCCATGTTCACGCACTCTGTTCGCTCACTTCCTCTTGGATACTTCTGAAGCAAATCCTAGACATTTATATTGTGCCATCTGTAAATATTTCAGTGTGCTGTGTAAAAGATAAGGGCACCTTTCTTTTTCATTGCAACATATTCATAATATCATTATTGGAGGGAGTTTCTTTTGCTCTGACCTTAATTTACTAATGCTAATTGCCTATCTTAACAATTAAATCTAGCTTACAGGATTTCAGTATTTAGATTGCATTAATTTCCTCTAGTAGTATAGATTGTTGATATTATTTTAGAGCAGCCTTCACAAAGAGGTTAGCTGGCCAATAGTATCTCAAACTTGATTTCAGAAGTTCCTACCCAAGTCTGTCAACACATCCTACTGATAGTGGTCATGAACAGCATCTGAAGATGTATTAGTTATTACAAAGCTTAATAATTGGCATGCCACTCATCTGGTTAATGAAACCTCAATAGTTCCCAGTTTCTTATTGAATAAAATGCAAATTTTTGCTTATAATTAAAAATTCTCCTTGATCTACCTATAAACTGATTTCCCGCCATTTCAAAGATGAAAGCTGGTTTCTTTACTTTGTTATCAAAAAGTAATTTCCCAATCTCTAGGTTTTTATTCCTGGAGATTGACTGATTTCTTTCCAAACTTCATATGTAATTATGTAAAAGGACCTATACTACTTGATAGCTTTCTCAATGTTTAATGCAAATACTAGATACAAAACAGACAGTAAATATTTGTTGAACACTCAGTATAATGCTCAATTGAACAAAATACTGGTTTTCTGTTGGTGGCAGGTGCTTACCTGCTCCATCATTTTATTATTCTGCTTAAAAGCAACACAGAAAAAACCTTTGGGGACTTTGATTTCCAGATGCTTCTGCTCTGCTTGGAAATATGAAAAGCCATCACAATTCACCATACCAATATTTCATCCAGGGCAGTTCTCTCAAAGGGGCTACAAAGCAAGGACCATTTACCTTTATCATACAGTGTTGTTTTTCTTACTAAAGACCAAGAATTAAGTTCTTGATTTTCGATAGAGAAAACACTAGTTATTTTAGGTTAGTAACAGTTTATAATGAAAAGCCAACTTTGCAATTTAATGAACATTTTTATCTCACTGAGTATATACTCATCTTCATGTTAAAATGGTATTTTAAACTTATTTTATTTTATTTATTTTTTTTTTATTTTTAAAAATATATTTATTTATTTATTTTCTTTACATTATTGTGTTGATTTTGCCATACATTGACATGAATCCACCATGGGTATACATGTGCTCCCCTTCCAGAACCCTCCTCCCACCTCCCTCCTGATTCCATCTCTCTGGGTCATCCCAGTGCACCAGCCCTGAGCACTCTCACATTTTTTCCCCTTTTCCTCAGAATGTGAGGAGAATTTCTTGAGTTTATCAGGCAGATCGACGTATCACTAAAAATATTAAGCCCCCTTTGCAGTTCTCTTTGACTTTTATTTTTTCAATTCTGTATATTTCTTTTTCCTGTCTCTCTTTTGCATCTCTTGGTCATCACTATCCTTTCCCATCATCATTAGTTTCACCTGCCTAAGGATTTCTGGTCATTCCCACGGCCACTGAAGATCCCATTTCTGTGTGTGTGGAGCCTGACCAGTGTGTGGCCTTCCTGCTAGGATGATGTCTGGGCTGCCTCTGCACACTTGATTTGGCTGGCCTTGGGCTCAAGGATAATCCCTTCTGTAATGAGCCAGCCAGTCACAGCCTCTCCTCCACATGCAAACAGGAGAACCACAGTATGTTCTACTCACAGGCTAGTATTGTCCCACTGTCAGTTTTCCCTTTCCTATCTTCTACCTGCTTATTACAGAGAGTATGTTTAAAGAGTCTCCTTCTTCACTGTAATCAGCCTTCCCCTCCCTCTGGATTCATTTGTGGAAGTGATTGTGGGGCCACAAGTACCAGAGTCTTCCCTGAATGATTCAGGCCAGCAGAGCCCGCTGTTCAGATTGGCAATTACCCAGATATTAGTGAGTAAACAGCCCAGACATTCTCAGGGAGGAAGCACAGTCATGGGCCACTGCCTTGAAGGAATTACGGTTCCTGTAAACTTATTTTAGATAACGCCTCATAAACAGGTGAGAAAAGAAGAGATGCATGAGGCAAAGGAGAAAGGGAAAGATATACCCAACTAAATACAGAGTTCCAGAGAATAGCAAGGAGAGAGAAGAAAGCCTTCTTAGGTGACCAAAACAAAGACATAGAGAAAAACAATTAAATGGGAAAGACTAGAGATCTCTTCAAGAAAATTAGAGATTCCAAGGGGGAATATTTAATTCAAAGATGAGCAAAAATGGCAAGAACCTAAAAGAAACAAAAGAGATTAAGAAGACATGACAAGAATACACAGAAAAACCTGTACAAAAATATTCTTAATGACCAACCTGGATAGCCACTAGTAGGTCATGAGTCACCTAGAGCCAGACATCCTGGAATGTGAAGTAAGTGGGCCTTAGGAAGCTCTACTACAAACAAAACTAGTGGAGGTGATGGAATTCCAGCTGAACTATTTCAAATCTTAAAAGATCATGCTGTTAGAGTGCTGCACTCAATATGCCAGCAAATTTGGAAAACTCAGCCATGGTTATAGGACTGGAAAAGGTCAGTTTTCATTTCAATTCCAAAGAAGGGCAATGCCAGTGAATGTTCAAACTACTGCACAATTGACTCATTTCACATGCTAGCAAAGTAATGCTCAAAATACTCCAAGCGGGACTTCAACAGTACATGAAGCAAAAACTTTCAGAACTTTTATATAAGTTAAATTTAGTAAAGGCAGAGGAACCCGAGGTCAAATTGCCAGCATCTGTTGGATCATAGCAAAAGCAAGAGAGTTCCAGAGAAACATCTACTTCTGCCTCATTGAATACACTAAAGCCTTTGACAGTATGTATTGCAACAAACAGCAGAAAATTCTTCAAGAGATGGGAACACCAGACCACCTTATCTGCCTCTTGAGAAGTCTGTATGCATGTCAAGGATCAGCAGTTAGAATTGGACATGGAACAACAGACTGGTTCAAAAGTGGGAAAGGAGTATGTCAAGGGTGTATATTGTCACTCTGCTTATTTACTTATATTCAGAATGTACGTTGTACATTGTGCTTATTTGCTCAGTCATATTCAGTTCTTCAGGACCCCATGGACTACAGCCACCAGATTCCTCTGTCCATGGGATTTCCCAGGCAAGAACAAAGGAATGGATTGCCATTTCCTTCTCCAGGGGATCATTCTAACCTAGGGACCAAACCCAGGTTTCCTGCATTGCAGGCAGATTCTTTACCACCTGAGCCTAGAGTATATCATGCAAAATACAGGGTTAGATGAATCACAAACTGGAATCAAGATTCCCAGGAGAAATATCAGTAACCTCAGATAGGCAGATGAACCACCCTAATGGCAGAAAGTGAAGAGGACAAAGGAGCCTCTTGATGAAAATGAAAGAAGAGAGTGAAAAAGCTGGCTTAAAATTCAGCATTCTAAAAAAGAAGATCATGGCATCCAGTACGTTACTTCATAGCAAGTAGATGGGGAAACAATGGAAACAGTGACAGACTTTATTTTCTTGAGCTCCAAAACTACTGCAGATTGTGGCCAAAGCCATGAAATAAAAAGACTCTTGCTTCTTGGAAGAAAAGCTATGACAAATCTAGACAGCACATTAGAAAGCAGAGATATTACTTTGCTAACAAAGTTCTGTCTAATCAACACTGTGGTTTTCATGTATGGGTGTGAGAATTGGACTGTAAAGAAGGCTGAGTGCCAAATAATTGATGCTTTTGAACTGTGATGTTGGAGAAGATTATTGATAGTCTCTTGGACATCAAGGGGATAAACCAGTCAATCCTAAAGGAAATCAACCCTGAATACTCAATGGAAGGACTAATGCTGAAGCTGAAGCTCCAATAATTTGGCCACCTGCATGAAGAGCTGATTCATAGGAAGAGACTCTGATCTGGGAGAGACAGTGGACAGGAGGGGAAGGGAATGGTAGAGGATGAGATGGTTGGATGGCATCACTGACTGGACATGAGATTGAGGAAACTCTGGGAGACAGTACAGGATAGGGAAATCTGGTGTTCTGCAGTCCATGGGGCTGCAGAGTCAGACACGATTGAGCGACTAAACAACAAAATTTATCATTCCTGAAAATTGCCATTTTATTTTTTATAACTAATTTTAAACTCAGTGCAATGGATATTAAAATATGAGAATGATAGATTATTAACAAATATTATTTGAGAAAATTAATGGCTCACAATTTACATCTTCATTTATAGCTAAAGCATACAATTTATTATACTAATGACAGACGACACACGTATTCACAGTTCATTGCAAAATGATGGACTGTGGAAAAACTAAGTCGCTACACTCTGCTTTTACTATCTTTAATTACGAAAAAATCACATAAAATCACTCTAAAGCAATATGATTTAGCAGCAACTTAAATACCTAAAACATTTTAATAAAAACAACCAGAGTACCACTTTTATTAATAGCTTGAAATAATTCTAATTATTCCAGGATCATTATGATGAAAACTTTGTTTTCTCCCTAAGTTATTTTTAAGAGGAAAACTATTATCCCTGTTGTAGTGAACTTTGCTTTCAAAGTGAGCAACTTAATGGAAAAAAATCAGGCTTTGCGGAATTGAGTTCTAACATATCCTTGCATGGACATCTTAGCTAATGATCTGCATTGAAGCTGTCTTCTTAGGATTATCTACTAAATTCAGTCTGTTTTAGTAAAGTTAGGGAAATGGACAGGCTGGTCCAAGATCATAGATGTGTTAACCCTGGGATGTTTTAGGGGTAAATAGTTCACATACTTAGCAGATGTGAAATTTGGTTGTTAACCTAAGTGACTCAGGGCTCTGAGCTGTCTCAAGTTGTGGATATGAATCGAGTTGCCCTAGGATGAAAGTTGACATAATATTCTGAGCATATAGAAGCCACCAAGAAAAAAAAATACAAGATTTTGGAAGTGTAAGACAAATATTTGTACTTGACTTGTGTTGTAGGGTAGGGTCATTTTTATGAAGGATTTTTCCTGGTATGGTCCTCAGATTAAGCAGGCCTAGGACTGCTGTTATACTACTGAGTCATGTGACCCAGCATAAGTATGGAAAATATCCACTAGAAAGATCCATTCTTAAGTTTAACATTAGGCCCCTGGATTATTGTTGCCATGCAAGCGAGATGTATAGCATTTACACTGGGAAAGTAGGATTTTTAAAAATAATACGAAATCTGCCCTAATCTGTTTATAGGTCCATATTGGGACTCGATCCACTCAAGCACTATGCAATAGCTTCTCAGTATTCTAGAATTATTGGAGAAGAGATTGAGTCAGAAGAAAGACAAATCTCCAAGTCAATGTAGGAGGGAGCTGTGAAAAACTGAAACATCTCTGGGTCAAGAGGCAATATCCTCCCGAAAAAAGACACGGTGACCAAATTGCAGGATAAGACCGGGGTCGAGTGTTTCCCAAGCAATTGAACCTCAAAGAAGGTCAACCCCATAAGAAAGCATTTCCAGAAGAACCATTCATTATCAGAAAATGTGTCACTGCCAGTGGGCAATGGAGGCCGATTTCTAGGAAAGAGGTGGATAAAAACTAATCAGGGAAATAGTGACCTGCCAACAGCTACTTCTTCACACGTCTTCAACTTGCAAAAATAAAAGCACATAACAGTAACAGGTTATAGAAAGTGTGTTAGGCTAAATAGCTTAGATTAATTTAGGACAAGTTTCCCTAAATCAACAATGCTAGAAAGTGGCTTATCTGGGATGAAATTCAGCAATCACTCCAGAGCCTGCTCTTAAAGTCAAACTTTACGTATATTTTAATTTCATAACATACCCATCTTACTGTGTTATATACTTTTCAAAGAGATTGCATACATATTATTTCTTTGGGAATTATTATATGTATGGAGTGATCAAATCATATTACTATGTCTGTTTTAATGGGGTCTAACATGACAGTATCCTTTCTGAGGTCACAAAGGTATACTTTTAAAACAATAAAGTAGAATTCAGCTTTTCTGTTTCCTCAGTGTTTTTGTTCATTTGACATAAAGGCTGCAGACTTTTATTTAAATAGCTAGATAGTAAATGGTTTAAAGTTTTCAGGAAAGAGGCAAATTTGAGGATATTATATAGGTACTTATACAATAATTTTAGATGTAGCTATGAAAAAATGGAACAGCTTTCTCTGTGGTATATATAAAAACAGACAGTAGGTCGAATATGACCATCTGGCCATAATTTAGCAACCCAGATTATACCAACACTTGTTTGAATGGTTATTTTCAATAACAACTTAATCTAACAATGATGAATTGAATAGTGTTACATAATTTTTCATATCTTTGACTCACTTAATTTGTTTCATATGTAGGAGAAACTTACAGAAATCCTGATTTAAAGAGAAGACATTATGAAATAATATAGTGACATCCATAAATTTATGAAATGATGTTTATAATTTATATTTCTATATTATATATATATTAATATACATTGATTACAGTTTAAAAAAACTGTCAAATCTAACTTCTTCCAAAATAAAATTGTCATGACTTGCATTAAAATCAATTTATGTATGTCTAATTTTTTTTCTCTGTAGGTAAAATCTGTGGATAGTACACCTTAGAGTTTCCTAAAAACTGACCACAGGCATTCAGTCTGAAATGTACACAATGGCAATATGATTGCATACTCAGACAATAATGACTTTGTGTTAACTTTGATTATAACATTTTATTAGAATAATATAGGCAGGAAGTATAAACTCATAAACATACAAAAGCAGAGCTGTTTAATGTATTTTTTCCTCAGAAAGAATTTGACCTCAGCATGTAAGCTTTGGAAAAAGATGTTTTACTCAGATACAAATAAATGAAAATTATTTTTCAATAAAAGAACAAAAAATGTCAATATGTTCTTTAATATAGCAATTAAAACTACTCATTTTGTCTTTCTAGTTTTCCAGACCTTTGTATCTATCAATAAATGATGAGGACAGTCACAATAATTATTGGTAACACAATGGAAATGATATTTAAAAATACCTAAAAGAGGATTATAGATTTACAACAAGCTTTTAATATTTTCTACCTTGGAACATTCAAGACAATACCACAGTTTTTTAGAGAAAAATTTATTGACTGGACATTTTTGTAGATAAATGGATGACCTTTACTTTTTCTTCTTATGTGTACACTTAGAAATTACCTAGGGGAAAAGAAGTGTCAATTTGACATTCAGTAGTATGATACATGAATTGAAGTAGTCTTTGGGAAGGCTTGAAATCTAAGTCAATATGAAAAACAAGAGATTCACTCAGAGAACCAAGCTAACCAGAAGAGTTTGCCAAATTGATGCATTGCCTTTCTACACTGTAGCCTCTTAAAGGTCTTTTGTCTGAATATGAACAGTATGCAGGAATGAGGCATTTTGGGTTTGACCTGAAACCCTTTTTCTACCCCCTCATTATGGACGCCAATGAACAGCTCTAGAACTTGAAGTATTAGTTGATTTTGAACTTATTGCAAAGTTAAAATGAAATTATAAAATATATAGAGATAGTGTTATTTGTGCTATTTGTGTCCACCTATTTTGCTCATCAGTATAAAACAGGAAAGTGGATGATCATTTCTAAATTATCATGATGGTTGACTCATGCACAAGGCGACCACATCCTTGCTCAGAACACTTCCGGATGAATATATCTGCCAGTCTAATATGCATTTGGGGCTTCTCTAGTAGCTCAGCTGGTAAAGAATCTGCCTGCAATGCAGGAGACTCCGGTTCAATTCCTAGGCTGGGAAGATCCCTTGGAGAAGGAACAGCTACTCACTCCAATATTCTGGCCTGGAGAATTCCATGGACTGTATAGTTCATGGGGTCACAAAGAGTCAGACATGACTGAGTGACCTTCACTAGTATTAATTCAGGGAAATCAATGAAGAAAGGAAGGGTCAGTTCCAATAGATTGTGGTGTAATGACACTTTGAGAAGAAAGTAAATGTCTTTATTTCTTTTGACACAAAAACAACTAGTGAGGGTGTTTCCTATATGTCAACTTGACTAGGCTACGGTACACAACTATGTAATCAAGCAGCAATTGAGGTGCTGCTATGAAGGCATTTATAGATGTGATAATTTGGGTGGGCATAGTTCAAACATTTGGTAAACTTTAAGAGCATAGCTGAGGCTTCCCTGAAAAAAACAAAAAGGAAAAGAAAAGAAAAAATAAATGTAACCTGTGAATAGCAGTTTTAACCTGTGTCCCAAAGTCCCAGCTTGCCTTCTGATAGCCTACCTTGCAAATATTGGACTTGCCTAACCAAATTCAACATTTTCATAAACCAATTACTGGCAATATAAACTTCTTAGTGTGTGTTTATATATGTCTATCTATCTATCTAT
Source organism: Antilocapra americana (assembly GCA_007570785.1). Lineage (NCBI taxonomy): Eukaryota > Metazoa > Chordata > Mammalia > Artiodactyla > Antilocapridae > Antilocapra > Antilocapra americana. Next base: position 33,158,260 of record ML661338.1, on the reverse strand, counting down.
ATACAGAGAGAGAGAGAGGTTCTTTTTCTCTTGTGTAACACTGATTGATACACAGAGGCACTGACTTGATTAAAGATTTAAGAACCTTCTGCAAAATTCTCCAAGGGAAAGTGAATCTTTTATAATGTTAACATCAAATACATAAGGTTGGCTAACAATAACAACAACAATACAGACAGTAACAGCAACAAAAACTAAACACCTAGGGATCGAGAGTATAACATGAAACAGAATACGGAATAATAAATTCAGATATCGACTACTAAATAGCTTCAGTGTGGGAAAGAGAATCTTTGTGAATCTTTAGCTACTTTTCCACAATCTTTTTTCTTCACTTTTGATTTCTTTTTACATTCAGATGTTTGCATTGCCGAGTAGTTTGGCATCAAATTCAAGTGCAACCTATCTCTACAAAGGCTGTTCTCTGGACTCTCCTCCTATCTGTGTTGGTGGTGCGTAGAATTCTAAGATCATGCCCACGACCCTCAGTCTTTGTAACAGCAAAATAATTTTTTGAAGTTACGGTATTTTGTAATTGAGGCTAAAACTCATGGTAAATAAAAGATTACCCAGGGAGCCTAATCTAATTTAATGCACCATTTAAAAGCAGAGCATTTTCTTCAACAGGGAGCAGGAAAGGAAGTCAAAGATTTGAAAACTCAGAGAGTTGTTCCTGGCCTAAAGCCGGAGGGGGCCCTGTGGGAAAGATCTAAAAGATCTATCTGAACCTCGCTTGTGGCTCAGGAGGTAAAGAAACTGACAACAATTCAGGAGACCCAGGTTCCATTCCTGGGTCAGGAAGATCCCCTGGAGAAGTCACTGGCTACTGACTCCGGAATTCTTGCCGGAGAATCCCATGGACAGAGGAGCCTGGTGGGGTAGGCTCCATGGGGTCGCAAAAAGTTAGACAAAACTGAACAACTAACACTTTCATTTTTCAATATCTGAGAGAGACTCTCAGATGACAGGTGTTAGAAAATGGGACCTCAATGCTACAATGAGAATTTTTTCTCCTATCAACCTGAATGAACCTGGAACCCATCCCTCTGTTAAAAAATCACCTTGACTTCTGCCATGTGATACCCTAATCAGAGTTCAGCGGAGACTACCTAGACTTCTGGAATATGACATATGAGATGATAAATGAGTGTTCATTTATTCCACAAAGTGTATAGTAATTTGTTGCATAGCATAAGGAAACTAATACCATCCACAGCAAAATATTTGAGTCTCTCTAGTACTGAGAATGGGCTTCTCTGGTAGCTCAGCTGGCAAAGAATCTGCCTGAATTGCAGGAGACCCTGATTCGATTCCTAGCTTGGGAAGATCTCCTGAAGAAGGGATAGGCTACCCACTGTAGTATTCATAGGCTTCCCTGGTGACTTAGATGGTAAAGAATCCACCTGTGTGTCAGGAGACCTGGGTTCGATCCCTGGGTTGGGAAGATCCCCTAGAGAAGGGCATGGCAACCCATTCCAGAATTCTTGCCTGGAGAATCCCATAGACACAGGAGTCTGGCAGGTACCATCCATGGGGTGGCAAAGAGTTGGACATGACTGAATAACAAAGCATAGCACAATACTGAGAACTCATCTTAATTCTCATTGAATCACAAATTCTCAGTATATTTCCCAGCACAAAATGTATGTTTAATATATTGCAGTTAGTTAATGAATGAAGGGAATGCCAGTGAAAGTGAAAGTCACTCAATCGTGTCCGACTTTTTGTGACCCCATGGACTATACAGTCCATGAAATTCTCTAGTCCTAATACTGGAGTGCCTATCCCTTCTCCCACGAATTTTCCTGGCCCAGGAATCCAGCTGGGGTCTCCTGCACAGCAGGCACGTTCTTTACCAACTGAGCTATCAGGAATGCCAGAGGAGACCTTAGAATCTGATCTTTAAGGATTTTATTTAGACTGGTCTTTCTCCCACATTTTGATAAGTGTTAACTCAGTATAATATATGTAGAATTAAGAGTAAGACGAGTATTTCCAGATTTTAAGATAACACTCAGAGATAATGTCTCAGGCCATATGCATTCATATCCCATGTCATTTTTGTTATATGACACATTGTATAATTTGACATAACTAAATCAGAACTAGGGAAATTGGGGTAATATAAAAAAGCCTCCCAGTTTCCTTCATGAATTATTAAGGAACTAGATGGATCTAGAGTGGAGTTGTCCAGAAGTCTGTGCCTTCTCTAATTTGTATTAATCCCAGTCAGTGTTCTAATCTGTAGAGTGAGAAAACTCTATAAAACTTGGAGGCAGCTGGGGAGGAGTATCCTCTGAATACTCAGAAGTTAAAGAATAAATGAATCCATTTATGCAGGTGAATAAGGTCTCACACAGATTTTCTTTTAAAATTTAGGAAGATGTTAATTGTGACTTAATTTTGGACATTTTATAAACAATTTGACCAAGACAGTTTTTGTTTGACTTTGCATTTCTTGAGGTTGGTTAACTCGTAAATGACTCATAGTGAGAATTTTGAAGGGCAGCTGCACTTAAAATCTTAACCTTAGGTCCTCTGAGAATATTTTTTCGTGTGAGAAAACACAGGGCATCGCAGTACAATGGATATTTTATACAACTATTTGTAATATATTTTTCTTCATTGCTCAAAACACTAAGAAACTTTAACAATATTAAAACAAAACCTGTGGAAAAGTTATGTTTCTTTAGTTCCCCAATGGCCTGTATTCACTCCCTAACTTTTAACTCTTATGTGGCCATGTCACTAAGTATTATCTGACTCTTTGTGACTCCATGGACTATAACAAGCAGGGCTTCATGGGGTTCCCAGGAAAGAATGCTAGAATGGGTTGCCATTTTCTTCTCTGAGGGATCTTCCCAGACCAGGTATTGAACCTGTGTCTCCTGCACTGGCAGGCATATTTTTTACCACCAAGCCAACAGGGAAGCCCCTCTGAAATGAGAATCTTATTTGGCAACTCAGCAATTTCTTTGCAGTGATATACCATCCTTGTTTATTTTTTCCATAAGAAATGTGAACCCTTCTGGATTGTCTTAGGATGGAATTTGAGTTCCTAATATTTCCATGTCTTTCATTATCTTTTAGCAGATGATATAGACTTGGACAGTGCTAGATATTTTTTCAAGTCTCAGCTTTGCTACTTAATAACTGCAAAGTTGGGACAAATGATTTAAAATTTTAAAGCATTAACCTTTAAGTTTGTAAAATGGAGATAGTGCTTACATTATTTAGGATCTTATTTAATTTCAGTAAAACATTCAGAAAAGTTTCAGTAATATTTCTTAACAAGTGGTAGCTATTTACTATTGTTGTTATTATTATTGAGTTCAATTAAGTTGCTCAGTCATGTCTGACTCTTTGCAACCCCATGGACTGCAGCACGCCAGGCCTCCCTGTCCATCACCAACTCCTGGAGTTTTCTCAAACTCATGTCCATCGAGTCAGTGATGCCATCTAACCATCTCATCCTCTGTCATCCCCTTCTCCTCTTGCCTTCAATCTTTCCCAGCATCAGTTTCTTTTCAAATGAGTCAGTTTTTCGCATCAGGTGGCCAAAGTATTGGAGTTACTATTATTAATATTGTTTTAATAACAAGTAGCAATATTTTATGAAAAAAATAGATACACATATACAAGGATCTGGAAAGGGCCTGCCCAAACCTAACTTTGAAACACTATTTACTATGTTCACATTTTAGACCTTGGTGAGGGTATAGGCTTTATTTTTTCTTGCTAAATAAAAAAAGGTGAGCTTTGCAGAATTTTAATGTTACTATTTTAACATTTATTACTCAGTAAAGTACATTTCCAAAGGGAAACTGAGATTTTCTCTCTATATCTAAACATTTTTCCTTCCTGGTAAAAGCAAATAAGTAAACAAATCTATTTTTCATAAAAGGAAAATTGAATCATTTACTTTTCTGACCTCTGATGATCAAAACTGATTATCAGTTTTGATGTTTTGATGATCAAACATGTATCACATAGTATCCTTTTTTTTCATGAGCTTGAGAAATTTCTGTTCTGCTCATATTAATGAAAACACAAGCATGATTTTAATTAGCCTGAATGTATCTTGCAAAAGCATAAATCCCTTAATCAGATGTGAGAAACAAAAGCTGGTCACCTCTCCTTGCCAAATTTATACTCTCCTAAAAAAATCTTATTCTTTCCTCTAATTATGTCTTCTAATTAGAATTATAGCTTCTGTAACAAATATAAAATAATTGAAGATAAAATTAATTCATCAAAGAAACACCTTTCATTTCTCAATATATAATACTATTTTAATAGTTATCTGAATACAATTGCTTTTATATCTCCTTGGTAGGGGATATTTAGGTTGTCTATTCACAATTACAGGCATTTTAATTCTTGAATTGAGTAGATCTCCAATCAAAACCACTAGTATTTTTGAAGGATTTTACATTATCAAATTAACAGAAGCAATTATTGCCCCTTCCTAGCAAGTCTGCAAATTCTTTCTCTTCTTTTAGTCATTGTAAGGAATTTTCTTTTTAGTAATGCGATTCCAACTTCCCCCAGAATCATATTTATTATGGTGTGTTCCATTCTTATTTTTGTAGGGAAAATGCATACTTATATCCACTTTTCTATTTAATCATATTGTTATTCCTTCTAGGGCTTCCTTGGTGGTTCAGTCAGCAGTGAATTCGCCTGCAGTACAGTAGACTCGGCTTCACTCCCTGCGTCGGGAAGTTTCCCTAGAGAAGGAAATGACACCTACTCCAATATCCCTGCCTGGGAAATCCCATGGACAGTAGAGCCTGGTGGTCTACAGTCCATGGCTTCTCAAGACTCAGACACGACTGAGAGACTAAACAACCGTCCCTTCTAGGACCAAGTATACTTGCAATTTAAACCAACATATTTTCTCTGCTTTTGAAAAAAAAAAAAAAAAGTAAAAACTTAGTAGGCATTATATCTAAACTAAGATTTGGTTTCATTCATGTGATGTAAAAGGGCACAGAAGTAAGTTAAAATCATGGAAGTAATATGAACGTCTCAGAATGATAATTACTTAATTATTTGGTAAAATATTACATTTTGTGACGATGTTTGTTATTTCCACAGAGTTGCTCACCCTTAATTTGTAAACTGTCAGATATTTTTTCCCCAATATTTTGAGATCATTGATTTTTGATCTTTTATAAAACTTTGTTTGATTTACCTGACATTTCAAGCCCAAATGTGTGCCCTTCAGTGGTTTTTCCCTTCTTCATTCACACAGTTTATTCTGAACTCCAGATATTCTTTATATTTAATCTGTCAGCAGAGTCAAGAATGCCAAAGTCTTAATTCCAGTTAGACTCACCTCTTCTGAGTCCCACACAATTTACATTATTTTTTTGTTCATATTTTATTTTATTTAAACAATGAACTTATTTTTTAATATTTAATTTCCAAAGTGACACTTTAAAGGTTAATAAAAATATAAGTGAAAAATTAATAAATGAATGATGGTGTGACTATGATGCTACTAAGATACACTGATTTAAAGATTTAATTTGAGACAATAATTTGGAAATTCTAAAACATAAAAAAATGGCTCAAATTATTTCTCTATTTTGGATAAGAATTTCAATTTGTTAGTAAGAATATGCAGAAAATCCACACACATATCCCCTTGCCTCCAACCTATAAAGAGGTGAATTAATATCCCTCCCTTTTTTTTTTTTAGTACTTTTGAAGGACAAAAAACAAATTGCTGAGTGGCTAGTAAAGGAAACTTATTTGGGCTACCTTACTGTTTGCTACAGTGCATAATAATGTTATCTTTATTTTTCCAATATTCTTCATATGACATTAAAATTGGACAGATTGCCTCGCTCATATTCTCACTACTTCCATTCACTAGAAAATAGACGCATGCCAAGCTAGTTTCTGCTTTGTTTACAAACTATTGTGGCAAAAATAAGAGTTCATAATTCTTTAATAGCCAAGATGATTCATGGGAGAAGACTGCGTGAAAGTTTGCACATCTCCTTTAACTGTCTCTACCCCATTGTAAGAAATGGTGGAATGCTAACTTATCATCTTTATTATATTTATGAATAAATAAAATGGAGTAATAACAGTTAGTAAATCACACTAAAATTGTCAGATAAGCAACTTCTATTACAGTGTCACATCACGGAGCCATATTTTCTGACTTGAATTGCAATGTGCACAGAATATGGGAAAACAAGGCTGCATACTCAGTATCCTCAAGATACTGATCTTGGTCTTATTGGTAAACTATATAAACAGAACCATTTCCTGACAACCATAGAATTCTAATCTATAGATCCTCTTTACATCCCATTTTAATGTCACTTGTGTTGTATTGGTATGCAGCAGAAGTATCTGAAAATAAACAATAAAGAGGCAAATTCTCACTTTGCATAAGTATCGTAGCTTATAAATTAGAGCAATAATTTTGAAAAAACAAGTTATTGGCTCAAATTTATTCCTGTGAGGTGGGATATTATTAAGCACATGTTATAGAGAATTTATGAAAAATAAGTATACTATTCTTAATTATTTTAATGATTATTTCTTTCTTTTTAATTTAATTGTTATTCAACAAGCTGTTCATTAGGGATTTAATGTTTAATATTACTAATGAAATTAAATAAATATGATATATAGCACCATTAAAGTAGCACATAAGAAAAATGCTAGTGCTAAAAATAACTCTACTTAGTAGGTACCAAGAGATGCATATGAAAACCATATTTCACAAGATAGTCTTTCTATTGAAAACTATTACACTATCAGGCATATTTGTTCCTTTCTACTACAGACCTATAAGTACAAAGCATGCTGTTTTTCAAATTATAAATTATACTCATTATCAGATATTAAAAGTTGTGGCTATATAGCAGAATAGAATAATTTGAAACATTTTTTGCTTTACCATATATAGAAATAAAAACAGCTTTTGGTTGACCTGCTTGAATTGCAGTGACAAAATTGACAGCTGCTATGAATGCATCATCCATATACCAATTTAAAATAATCATCAACATGATTGAAATGAGGGTGAGAATTTATAACATACAAGAAAAGACAGGCACATTCTTGGAGATTAAATAAACAAAATACAGCTATTTCAAAGGATATTTTAGAGATTCTCTAAACTATTTTGAATATAGGTACTTTTTAGTTTTAACAGTCCTTTAAAAATCATCATTAAGAGTTAGCCATTTACTTTCTTAAGGACTGCAGAAAATTATGTATTTCACATATAAGATTATACTGAAAACACTAAAAGGAAAGATTACTACACTAAATTTGTTTAGTTGATATTCTGTCTTAATAAGCATATCAGTCATTTTTAAAATTTATTTTAATTTTTTTTTTATTTCAAAGCAATAGCAGATATTTTCTGTGAATTTTAATTATTTTCCAGAGAGTTGTATTTAATAATGATATTTTTAACAAAACCATTTGGAAATATTTCCCAAACAACCCTGAAAGCAACTTTGAGACATAAAATCATAGAATTAAGTAAGCCATTTCCTGTACTTCTTTTGGCAACATAAAAATTTAAAGAAATAAAAATAATAAAAATATTTAGTACATTAAATATGCTCTTATTTTCTACCAATACATAACTAATCAATAGAGAGCCATGGTGTCCACCATTTGCTTTTGAGAGAACATCAATAATACTAAGAGAATGATTAGTAAGATAACACTACAAATTTTTAATGACTGGTTATTCTTAGTGTGTAATGACACTGTGTTTGTATTGAAATGTGCTAAAAATGATTACTTTGATTTCTAGATGATTCTAATACATTGTAAATTAAAAAAAAAAAGAAACACATCATCTTCATATTTAAGAAGCAAGCCTCGTTCTCTTCTCTCAGCACCTCTCCCTCTCTGTCTGCTTCCCTATCTCCTCCTTTCTTGGACTCCTAGTAATTACACCTTTTATTCCAGCATATAATTACTGAGGTTTTACTGTTAGAAATATCCATCTCCTCTGCATGTGGCTACTTCAGATAGTATTCAGGGACCTCATGGGTGTGACTTAAAAGGAAATTTTACTCATATACAAGTCCCTGTATGTTTCAAACACTCTAACTTGCTTGCTACCCTGTCCAGTAAACTAGAAGCATCATCTCAAGTCCACAGTTTGCTAATAAAAATGTCATCAGTAATTCAATGTTACTGCAGTTTTACTGTTTGATATAAAAATAAAACAATATTAATGCGAGTGATCAAACACCAAATGCCATTTCTTCAGAGGCAGAATGATGTTTTATAGAGAGACTCTCCTAAGGTACAGTATTTTTTGAACAACATGAACAGCAACATTTTATCAGTGCCATGGCTATATTTTTGATAGTGAATGATATAAATGGGGACAAGGAAAACTAGATAAGGCCTATAAATTTTAAGACAACTCACAGAAACATAACTCACATTTTACTGAAGTTTACTTGGAACTAAATTGGTTGACAATCTTTTGTCCTATAATCCCTGTAATCACACAGACATACAATCCAAGTAACAAAATTCCATCCATTAATATAACTGTTAATTTGTAGTCCCAACAGTGCAATTTATTATTAAATTGATATGGCCAATTTTAGTTTATACAAATGAAAGTGTAACAAAGGTCTACAATTTTATAAGCTGATATGACAAATTTTAAATAGAGCAAAAAAGTGGCGGTCACTAATTTCTGTCCTTTTAAAAAGTAAATCTGTAGGTTTGAAAACTCATTTGCTTATTTGCTAAAAATAACCAAAAAACTTTAAGTATCACTGTAGGATATCTAGTTTAATTATCCTAAATAACACTTACTATATAAAAGATAAAGTATAATGATAACATATGGGAACATAACACAGACTGAAATATATCTATACTGCCTATATATCTATTCATATATACATATATGAATGTGTATGCCTGTATTATATGTATCTCTATATATTTAAAACATATCTACAGAAAACTCAGTTGCCACACAGACATAGAAACACAGACAAAAATTCAATATAACATTAAAATCATATATTTAAAATACTCATAAATTAAAATTTTACTTTCATTTGAAGTTAATACATGTTCATCCCATTTGAAACACAAAAGTTTACATTGATTTATTTTTACTCCATAAAAATTCATACAAATCAGTAGTCAGACAACTCAATCAAAAACTTGGTAAAATACACAAACAGACATGAGATAGTAGAGGAAATTCATTCAAAATGGCTTGTAAGCATATGGAGTAATTCTGAACATACCCCAGAAATGATGTGTTATTATTTACATATACTTGAAATTTAGGCAATAATCTTGCATCTATGCTATGTAATCTGCTTTAATCTGTCTGATTAAATGTAAAACCTTATTATCTATTCATGAGGGAAAGTGAACATATGCATTACACTAAGTCAAAATACAGCAGTATAATATGACATGTGCCATGTGATAATTAGCATATATATGTATATGTAATAAAAACAGATCAGTATCTTCAGTTAACAATAAATTATTATGTACATCTTTCAAGTATACTCTTCTGGTAAAATTAATTTTGGCAATAATTTTCTAATTTTAAAATCCTATATTAGAAGAAATGACAACAGTTATAAGGAATGAATGGGGGTAGTAAGAAATAAAGGAAAACAGAAGAAAACCAGAATGTGGTATAAACTGAGCTTGAGAAAATAAAATTAAGCTGATCATTTGACTTTTCAAGTGACTAGTCCCAAATGTTTTCCATTTAAACCTCAGTTTATCTCATGAAAATTGAAGAGTGAAACCATTTACAAAACATGAGATTGACAAGGTGCATATCTAGTTTACAAAGAGAATTCACTCTGAAACAGAAAATAATGGAGGTGATACACTCAGCAGGCACTTTATCACACCATGTTTCTATTATGTATACATCTTTGGCTTGATTCTAATATACGTTTCTCATATGATGGCAAGCAGTCAATTACACTGGTCACTTTAATTCAGGTATTTGCAGTACTGGTAGCCTGTATACAGCAAAAATTACCTCCAAACTACTGCTAATGTAATTTCTGAATGATTGACCTTCTCTGCTCACTGGCATGTTTTGTATATTTGAATCTAATGGAACTAAACATAGCAGAAGATTCAGGCAAGGTGCCAGAATCCTTCACGATTGACCCTGTTTTGAATGCCAACTCCTGAAGGAGCTTCAAGAGCGGACCAACCTCTCCAGGTGATGTTTAAAATAGATTCTGCTCCTAAGCAACACAGCACAGTGAGACGCCTGCCGCAACTGGGAAGAACTTCTCAAAGAGTTTACACGTGTTTAGCAGTTGGCAAACATTGCTATTTGTGACCTGTCTGGCTTTTCCTGGTGAAGTCTGTGTGACACACTGAGTTTTCTCAGAGAAAGCAATTGGAGTGCTAGTCAAACAATCCACCACTTTGGGGGGCTTAATAATTATGAGAATCAAATCAATAATTAACAATTTTGTGGGAATTATAAATTATTCCAACAACTCTCAGTGTAAACAAATTCCACAAAAGCATTTTTGAGCCCTGAAAGAAGTCATTTAAAGCAGGTGAAGCTGTCGAAGACATTACTATGAGAATTACTTGGAAAAGAGGGAAGATTATGAGGAACAAAGATATCAGGAAGATTTTTCCCAGCAAAGACTAGTGTCAGAAATGTGATCAAAAATGTTTTTATCCAGTAGATGTGAAAGAAGGCTTTTTGATAGTTTTGCATCAAAATACACTCAAATGTGGTGGGAAAGAATGTGCAAGTTGTGTATAGAATCCAAAGTAATAGATTACAATACAGTAATACCCCTATTGCATATACTTTCATTTAATTCCACATGTGTGGTCATCTTGTCTATTTTCAAGGAGAGCACAACCACTGAATAAATTGCAAATGCATAGTAGCCTTAGGTATCAAGCGATGCTGGAATTTTTAGGCATTAGAAAAGACCCTGAGAATATTTCTTCTCAAAATAACCACATATTAAATGTAGTAGTTTGGGAAGGAAATCCATTTTTTGAACGTCTTTCTGTGCATTCACAGTTGCTTCAGTCATGTCTGATTCTTTGCGACCCCATGGACTGTAGCCCGCCAGGCTCCTCTGTCCATGGAATTCTCCAGGCAAGAAAACTGGAGTGGGTTGCCATGCCCTCCTCCAGGGGATATTCCTGACCCAGGGATCAAACTCCCATCACTTATGTCTCCTGCATTGGCAGGCAGGTTCTTTACCATTAGAGCCACCTGGGAAGCTCCGCCCACATTTAGTGGAATATTGGGCTTCCCTGATGGCTCAGTCGGTAAAGATTCCACCTGCAATGAAGGAAAACTCTTTCAATGCAAGAGACATCGGTTTGATTCCTGGGTCAGGAATATCCCTTCGAGGAGAAACTGGCAATCCATTCCAGCATTCTTGCCTGGGAAATGCCATGGACAGAGGAACCTGGTGGGTTAGAGTCCGTGGGGCTGCAAAGTGTAGGACATGACTGAATCAACATGCACACAATGCATATACACCGAGGAAACCAGAATTGAAAGAGCCACGTGTACCCCAATGTTCATCGCTGCATTGTTTACAATAGCCAGGACATGGAAGCAACCTAGATGCCCATCAACTGACGAATGGATAAGAAAGCTGTGGTACATATACACAATGGAATATTACTCAGCATTAAAAAAAAAATTCATTTGAATCAGTTCTACTCATGTGGACAGAACTGGAGCCCATTATCCAGAGTGAAGTAAGCCAGAAGCAAAAACAACAATACAGTATACTAACGCATATATATGGAATTTAGAAAGATGTCAGCAAGAACCCAGCATGCGAGACAGCAAAAGGAATGCAGATGTATAGAACAGACTCGTGGATTCTGTGGATGAGGGCAAGGGTGGGATGATATGGGAGAATGGCATTTAAACATGTTAATTATCATATGCGTAATCAATCGCCAGCCCAGGATTGATGCTCAGGGCTGGTGCAGAGAGATTTCCCGGGGGGAGGGAGGAGGGAGATTTCCCGGCGGGGGGGGGGGGGGGGGGAGGAGGGAGGGAGGAGGGAGGGGGGGTTCTGGAGGGGGAGCATATGTAAACCCATGCCGATATCATGTCATTGTATGGCAAAACTAATAAATAAAATTCAAGATAAAAAAATAAATAAAACTTTAATATTCAAGGTAAAAAAAAACATGCACACAATGATAATAAATATTGTTTATTTTTTAAATGAGATTTTTGATACCCAACTTGTTTTGTTTAAATAATTGAATTGTGATTTGTTTTCACCAATATTACTTTCATAGACACAAAAATAAAACTGGAAAAACAATTCAATATAAATTGTAATTTAGTGTCATATAATTATATTTTATTATAGTTATGGAATTGATAAGCTAAATGTCACCAGGCCTGTGATAAACAAGAAAAAAAAACCCTGAAAATCTGGAAGCCATAAACACAGAAACATACAAATATTCTTCCTCCAATTCAATGAAGTATTATATTTAAGCAGAATCTGTATCATTATGGGTAACTGAGCAAATAACATTTCCAGAGTGATTATTGTTAACTTATTCCTAGATCAGTTATTTTTCACACCAATGATAAACTCAGAAGAAAGACAGAAGGAAAAGAGAGGAAGTATTAGAGAAGAGGGAGAAGGGAGTGAGGGAGATGGAGACAGAGGAGAAGGAAGATGGGGAGGGGAAGTAGGAAAAGTAGGGAGAGGAAGAGGAATAAGTAAAGAATGAAAATAATAGAAAAGAACAGAACAGAATAGAACAAACATTTCAGGAACAGTGGTGTAATGCTCTATTTCAAAGCAGTTCTTTAATGGCATGATGTTACACGTGTTAAATTATTACATTATTCTGGAATCAGAAAACGCAAATATTTCCCACATATTTAATGGTTTGTACTTTGGTAATTTCCTAGGTGGCTCAGCGGTAAAGAATCTGCCTGCCAATGCAGGAGATGTGGGTCCTCTTCCTGGGTCAGGAAGAGCCCCTGGAGGAGAAATGGCAACACACTCCAGTATTCTTGCCCGGGAAATCAAATGGACAGAGGAACCTGGAGGGATACAGTCCACAAGGTCGCAAAGAGCTGGACATGACTGAGTACTTTGGTAATTACTATCTTTAAAAATAAAAACTGTTTTACAAGTGTAGCTTATATAATTTTCATATTTCTCTACTATTTCATATAGTTCACTGTGCTAGAACTAAATCATAGTAAAGGAGTAAAACCCCTCTGATTAAAATTGCTTTGTATAAATATAACATAAATGAACTTACACGTGAAATGGAAACTGATTCACATAGAGAACAGACTTGTGGTTTCCAAGGGGGTGAGATGTTGGAGAGGGATGCATGGGGACTTTGGGGTTAACAGATACAAATCTATTTATCTATATAGAATAGATAAACAACAAGGTCCTTACTGTATAACACAAGGACCTATATTCAATATTCTATAGTAAATCATAATAGAAAAGGAAAAACAAAAGAAATTGCTTTGTATTACAAGATCTGCTCTACAAGAAGGTTAATTAAAACACTGATAAGTATACACAAATATACACTAAAAATAGTTTAAACTAATTTCAACCAAATTTATAGCCTTGGAATTGCAGTAAGAAAGGAAACAATAGGGCTTTTATATAAATTGTGTATTTCAGTTTTGTACTTAATTAAAAAAGAAGTCTAGAATAAGTGCATTCTATTTTGTGGTTCATTACAAATTTGCATTCTATTAACTTCATATATGGAAAAGTTTAACTGCAGTTATTACTGTCATTTATGGGTATAGTTATGGTGATAAGGTCACTACCAACATTTTCTCAATTTTTTAAAAAAAGTGATTCCAACATTGTTGTTTCTATAATAAACTCTAAAAGTAGCACCGCTGACATTCATTATGTGTTTAATTTGTATCTATTTTTATAAATCAGAAAGTGGGCATTTTATAAATCAGAAAGTGGGCATTTTCTTGCATTTGTGTTAAATATCAGAGAATCAAGAATAATATTTTGAGAGTATAGAGTATAGAATGGGTGCTCTAATATGAATAATTATAAACTTATTCCAACATTTATAAAGATATGTAAACACTATTGAATGTTAAACCATTTTACCAAATTTCATTTATACATGGATTTTCAGGTATGTATGCAAGTATTTACATTTATTATAAAATACTACATGTATGCTAAGTAGCTTCAGTCGTGTCTGACTCTGTGTGACCCTATGGACTGTAGCTTACGAGGCTCCTCTGTCCATGAGATACTCCAGGCAAGAATACTGGAGTGGATTGCCATTCCCTCCTCCAGGAGAGGAGTAGTATAAAATACTACTGCTACCCTTCTTCATTTTTTTTTTAAGTTGAGGCTATTGTATTCAACCATAACTCTCTGCACTCATTTTAACAAGAGGCAGAACTAATAATTTTTTAATACATATATTTATTTATTTATTTTCTTTACATTATTGTGTTGATTTTGCCATACATTGACATGAATCCACCATGGGTATACATGCGTTCCCCTTCCAGAACCCCCCCAAATTTTAAGTACTTAGCTTACTTAAAAAAATATTTTTAATTAAAGGATAATTGGGGCTTCACTGGTGGCTCAGATGGTAAAGAATCTGTCTGCAATGTGGGATACCCAGGTTCGATTCCTGGGTCAGGAAGATCCCCTGGAGAAAGGAACTGGCAACTTACTCCAGTATTCTTGCCTGGAGAACCTAATGGGCAGAGGAATTTCTCCACAATATCGTGTTGATTTCTGCCATACATCAACATGAATCAATCATAAGTATACGTATGTCCCCTCCTCTGGAACCTTCCTCCCACTTCTCACCCCATCCCAATCCTACTTTTGATCATTTAAATTACTATAGTTATACCAAAAGCATGGACAATGAAGATGTCCATAGTCTGATCTCTTGTTTTTGAATCTACTCTCCCACAGTCTTTACTATGATGTTAGGGTTGGGGGTCCTGCCTCTACTTCATTCCCAGCTCCTTTGCCAGATGACTTCCTAGCTGATGGTTGGGAGCACTAAAGCGCTTCAGCACTAGAGCACTTCTTCCACATTTTTCCGCAAGCAGAGGGAGTATATTTCAAGCATTCTGGTTGGTTCTAACCTCCAACTTCTCTTAACTACATCTGAGCCAATCATTAATAAATTCTTTAAAAGGAAAAAAAAAAGTTTGTTGAAAGGAAGTCAGTCAACAGGTGTGAACAACCTGCAACTATATGGAGAAGAGTACTGTAGGCAGAAGACACAGTAAGTGTGAAGGCCCTGAGGCAGGAACAGAGCCGTATGTTGGAGGAACACTACTTAGGTCATTTTGGCTAGAGCATAGTGTGTGAGAGAAGGTGCTAGAGAAAACAGAAAAATAACAGGATTATTACTGTGGTGAGCCTAGTCAGTTATAGTTTGGATCTTGGATTTTAGTCCTGGAGAGATGAAAAGCCACAGAAGTGTTTGAGAAGAAGGTGGATGCATTCTGGTTTAAAATTGAGCTCCTATGTAAAGATGAATAGAGAGAGTCCAGAATGGAAGCTGGGTGACAGCTGGGGACTATGTTTCAAATGAAGGAGGAAGATAGCTTTGACCACTATCGCCCTGTGAATGTCAATCTTCAGGTCTTGGTCTGGAGGTAGGTTTTATGGTAAGAGTGCATCTCAGATTTTCCTACTTGTTTCAGTGCAAATATTTCCTCAGTTATCTGAGTTGCAGGAATCACTCAACTGGCTTCTGGATTTCTTTGATTGGAAATTGATCAATGTGTACCTTTATAGCCAATGTTTCCATGGGAGGAGAGAAATTCAGGAAACTTTTATGTCACCATCTTGGTGACATTAGTCACGAAGGGGATATCCTATATTTTGAAGAATAATATGTTTGAAGTCTAATGAACTAGTTCTGTCATTATACTTCAGTGTTAATTCAAGTAAAAATGGCTGTTAATGACATACTCTGTATAAGATTTTATAAAAAATACATTTATCAGTAAGATATAATGCCAATCTTCACATTTTTACAGTCTAAAATATGTTCAATTCCCCATATAAACATAACATCAAGCTAAAATATCTGATAACAAATAAATTACAGAAATTAATAGAATATAATTGAACTCAAAATAGGGGGAAAAATCCATTCTAAACTGTATGCTTTGAAATTTCAGCCCTACTTTAATAACTCAAGTTTCATACTTCTGAAGAAAATCATGAAATACGGAATGAAGAGAATATTGAAAATGAAGTATAATTTCAATCTCTCAGGCATTATTTCAAAGACAAAAGTGTTTAAGTCACTTTAGATGAATCTTTGTAAAGAAAACAGAGAAATGCCCAAGAGTCAACATTTGATTTTTATTAAAACCAAGTTTGCATTTCAGCTAAACACATAGTTCTTTAGGAAGTGATTATTAACTGTACTTGACAGAAAACCTTATGATACATGATCTCAATAAGAAGTTATGAATCTAACTTTGGTAATGACATATGACAGGATTCCAACTAAAGGTATTTCAAATGAAATTACATGTATCTATTTATTAGAAATATAATTTACTTATAAAACTTTATTTGCATAAATTTATTCTGTTTTTGTATTCTTCAAAAGAATGTCACATTTTTATTTAATAAAATTGACACTGTTGTAAAGAAATAGAAAGAAAGCTTTTAATAGAGTTATTAAGCTCTATGACTTAATCATATCAATCATTTCAATGATATAAATAAGTTTCTGGATTAAACTTAAGCTAGTTATCCTCGGTTAAGAACCTAAGATGTGTATGCTTTTAATGCTAAAAAGATTTTCACTATTGGTTCAGAACATTCCCAGGGGATGAAATAGGGCTAGAGAGTTTATATGATTTAGTCAATGAAATTTAGTGATTAGTGGCAGAAGCAAAAATAGGGTGAAAATTACTATACCCGAATAGGGTTAGCAAATGACCAGTAGACAAACAGCTAGTATTTCTTCTCTTTTAGTAGAATCATTAATCTAAGTGACTGCAGTGTTAACTCAGCCAGCCTAAGAGAAGTTTCATAATGTTTCACATCAGAGTACATCAAGCTAAACTAGCCCATTCACACTGGCCTATAGAAAAGTTTGGCAAATTTGAACTACAACTTTCCTCCATATTACCTCCATATACCATAGTATATATATATATTTCTACTATATATAGTAGAAATATATATATATATACTATATACTAAATATATAGTATATACTATATATTTAGTTCTACTCTATATATATATAGTGTGTATATATATATATATATACACTATATATTTAGTTCTACTAAATTTGTAGAACTTCCTCAGTCATATATACTATGACTGAGGAAGTTCTACAAATTTTAACTGTCCAATGAACTATTTTATTATAGAAATGAATAGTTACAAGGAGAAAAATGCTACATGTAAGCTTCAGTTCTACACAAATACACAGATGTGCAAGGGCAGATATATGTTCAAATATAAATGAACAAATCTTGCATGGGTCCATGAAAAACTTAGTATCTTTACATGAAACCCCAAGAGCTTAAACGTGATAATTTACCTTTTGTAAGGTAAAGTTTAATATCAGGAATATCTCATTTTCCAATTTTGGTTTATTTTTAATCATATTTCAAACCCAAAATACCAAGAGACTCCCAAAAGTGTTTTCAGACTTATTCAACAATTTCAGAGGATATTTCAAAACAGAGAGAAAATAATATGTCTACAACCGCTGTGGTCCTTTCTTATTTTACACAAAGAGTACCTGTGCATAAATACATGCTGAAAAATCTATCTTCACTTGATTTCATGGACATTTTTATTTCTGGACACCACTCTTGTAGCTGGCTCCAGTGAACAAAATGTAAGGTGAAAATAAACAGAGAATTTAAAGATAATGGACCAAAATACTTTTTTCATGGTCATACTTTTGTCATACTTGCAGAGGAATTTACCCAAAGTATTTCAAGGTTTTTTTACTATGCTATGTATTGCTATGTATTAACTGGGGATACATATAAATTCACTGTGGGTGAATTTATGCATTATCATGCACCCAAAATTCAGTCTTATTCTCTGTTGCTTATCAGAAAAATAAATAAACATGATTATAAAGTACTGTTTTATTTAATCATTTACATTTCAAGTAAACGTAAGAACCTCTCAATAAAAATATTATGTTATGCAGAAATTTAATCTCTCATTTTGTGCAACTTTCCTCAACATTTTATTTTACTTTTCTTCCTACAATTTGCCACTCTCTAAATATGAAATTTAAATCTTTGAACTTGGATATAGTAACGAATCATGAACTCTGAACAATTTTTTCTGTGAATACGCGAAGAAAATATTATACCCTATTGCCAGACAATTGTGATTACATGACTGATATCTCTTTTACTGAGGAAAAAAATGACAAAAAGTATCACTGAAGCATTGTGTCAATTAATTTTAAATTCATAGAACAGCTGTGAACGTTAAAGACATGCGGGTCTTCTCTGGACCCCTGTGAATTATCTGTCATGGTTAAAAGAAGAACAAGTTGCCACAGGTAGACCCAGAGGCTATGGACTCCTAGGAAAGCGAAGAAAGAAACTGAAGGAGTCAGGAAGGTGTGATTGCAGACAGCTGCATGGGGAGAAGAGATAAGGTTGGAGAAGTGGAGGTGGGTGAGAGCTAATAAAAGCACTGACAGAAGGGACTGACTGTGCAGAGATTAGGTTTACAATGCAAGATCTGTATCCATAACTCAAATCTGGGAGAAGAACATTTCTACACATCAAAGAGCCTCAAGGAGAGGGTTTGCTTTTTAATACAATTCAAAAAGCAACAATAAAATGCCAGTCCTGTCACTACTCCCTAGGTGTCTGAAATGATACGATTACATTTCATGGATGGAATCGTCAAACAACTGTGTTTTCCCAAAGGGTAGGAAATACAAACATAGCAGAGCTAACACTACTCCATTTGCTGTTGTCAGTTCAAATTAAAGGTTCTGAAATTAGCATTACTACCCGAGGTTGACTTTTACTAGAAAGGTAGCAAAGACATTTCTCTACATCACTTTTATTATAGTTTGGTATAGTAAGCATTTTAGTTGCAGTGAAATGTACCTACAGCCTATTACTTTATTCCTACCTCAATCCAGCATCTATGTTATAATTCATAGATATACAAAACAGATATCCAGCAATATCTATGATTCCAAGGCTAAAGAAAGAATAGAATTCTAATGCAAACAGTGTGTTATGAGAAACCACTTAGAAGAAGTATCATGAATGGAACCATAAATAATAGCTCCACTCAAATAAAAGTGGCGTGGTTGGGAGGTATTCCAGGAATAGTAATATAATTTACAAAAGCCTTCGGATCTGAAACACATGGTATCTATAGGGAATTTCAGAAATTCAATATAATTTGAGCTAAGGATGCATTAGACAATGGTGGATTATGTTAAATATTAACAAAAGAAAAGATTTATTACTTTTTAAGAAAGAATAGTAAAAAAAACTTAGTGTAAAATAATGAGAACATTTACCTTTCATGGATCTGCGACTTGGACAGGATTAGGCAGGGACAAATCATCTTTGCCCCACTTGGCATTATCAAATTATCTGAAGGCTCCACAGTCATATCTTGGGCAGTCGATGTGGGCAGTCAACTGGGACCACACCTGGGGCTCTGATCAGAACTCCTATAAGGAGATGTTGGATTCCAATGGTGGGCATTGTCTTTTATCACCCAGTCTTAAAAGCCATGCACTGTTACATTTGTCACATGCTATTCATTAGAAGTCAATCACTAAATCCAACCTATATGCATGAGAGAAGAAATTAGACCCCATCTCTCAATGCATAAATGTTTAAAATGCATTATAAGAAGATCATTCAAAAAGGGATATTTTCCCATAACCATCTTTGAAAAATAAAACCGGATATTATCACTTCATTTCTAAATTAAAAATGGCAAAGTGCATTCAACACCTTTCAAACAGGCAGTTTGTACTATCATACCTGGCTCACACTTTGAGCAGAAATGGCCAGAGGGCCTGTGTTTACTGAGGGGGAGATCCCTTTAAAAGCCACTGTAGAGCATAACGGTAAGATCTTGAATTATAACAGAGGCTCTGGGGAAATGTCAGGGGACAAGGCACTTTCAGGAGAGAAGGAGTGAACTTCAAAGACAAAGGCTTGAGAGTAGGAATAAAAATAAGGAGTGTAATTTGTTGTGAAATTCGGAAGTAAAATCAGTGTGTTAAATACTGAAGAAGGAAGCCAGATGGAAACAACTTCCAATATTAATGAAACATTAGAAATTGAGACCTACAAATTTGAATGTTAGGGACTCAGGGGAATAGAGAAGACTAGAAAATAAATTAGATAAGCTAGTTAATAATTAGATAATAAGAAGATCAAACAAGTCAATTCTAAAGGAAATCAACCCTGAATATCCTTTGGAAGGACTGGTGCTGAAGCTGAAGCTCTAATACTTTGGCCACCTGATGCAAAGAACTGACTCATTGAAAAAGACCCTGGTGCTGGGAAAGATTGAAGGTGGGAGGAGAAGAGGGCAGCAGAAGATGAGATGCTTAGATAGCATCACCGACTCAATGGACATGAATCTGAGCAAGCTCCAGGAGACAGTGATGGACAGGGGAGTCTGGTGTGCTACAGTCCTTGAGGTCTCAAAGAGTCGTATATGACTTAGTGACTGAACAACAACAAGATACGTATTTAGCTGGAGGATACAGATGAAAAGTTGGTCCTTCATTTCACTTGCTTTTGTCTCTTCTTTGTTGTAAAATGGGTACAGCTGAGATTCCACTGAAAGAAGCTAAAGTTATGTTGGAGAGGTAAGACTTGAGAATGTCGGCTCCAGTCTATCCTAGCACCACAGGCAGGGTCAGCTGCTGGACACTCTTCTAATGTAACCGATGGATAGAGGTAAGGCTACACACAGGTTCAGAAAAGGGGTAGGTGAGAGAGGGGCATGATTTGGTGAAGCGGGGAGTCTGTTCAAGAATATCCTGAAAATTACTAAGTTTGAAAAAAAATCAGTATATACTGAAACTAATGTATAATGTTGAAAAGTCAGATGCTTAAATAGGAAATTTTCCTTAACTTTTACTGTTCTGCTACTTATGAGTTATATCAAAACAGATTCATTTCTTAACTTCTCTTTGTCTCAGTTTCCTTATCTGTAAAATAACGATTCTGTATATTAAATGACAATTTAAGGAAAACAGTTAGACTGGTATGTGACACACAGTGGTGGTAGTGTTAGCTGCTTAGTCATGTCAGACTCTGTGACCCCATGGACTGTGGCCAACTGGGCTCCTCTGTCCATGGGATTCTCCAGGCAGAAATACTGGAGTGGGTTGCCATTACCTTCTCCAGAGGATCTTCTTCATCCAGGGATCAAACCCAGGTCTCTTGCATTGCAGGAAGAGTCTTTATCATCTGAACTACAGGGAAAATTGGACACACCCATATAAATATTAGTTCTATCAAATCAAATGTTAGTCACTTATTCATATCAGACTCTTTGCAAGCCATGGACTACAGTCTGCCAGGCTCCTCTGTCAGAATGCTCTAGGCAAAACTACTCCAGGGGTTAGCCATTCCTTTCTCCAAACCCAGGTCTCTTGCATTGCAGGCAGATTCTTTATTTAAATAGTTGTATAAGACCAAAAGTGCTCTGACCACAGAATATGAAGGCATTGACTATTTCTGCCATCACCTCTGCACTAGAATATCCTTAGCAGAGAAGTCTTAATCATGCTCTTTGGGAAAATATTACTTAAAATATATATTTATCTATTTTTCTAATTTTATTTAAATTTTTTAAAAATTAATTTTATTGGATACAGTTGATTTAAAATGTTGTATTAGTTATTGCTGTACAGCAAAGTGAATCTTTATATTTGCATATATATGAACAAAGCATTTTTAAATGAGCTGAACAAGTCTAAAAAGCAGGAAAAATAGATGGATTTTATTGTGAATAAAATATTTTAAAATACATCATGTAATAATAAACATATGACTAGTTTTTAAACCTCCCAAATATAGTTTTAGCTTAAAATATATTTTGTTTAACATACAGACATATTGGTATTAAGATACTATTTCTTAAGATACTATCTAAAAATATATATTTGGTGATTTCTATGATCCACACATTGTTACTGAAATAAATTGGTAACTAATGTTCTTGTTTCTCAGTTGCCATCTTCCCCAAAACACGACATCAATAAGAACATTTTTTCAGGGATGGAAAAAAAAAACAAAACACAGAAAAGTACTATGAAAAAATAACTACAATAATAATGTTGATTATCTAGTGTTAGATGCATCTTAACTTCAAAAAAAATGCTAAAATGAAAAACAGAATGAGGAAACAAAGTAAAGGGAACAACATTATTTTGTCTATGTGTGATGACTGTAATTTTCTGTAGCACCATTGTGGCTATGTCATGATTGCATAGTACAACAAAAATAGATTAGGAAGATATCGGAAATTGGATTCCTACACTTTCTTTTATTGAGTAAGAATTTCTATTCATATTTTTTTATTTTATTTCCCAATCCCCAAATTGCTATGTCAGTATTCCTCTCTCACTGATAGTACAGTCAATAATCCAAACAGTCAAAAAGAAGTGTAGGGCATATCTTTCATATTACTCTCATTCTCACAGCCTACATCCAAAGAAGCCCAAGATTTTAAAAACGTTCCCTTCCTAAATCTCCCCTAAAGTCCATAATTTTTTTACATTTCCAGGTGAACCACAAATTCCTTACAGTAACAGCCTCTTTTTGCTACATTTGGACCCATTGCTCTTTCCTAATTTGTGCTTCTAACTTTGGATGGAATGATTCATTGATTTATTCTTTGAATGTAACTTCTCATTCCACTATCTTCCCTCTTGAGCTACTGTCTGCCTCCTTGCCCAGCCTCAGCACACTCCACTCACGTCCTGAGTCTCTTGGCTGTAGCCATCCTGGCTTTCAATCCCTGATTTATATTCTCCTCTCCACAGTGATATGTATTCACTGTTCCCTCTTGGTGGGTGTAGAGTATCTTTCCTGCCTTTCTTTTTTTGATTAACTCTTTATCATCTGTGTAATCTTAGTTTGTTTCGTTATTCAGAAACATTCCCTGACCTTGAGTTACCAAATTTCAATAGAGGAAGTTTTAAGAAATCTTTCACTCTATACCTTCATTTAGTGGACCTTCTGGATGGTAGTCTCCTTTCATGTTTATCTACACCTAATTCTTCAGATATGTTGCCAAAAGTTTAGCACAAACAGGTTACATTAAAGAGAGAAGAAAAAAGCTGGAGCAACACAAGGAACAGTGTCTTAAATTCATTACAAAGGCAAGTCAAGCTGCTTCTTGAGTTCATTTTTCTGCTCAAATTGCTTTCAAAAATAATCATCTCAAAAATCTGATTTTCCGTGTGATCCTAATTTGTAGATGTTTGTGAAGGACACTAAAATATTTGTAAATGCATGATACACATGCTCAGTGATACTGCTTTTATTCAGTGATTGATTTTGAAACTGTCTTTAAGAAACTTCTGTTCTTAGATAGCTGTATGTCTCTTTGTTTCCTAACCTCTACTTAGAGAGAATAACTTAAGAATTCAAAGGAAAAAGGAAGAGGAGAAGGAGGGATGAAGCAGGGAGGAGAGGAAGGAGGGGGCATTTGGACCTCAGAAATTTCATTGTTTAAATTGAAAAAGAATTCTGAGAAAGGCAAAAAGTTAGAGTCAACATTTTGTGAATCAGTGTAAATAAACTGTGTAGGGACTATATGAATACAATATAAAAAGAAACACTTTTAAGTAAAATGATAAAAGGCATAGGAAGATATGTAAATGATTTGAAACATGTCATTTATCAGATTTTTCAGAGAAGTACTTTTGTAACAAATTATAATTAATCCAGTTAATTTGGTAGATATTTTCCTATTTATTTAAATTAATTTTTGAGGATTATTATCAAAATTTTTCTATTTTTAGATTGAGAATTTTTGTGGCTCAGATGGTGAAGAATCTGCACATAATACAGGAGACCTGGATTCAATTCCTGGAGAAGAGAATGGCTACCCAGGCTATTATTGCCTGGGAAATCCTATAGACAGAGGAGTCTAGAGGCTACCATCCATGGTGTCCCAGAGATGGACATGACTGGGCAACTAACATTTTCACTTTTTTCAAATGATACAGTTTTTTTTGTCTATAAGCTATAAACTAAAGCTAAATAATATTTCTGATGAGATAATAGTTATCTTTATAATTCAGTCGCTAAGTCATGTTCAACTCTTTGTGACCCCATGAGCTGCACCATGCCAGCCTTCTTTATCCATCAGTGTCTTCCTGAGTTTGCTCAAACTCATGTTCATTGAGTCAGTGATGCCATCCAACCACTTCATCCTCTGTCAACTCCTTCTCCTCTTGTCTTCAATCTTTCCTAGCAACTGGGTCCTTTGTAATGAGTCAGTTCTTCACATCAGGTGGCCATAGTATTGGAGCTTCAGCTTCAGCATCAGTCCTTCCAATGAATATTCAGGTCTGACTTCCATTAGGATTGACTGGTTTGATCTCCTTGCTGTCCAGGGGACTCTCAAGAGTCTTCTTCAACACCACAGTTTGAAAGCATCATTTCTTCAGTGCTCAGCCTTGTTTATAGTCCAACACTCACATCCATACATGACTACTGGAAAAACCATAGCTTTGACTATACAGACCTTTGTCGTCAAAGTGATGTCTCTGCTTTTTAATACACTGTTTAGATTTGTCATAACTGTTCTTCCAAGAAGCAAGCGCCCTTTAATTTTATAGCTGCAATCAACTTCCACAGTGATTTTGGGGCCCAAGAAAATGAAATCTGACACCATTTCCACATATTTCCCATATATTTGCCATGAAGCGATTGGACCAGATGCCATGAACTTAGTGGCTTAAAGTTGAGTTTTAAGCTAGCTCTTTCATCTTCATCAAGAGGCTCTTTAGTTCCTCTTCACTTTCTGCCATTAAAATGGTATCATCTGTATATCTGATGCTATTGATATTTCTCCTAGGAATCTTGATTCCAGCTTGGGCTTCATACAGTCCTGCATTTTGCACGATGCATTCTACATATAAGTTAAATAAGCAGGGTGACAGTATGCAGCTCTGCTGTATTCCTTTCCCAATTTGGAACCAGTCCGTTGTTCCATGTCTGGTTCTAACTATTGCTTCCTGTCCTGCATATAGGTTTCTCAAGACGCAGGTAAGGTGATCCTGTATTCTTGTCTCTTTAAGAATATTCCACAGTTTGCTGTGATACACACAGTCAAAGGCTTTTGTGTAGACAATAAAACAGAAGCATATTTTTTATTTTTTTCAGAATTCCTTTGCTATTTCTATGATCCAGTGTATGTTGTCAATTTAATTTCTGGTTTTTCTGCCTTTTCTAAATCCAGCTTGAACATCTGGAAGTTCTTGGTTCACATATGCTGAAGCCTACCTTGAAGGATTTTGAACATAATCTTGCTGACATGTGAAATGAATGCAATTGTATGATAATTTGAACATTCTTTGGCATTGCCTTTCTTTGGGATTGAAATGAAAATTGAATTGCCACTGCTGAGTTTTCCAAATTTGCTATCTTAATGAGTGCAGCACTTTAACAGCATCATCTTTTAAGATTTGAAATAGCTCAGCTGGAATTCCATCACCTCCACTAGCTTTATTTATAGTAATGCTTCCTAAGGCTCATTTGACTTCACACTCCAGGATGTCTAGCTTTAGGTGAGTGACCACATCATTGTAGTTATGTGGGTCATTAGAAGGTTTTTTGTACAGTTTTTCTGTGTATTCTTGCCACCTTTTCTTAATCTCTTCTGCTTCTGCTAGGTCCTTGCCGCTTTGTCATTTATTGTGGCTATTTTTGTATGAAATGTTCCCTTGGTATCTCCAATTTTATTAAAGAGATCTCTAGTTTTCCCCATTCTATTGTTTTCCTCTATTTCTACGCATTGTTCACTTAAAGATGCTTTCTTATCCCTCCTTGCTATTCTTTGTAACTCTGCATTAAGATATGTATATCTTTCTTTTTCTCTTTTGCCTGTTGCTTCTCCTTTTTTCTCAGCTCTTTGTAAGGCCTCCTCAGACAACCACGTTGCCTTCTTGCATTTCTTTTTGTTGGGGATAGTTTTGGACATCACCTCCTATACAATGTTACAAACCTCCACCCATAGTTTTTCTGGCACTCTGTCTACCCGGCCTGGTCCCTTAAATCTATTCATCATTTCCACTGTATAATCATAGAGTATTTGATTTAGGTCATACCTGAATGGCCTAGTGTTTTCCCCTACTTTCTCCAATTTGAACCTGAAGTTTTCAATAAGGGGCTGATGATCTGAGCCACAGTCAGCTTCAGGTCTTGCTTTTGCTGACTGTATAGAGATTCTCCATCTTCTACTGCAAAGAATATAATCAATCTGATTTTGATATTGATATGTAGAGTCACCTCTTGTGTGGTTGTTAAGAAAATGTTTGCTATGACCAGTGCATTATCATGGCAGAATAATCTTGGTAGATTTCCAAGGCATACCATTCTATATCACAGTAATCCACATCTTTAACCAAACCTCTAATGCTGAAGAAGCTGAAGTTCAATGATTCTCTGAAAACCTACAAGACCGCCTAGAACTAACACCAGAAAAGATGTCCTTCACATCATAGAGGGACTGGAATGCAAAAGTAAGAAGTCAAGAGATACCTGGAATAGCAGGCAAGTTTGGCCTTGGAGTACAAAATGAAACAGGGAATATGCTAACAGATTTTTGCCAAGAGTACACCCTGGTCATAGCAAACATCTTTCTTTAAACTATAGTGTGTCTCAAACATCATATAATATTACAAATACTATATTTCTGTTGGTGGGAATGCAAACTAGTACAGCCACTATGGAAAACAGTGT
>ML661338.1:32963633-33126256 GCA_007570785.1 Antilocapra americana | reverse complement strand
ACACTGTTTTCCATAGTGGCTGTACTAGTTTGCATTCCCACCAACAGTGTAAGAGGGTTCCCTTTTCTCCACATCCTCTCCAGCATTTATTGCTTGTAGACTTTTGGATGGCAGCCATTCTGACTGGTGTAAAGTGGTACCTCATTGTAGTTTTGATTTGCATTTCTCTGATAATGAGTGATGTTGAGCATCTTTTCATGTGTTTGTTAGCCATTTTTATATCTTCCTTGGAGAAATGTCTGTTAAGTTCTTTGGCCCACTTTTTTTTTAACATTACAAAAGAAATAAAAGGTCAAACAGATCACTGAGTTAATCCTTCAAATAAGACTGCTTCCACTTTTTAATGACTCCTTACGTTTTTAAACAGTACAGTATTTCTGTGTTTTTATTAAGAAATGAAGGTGCTTCTAAAGTAAACACATTATAGGTAAAAATTATAATTATATCCTTACAATTATTTCCAGATCTTTGTATATTAGACACCTGTGGTTAATTATAATATATTTGAAAACTTAAAAGATGCTCCATTGCCCCAAGTAAATACCTTTAGTCTCCTGAACAATTTAGAGTTGAATATTTAATAAACTATGTATACGTTTTTATGGATTAAAAGAAAACTTACAGTGTCAAAGTGAATAATCAATTGATATAAATTAAATATAGGCAATATCAATCTATAGCTGTAAGTCTTGGGTATATGATGAAAATACTCTGAAATTAAGCTTCTTACATCCAAATCCAAGGTTATCATGAGATTTAAATAGGATAATGTTTATCAATCAGGGAGAATTCTGCCTAGAACATAATAAGTATTCAGTAAATAATAGTTGTGACTAATTAAAAAAAAATCTTTCAACTTAAAGTACAATGAAAAATATTCCTTGGGTGTAAAATCAATTGTTAATAGTCCTATAAAAACTAAAGTATATGCATTTGTTTAGAATTTATTCAGATTCACTTAGTTAGCCATCTATAGTAATTAATTATGGTATGAAATTTGAAAAAATATAAGGGATTACAAGATTTAACGATTTAACAATTAAAGATTAAAAAGTCATTTTTGCTAGAAGTGGGCAAATGCTAGAGAGTTAAGGAATTAGTTGGAGTAAAAGGAAAATATCAAAAGAATAAATTATCCTATAAACAATAATATGATTTATTATTTTACTTGTTAGAAAATAGGATTACAAATGTACATTATTAAAGACATATTGAATTGACAAATTTAAAATACTCAAGCCTTGCCTGCATAAGTCATTTCAGTCATGTCCGACTCTTTGTGACCCTATGAACTATAGCCCCCAGGCTCCTCTGGGATTGAACCCATATCTGTTACGTCTCCTGCACTGGCAGGAGTGTTGTTTACCATGAGAGCCACCTGGGAAACCCCACTTAAACTTTAGGATTGTGACAAAATATATAACATACAGTAAAAATCAAATTTTATAAAGTGGGAAAAGGTTCCAAAACAAATAATAATTCTGACCCATAGAATTTAATTCTAAAGTAGATAGCTAGCTTACCTTTGTTCTTGTAATAATAGCATAACAAAACTGAGACTATATTTTGGCTAGGAAAATCACCATGAGTGCACAGACAAATTTATATGACAAAAGAAAATAGTGTATTTTACTTAAGTAAAAATATATATGTTTAAAGCAAGGGTCATTATAAAAAATACTTAATGGTACAAATACTAAAATTTAACACACCTCCATGCAAATTTGAAACAATCTAATATGTAACATGCTACAGAATATTTTTATCACAAACTATGAAATGACCATATTTCAATAGACCATACAAAATATTGCATGTAATGCTGCAAAATTAAGAGTATAGCTTGTATGTATCATCTTGTTTGACAATAAATATATAATTAACTGATTATTTAACCTCTTAATCATCTCATTTTTCTCAGCAATTTATGTCCTGTGATTATTTCTCATTTTCCAGCTTCACCCTCTATTATTTTAGCTTGATATGTTTATTGCTAATACCTACTTTGCCTATATTTGTTCTTTAACAAAATTACAGCCAGATCAAGCATACTTCTACAGTTGAGTTAGTCAGCACTTTCATGATTAAAACTATTCTTCAGATGTTTATTACTCAACTGCAAAAATTCACACTGGGCTCACCTTGGCATAAAAGGTCATAGCCTGAAGCAAGTTACTTTTACCAATTTTCAAATTAAAATAGTCAATATTCTAAGTGATGTAAGCATAATCTGAACACTAAAGAAACATATTCCCCCTGAAACAATCATAACCATTTGGCTGATACTTGTCTTCAAGTTATTTAATTGTTGTTAAATTTGCATGTGTCGCATGCGGGTGTTGAAAGAAGAGTTCTAGGAGGGAGGAGGCAGAAAGTGATGACTTTCTTCCAAGCAACTAACACCAACATATGCAGTCATAAAATAAATAGCCTTATTGGCAGGTGGCTTACCCTCAAACAACCCAATCTCTCAGTATTTTACATACACAACTATGTAAAATGTCGTAAGGCTCAATTTACAGTAAGAAACTGTCATATCAATAGCTTTCCAAAACCATTTGAAAAATACTGTAAGAACTCTAAAACATTTTTCTCATGCCGTATAATATGGATGTTTAAAAAAAAAAACAATTTATATAACAGTATTGCATGGTTTTATATCAATGGGATACAGCCCCATTCTGTTTCTGCAGATATTATTTCAAATGTAAAAACAGAGATAAATAAAAAGGAGTTTATGTCATAACTAGATCCAGAAATTAAGGCTTTGGGAAAGAAAAAGGTTGAGTGCTGCATCTCAAGATATTTCCTACTAAAATTATTCATGGAATGTGTAGGCAACTATTTTCAAACTACACTAAAGATTTTGTGTGAAGCAACACAAGAAAAAATAAAATAAGGAAAGAAATGAAAAAGGTAGAATAAATGAAAGAAAAAGGATTTCTTTGCAAAAAAAAAGTACTGCCATTCTGGAAAATTCAAGAGAAGTCATTCATATAAAAAATAATTATAAAGTATTTAAGCTCAGGAGTTTATTAATAAAAGTCAGGCAGTATAATGCATGGTAAGAATCAAATAAACTATCACAACCCTAGTAACATCCTGATATTTTATAATTCCATTCCACTTTGGAAGTCTATGCATTTTTTTTTGTTTTTTTTATCACAGATGCAATGATACAATATTTTTATTTTTATCATTACATTCTTACATTAAAACTTTATAGTGTTTATGTAGCTGTAATAATGATACAAACCATAATCATTGCAATAGTTAAAACATCCATAGCTCTTACTCTGTGCTTAAGGTAACTTTATATTATTGTCACAACAACTTTCAAGTTAAGTATTATTATTAACTCTATACTTGAGAGAAAGCTCTGAGTTAGTGAATTTAAACAACTGGCTCAAGTCTCATGATTATGAGATAATAAACCAAGGATTCAAGGCCAGGCAGCATATTTATATAATGCGTTCCTCATCACTATGTAAGATATTTCTCATTTTAATGTCATTAGCTAGTTTTTTAAAACTTATTTCTCTGCTATTAGAAAGAATTTTTCTTTCCTGTCATTTCTTTTAAGAAACTACATTGCTTCGAACACCTTTACTTATGTGCTTACTGGATATCTATTATTTCTTTGCAGCTGATGAATGATAGTGGTATTATTAAAACAACATGAATATTTTTATTTTGCCTACACTTGATTGAATTCTATGTACTGAATGTAATTGTTAATCTATATCCTTGTCAATAAAGAATTAGGTAAGTATATGTGTACACACATGCAAATATGGATTTCTACTTGACTAGTAATGAAATGGAACTTCTTTGTTTTAATCATTTGGGAAGTTGAATGTTTTTAAACATTTAAGTTAATTTATTTCTTCAGTTTGCATATAAGCTAACTCCATACCATTTTTATTAATTCTACATCATCTTTAGTAAATTAACAATTAGCATGCATTTGTATTAAAACTTACTAGATTTAATGACAGCAAAATTATACTCATAAACAGAGAAATCAAGTATATAGGTATAAAAATGTTCAGTACATATAAGAAAAATAAGAAATTAAATTTTGCTTAAAATTTTTAAGTAAGGTGAGGGTATTTGTCAGAGGCCATCATGAGGAGATAAGATTTGGAATGACCATGATAATTAGATCAGAAATTTTCATGTGCTAGTAGTTTTGAACCTTTAGATAGCTTGAAAACAAATTACACTTCTGTGAAAAATTCTTAAAGAGCAAGGAATACCAGACCACCTTATCTGCCTCCTGAGAAATCTGTGTGCAGGTCAAGAAGTTACAGTTGGACCCAGACATGGAAAAGTGGACTGCTTTCAAATTGGGAAAGGAGTATATCAAGGTTGTATACTGTAACCCTGCTTATTTACTTATATGCAGAATACATCTTGTGAAATGACAGACTGGATGAAGCACAAGTTGGAATCAAGGCTGCCAGGAGGAATATCAATAACCTTGATATGCAGATGACACCACACTTAGATAGAAATTGAAGAGTACCTAAAGAACCTCTTGATGAAAGTGAAAGAGGAGACTGAAAAAGTTGGCTTAAAATTCAACATTCGAAAACCGAAGATCATGGCATCTGATTCTATCACTTCATGTCAAATAAAGGGGGAGACAATGGAAAGAGTGAGACAATTTAGTTTTTTGAGATCCAAAATCACTGCAGATGGTGACTGCAGCCATGAAATTACAACATGCTTTCTCCTTGGAGACAAGCTATGACCAACCTAGACAGCTTATTAAAAAGCAAAGACATCACTTTGCTGACAAAGGTCCATCTAGTCAAACTATGGTTTTTCCAGTGGCCATGTATGGATGTGAGAGTGGGACTATAAAGAAAGCTGAGCGCCAAAGAATTGATGCTTTTGAACTGTGGTGTTGGAGAGGACTCTTGGACTGTTGAGAGTCCCTTGGACTGCAAGGAGATCCAACCAAGCCATCCTAAAGGAAATCAGTCTTGAAAATCCATTGGAAGTACTGGCGCTGAAGTTAAAACTCCAATACTTTGGCCACCTGATGCAACAAGCTGACCTATTGGAAAAGACCCTGATGCTGGGAAAGATTAAAGGCAGGAGGAGAAGGGGATGATAGAGGATGAGATGATTGGATGACATCACTGACTCGATGGACATAAGTTTGAGCAAGCTCCAGGAGTTGGTGATGGAGTTGCAAGAGTTGAACACAACTGAGCGACTGAACTGAGCTTATTATAAACACAATCACAGCTCAGATCCTCAGTAATGAATCTGGCTGTGTCAAGGAAGAGAGTTGATCCCAGATTAGAATATAAATGGAAGGATTTGGGACTTCTCTAGTGGTCCAATGGTTAAGACTCCATGCTTCCAATGCAAGAGGCATGGGTTCAATCCCCCATGGAAGAACTAGAATCCCACATGCCAAGTGTCATGGGAAAGAAAATAAAGAATAAGGAAATGGAAGGGATTTGTCTCCCACTTCATGGGTCCACAGACCATAATAGGCAGTTCACAAATTTTAGTGGAAAACATATCTTTGTTCTCATCAATTTCCAACTGAAATTTAGAGCTTCTTTCAATTAAATATTTAGGATACAAACCACAGCAATAATGTTAGTATCTGTGACTTCATCCCTAAAACAATTTCAGTTATTTTGATTTGACCTACAGTTGTTGCAAATATCTCAAAATATTGTTGATATTTACTTATAGTGCTCATTAAACTCACCAGTAGTATTTGTTTATAAAAATATATATTCAGATTGACACATATATATTACTATGCCACATATTTCAAATATTGATAAATTTATTCCAAGTAAATCTACATTAAAAAACTATTTTGTTTGTTGAATTTAAAACATTATTTTGAAAAGAGGTCCCCTGAAATGTTAAAGACCCTGAGAAAGTAAGTGATTTAAATTAAATTCAGACAACAAGGGCCTGACTAGGTTGTAAGGGTCTAGAAGGTAGATTTCAATGCAAACACAAATTTTGATGGAGACACACACATTCTCATTCTATACCCAGTGAGTTCAGTCAAGTCAGAATAGGCATTTGAGGTCTTAATTAATTTCAAAAGACTAAACCCAATCCTATTTCATGCCTAGTTCCCAAACGAGTGTTTCCTGTTGTTGTTTTTTTTTCCAGAAATTCATTTATACAAAGACACTAATCACTCATGATTTCATGGCTACAAGCAAATGCATCTATGGTATATGATGATAGATTTTGACCTGAAATTTGATAGCAATTTGACTATGAGGTCATGTTTCACTTGTTTAACTGCAGTATAAGATTTTGTTTTATGGATATCACAGTGTCTTCTTCCTCAACTTCAGTGTTTGTAAGATTGCTTGTTGGAGGCAAGAAGTGTGCGCTGACATGGGCCTTGCCAGGAATCCAATTTGTATCTGCAATCTGTTATATGCCTGTCACCCCAAATCGTTTATGGTGAGACATTCTTTGACTTGTGGACATTTGTCAAGGTCAGGTTGCTGTAAATGACCCTCACTTTGGGAACTGAAAACAATCTTTATACAATAACTTTTCTCTGAATAGCTTCTGTTAGTCTCAAGTTTTCTTAGCTATCTGAAAAACTAGCCACCAACTTCAAGGACAACAAATTAAATCTGATGAGAGTTCTGGCCAGAAACAGCAGAGATATGAGAATAGACCTCTGATAAAATGCTCCACACAAAATTTGAATAGGGAATCCATTCTGTATGACATCAATCAGCAGAAGTTTAAAATATTTTAGAGAAATATGTGAGGAAAGGAAAATTAGAAATAGAAACACTGGCTTCTTTTTAAATAAAAATTATGACTGATTCTAACACAAATACTTTTTCTTGCTAATTAGGGCAGAAATCAGGACCTCTGGAAAATCTGAAATAATTAGTTAAGATGCAATTTTGTTATATTTTAATAATCTAGTTATAATTTCCTCAACTTTGGAAATACATAACTACTAATACTAGCCTTGTTGTAATTAAAATTCAACTTTCTCTTTAAAAGGCAAAGTTCTTTTCTCTCATTTTTGGTTTTCTTGTTTAGAAATAGAATAGAATAGAATATTCTATTCAAGAACATAAAAATATTCTAACTGGCTATACTATTTTGACACCAGTAAATTCATTGAAATCTATTCATTCTAAAGGATACTAGTTGCTGATAAGAAGACATGGTTTCTCTTTTTCAGGAACTCAGTCAATTGGAAAAGAGTAATATGAGAAAAATAGGTATAATACAAATTGAAAGAAAACACACTAAAATGGAAATTACCTCAATTGATGTCACCCTTATTCTGGACAACAACCTTCACTCAAAAGAAGTATTTCCTATTCTCAAAGAATTTCTGGTATAGAAGGTAAGAAATAAATATATGTAGAACCAAATAAATAATAATAAAACAAAATAAAATGCACACAAGCACAATTAATGCAAGTAAAGCTTGAAGAAATTAAAAACAGGGCCACACAAACACCCCTTTATTCACTAGACTGGGTTAAGTTTGGAGACCAAATCAGTGAAATGTTAAGCGTGCTACTGTATTATTACATCTCATGTTAAATATGATGCATGTGCTACCTAAATGACATAATGCTATCTATGCTTCCTTACCTTTTAAACATTCATCTCAACTTTGCAGTTTCATTTTGTTTTACTTTCAAATATGTTGTTGCCCCTTGCAAAGTCATCAAGCACCTCTGCCTGCAGTGCCCTGTGGATGAGACCCAGTTGAGGACACTAAGGGCTGGCATGGTCATGCTCTGGCCTTTAACCCAGACTTTGAGATTTCGAAGATTCCACGGAATTGCCTGTGGACAGCAGGCAGTTGCATGCACACAGCCTCAAGCATGGCACATCAGGCTATAGAGGAATGTGTAGTCCAGCAAAACCGCCCAACTCTGGAGTCTGTAGGCAATCAGGCATTCTTGAAAATTTCAAAGCAAGGATTGTTACTAAATAAAATCAAGTCACTGACTGATTTCAGCTGCAAGTGTTGCTAGCGATAAAATTCAATATGGTCCATATACATCTTTTAAA
Organism: Antilocapra americana; assembly: GCA_007570785.1. Taxonomy (NCBI): domain Eukaryota; kingdom Metazoa; phylum Chordata; class Mammalia; order Artiodactyla; family Antilocapridae; genus Antilocapra; species Antilocapra americana. The sequence continues at coordinate 33,118,198 of ML661338.1, read as the reverse complement.
AATGAATGTAACTATAAGCTGCTATTTATCTGCAAAATATTCTCAGTAGTTGGGCTTGAATTTGAGCAAGGGATTTATATTTCCCAAATATGGCCCAAATTCACTTTTCTCATAAATTAAAATTCATTTTAGGCTTTAAAAATCACTAGAGAAATATATTCTAGTCGGATTGTTTCCTTCTAAGATAATTTTACATTTAACAAGTCTCATGGTGTTAGTTATGAAAAATGAGTCATTCTTAATTGAATTTGTCCCTTTTTTCCTTTCTTCTATCTTTCATGCCATACACAAACATTTATTTTATGTACATAGCAATTGTCCGATATTGTGCTATGAGTGCTGTGGAAACAAAGATAAATGATACACAGTATTATCAAGGAGCTTATCTTCTTTTTTGGTCCATTTAAAAAAATATTTTTAATTGAAGGATGATTGCTTTACAGTATTGTGTTGGTTTTTGCCATATATCAACATGTCAACCATCCATATGTACCCCCCATATTAAAACTCCCTCGCATCTCCCAACCTTTCCAACCTCTCCAGGTTGTCACAGGACACCTGACTGAAGGAGCTCCTCTCTAATATCCTAATGGATATTAGCTCCTATCTAATATCCTGTGGGGATAGACAGGTTAAAGTAACTAACACAATGTTTCAAGAGTAGCTATATATGACAATACAGCTAGTGATGATTTGAATGGCCTAGTGTTTTTGTGCGGAAGAGGGTATTCTTCTGGGAAAATGTGGTACACTCAATGAAAGATGTCAGGATTTTGGAAACATTTTACTATAAAATTAAGCTCACCTCAATATGCACAACCTACTATTTTTTTCCTGCACATCACAACTCCATGCACCTGTCTTAAGAGTGGGGAAATATATAAAAGTTCCAGCAATTCACTTGGTCTCTGGACTTACAAGATATATATCCATTTTATTTTAAAAATGAAGTGAACATTTGAGTTCTGGGGTACAATTTCATCTGTGCATAGAATATATTTTATGTATTCTAGTGATCAATGGATAGTTCTAATAGAAAAGCACTTATATTCAAGTTAGATGAAAGCAAAAGCTTCTTTTACATATTGAATTGTTTCAACCCACTGCATTTCCATTTACTCTAGGGGGAGAAAGGATTTCATTATCTGAAAGAACCACTACATTTTTTCTTTTGTCAAACATAATTTGGATTTCTGTGAATCATTTTTCAAAATGCTTTGGGTACAGGCAGAGTAAACCATATCTATCATTGTTTTGTATTTTCATTTTGCAGCTATACAATTTTTTTTGAAAAAGAAAAAACCTCAGCAATTATGTACATTTATAAAATTTCTCAACTGAAAATGAGATGCTTATAGTTAGGAAATTTTAGTCAATTTAACTCTCTTCCCACCACTTCTTCCAGTACATCTAAAGCTTCTCTGCTTTGCAGTGTCTTATTACTATTAAGGCCTGATTATTGTATCTGGGTTCATAGGGAAAGGAAGGAGAGGTTGAAAAAGCAATAAAGGAGGAAAATCCATTATTCTGGGAGAAGCTAGTTGAACAATTATATTCTATTGATTGTCTGGTTATAAATAGTCTCTTTTAATTTATCAGTCTCTACTGAGTGTTGGGTAGTTGGCCCTGACATGGCCAGGCATCCAACATGACCAGGTGAAATTGAGAAATCCATTTACTGGTTGTTTGGTTTACACGATTATGAAGTGGGACTGCTTTGCTCCAGACTAATATAGATAGCATTATTTTAAATCCCTTAATACCACTGAATAACATCTCTTCATATGCTTTATGCTGCTTGCCAATAGCCATCCTCATTGTTTTTTCCCCTGGGGGACCTCAACTATATTCCCAAAGTACATAGTTCTGGAAGGTCCATCAAAGGATTCAGGGTAAAATGTCCTTGTATCAAGCTCCAGGGGAAATTCTGATTCAGTCAGTCTAAAAGGCCCCCATTCACAGCTCTAACCAATGAATGTCCAAAAGACAGATGGGGATTTTTGTATAACGTTCCCTTGCTCTTTAAAAGAGGGCTGCAAGAAGAGAGGCCTTTTTATTTTCTGGGCATTTCCAAGTTTACCTCGATGAAAACACCAAGATATGGAGGCAGCAAAAAGGAAGAACACAGAAATGAAAACACGGAAAATAGAGCTAGAGCCTGAAGTGGATTGAAAAAACAAAATTCTTTAAGTTGCATTTATATTATGTTTTACAGTTGTAAGCTTCCTAAACACTACACATAAACTTTATGCTTATGTAAAATCAATTTAACACTTTCTAGAACCATCTAAGGAGGCGGAATAATCCATCCACAGTAATTTCTTAGGTGTGAGAGACATATATGTGGCAGGTTGGGAGAGTGTAAGGGGAATGAGGGGAAAATGAAGGAAAGTCTGCTAGAAGCATAAACATTGCCTTAAACCTACTAATGGTTATTCAGAATGAACCCAATTTTTGCTTTGAATAGATGTTTCAAAGCAACCTCCCCCGCTCCTATCTTACTTTCTATTTCTCTTTTTCTCACATACACACATATTTGCATACATATATGTGTATATATATGTATATGAACTTAAACATACCCCTTCAAAAATTATATTTTACAGGATAAGTATTTCTCAGAATAGTTTTGCAATATTCTTTGCTAGAACTGCATGAAATAGAAAAAAAATCAGTTTAATTCTGGTTAGTAAATTAAAAGAAAAAGAATATCCAATTCCAATGAAAATAGAAACATTGCCTATACAGTTGGAAAACATTAAATTTAGTCCAAATTGTACTGTAAATAAAAAGACCTATTGTGTCTAAATTAAAGAGGATGAAACTTGACATATACTTCTGATTTAACTTTAGAAAAAAAAACCCTGTTGCTTGTCATAAGATGTTAAGGTAGAGGGAATAACCAATTTTAATTATTCAAGCTGTACATTGTATGCTGCATTTATTTTTATAATTATTTAACTCATAATGTCTGCAGAGCATATATGACAGTATTATTTGGTAAGGGGGATTATCTAGTCTTTTAAAAATAACTATTTTTCAGAAAAATGATAGCTTTTACTTATTGAGCATCTCATGTAATATATTATGCATTTATTATTGAGAATGTTGTATGTATCACACCTCACATTGCATTAGGCATGATCTTTTTATAACTATTTTATGAGAGTGTGAGTGGGTGCACACATGTATACTAAAAAAATTGTCTGGTATAGTGGTTGAGAGCATCATCACTGAACATCACTGAACATCTGGCTCTCCCACTTAGATGCTCTGTGATCTTGGGCAAGTTTGTTAAACTGCCATTGTTTCTGCATTGTCATACATGAAATGGAAGTAGTAACAGTGTCTCCCATGCAAGCTTACTGAGTGTTCAGTTCAGTTCAGTCAGTCAGTAGTGTCTGACTCTTTGCGACTCCATGGACTGCAGCATTCCAGGCCTCCCTGTCCATCACCACAGCCCCAGAGCCTACTCAAACTCATGTCCATCATGTCAGTGATGCCATCCAACCATCTCATTCTCTGTCATCCCCTTTTCCTCCTGGGTTCAATCTTTCCCAGAATCAGGGTCTCTTCTGATGAGTCACTTCTTTGCATCAGGTGGCCAAAGTATTGGAGTTTCAGCTTCAGCATCAGTTCTTCCAATGAATATTCAGGACTGATTTCCTTTAGCATGGACTGGTTGTATCTCCTTGCAGTCCAAGGGACTCTCAAGAGTCTTCTCCACACCACAGTTCAAAAGTGGAATGGTAAAAAATGCTCTTAGATACCTCTTGGCAGAGAACAAGTGATGAATGATTCTATTATTTTAGCTTTTATCTTAATTGAGATTATTATTATTACTTGGTTAAAAAAAAGTATTTTAGGAAAACATAAGACACAAACATGACTGTTTTCTTTGTTTAATTTGATTTCTTCCATTTTTTAAAATGCCTAACACAACTACATTTTTGACATTGTGACCTCTATCTAGCCTCTCCCCATTTTCTCAGGCTATTTGATCTCATTTTAAAAGTTTCATTCTTGTATTATTAAACCTATTTAACCTGGTTGTTTGCACCCTGAGTAGGGTTTTGCCCTAAACATGCAGTATCTATCTCAAATGAATGTGTGGTTTTTAACTTTAGTTACATATATATATTTTTTCATATTATCCATATTAGACCAATTTACTTCATGTTCAAGCTAACATAAAGCTAGCCCCAAAGAACAAATTAGAATTCAATATACAGGTTTTAGATTGGAGCAAGGCAGGCAGTTAGTTGATGACATGTGAAAGTCCAAAGTTTTCACCCTTTATTTGAAATGACACTCTGCTTACAGAATCTTATGAGATCAATTACACATCTCTGTAGGGCATGAATAATTTATATTTTGTATTAAGCTAACAGTGAAAATGTATCAAATATATTCAATAGAAATAATTTTAGAACACTGAAGTTTGTACCACATAAATGTCTAGCACAAGTTTGGGACCAATTTTAATTTTCATTTAAAAGAACAAAAACAAAACAAAACAAATCACCATCATCAGGACACAAGCATTTCCTGGAAGGATACTTCAAAATGATAAAATTGTGATTGGTTCTACTTATTTCAGTATGGATAATTGCATACATATTCATATATTTTAAAGTAGCTTTTTTACTCTATGTCATCTGACTCATCATTTACATAAAGGTATCTTTTAAATTAAGGCCATCTGTGGGAAGGCCTGGAAATTTGGAATTCTTCTGATTGTTTAAATGTCTTCTTATTTGTCTTTTCTTGTATCTCCCTTACTCATTTACAACCTGACATTTTCAGATTGTGACTACAGCAGAGTAGAATAGAATGAGCAGTCCTCTTTCCATTGAATCCATATATTTCCTTTCTGGTTACTATAATTTAAATAAATGCTATAAATTGGCTTCAAGTATATTTCATGTCTTAGAGTTAGATAAATATTCTAATTTCCTTTTTACTTCATTTCCTCCCTGTTGTATAAATAGAACACTCATTGTACCAGGAACAAATATTTTTTCATCATATTTTTCTTTAATAAGTGGCATTTACTTCTGGATTCAATATCAGGTTTACAGTTTGAGGAAAGATCTCATATTTTTAATTAATGAGATATTACTGCCATGACCTCTACCAACACTTTTTTTTTCATTTAAAAGCAACGTGTATATTGAATAACATATGAAATATAATCGGAAAAATAAAAGGAGAAAATTCTGATAAGAGACATATGTTTTTGCTCCCAAGTACTATGCAAACTGACCATAGAACATAGATGACAAACATAAAATAACTTATGGGAGAAAGACAAATCAGATTTAAGGTATCATGGAAGATTAAACTGGGACATATAATCTACATCTTGCTAAAAGCATATAGAATATGATATCTAAAATATAACATGAGTGAGGTAGTCGCTCAGTCATGTCCAACTCTTTGTGATGCCATGAACTGTATGTAGTCTGCTAGGCTCCTCTATTCATGGAATTCTTCAGGCAAGAATACTGGAGTGGGTTGCCATGCTCTTTTCCAGGGGATATTCCTGACCCAGGGATCGCGTATAGATCTTCTGCATTGTAGGCAGATTCTTTACCATCTGAGCCACCAGGGAAGCCCAAAATATAAAGTTTTTCAGCTGCGCAGTTATGTCCAACTCTTTGTGACCCCCACGGACTGCAGCATCCCTCACCATCTCCTGTGATCCCCTTCGTGGATCCCTGCCTTGTTATGGAGAAGGGGCTTGCAGAACTCAATAAATGTATGAGTCATGCCGTGTAGGGCCACCCAATAAGGACTGGTCATAGTGGAGAGTTCTGACAAAATGTGATCCATGGGAGGAGGGAATGGCAGACCACCCCAGTATACTTGTTTTCAGAATCTCATGAACTATATAAGAAGACAAAATATAACATATACAATATTAAATATATAGCCAAATAAAAAAGACAGTAAAGAGCCCTGGTTTTAGAAAGGAAGAGAGAGAGCACTGTCACCCCATAGTGCCTTCAGAAAATGTGGATTCTCTAGAGCGGGACACAGTTCTAACACTCATGAATGGACTGCAACACTGGGCTTTCATTTGCTAAGAAATCAGCAACAAGCTGGTGTATTTGAAGTACTTCCTCTTTGTTTAACTCTTTGTGATCCTATGGACTATAGCCCACCAGTGTCCTCCGTCCATGATATTCTCCAAGCAAGAATACTGAAGTGGGTTGCCATGTCCTTCTTCAGGGATCTTCCTGACCCAGAGGTAGAACTTGCATCTCTTATGTCTCCTGCATTAGCAGGCAGGTTTTTTTTTACCTCTAGTGCCACCTGGGAAGCCCTCTTTTTAAGGTCACCAAATTGAATCGGTACTAGTTTTATTTGATTTAAGTGGATTGAAAATATGATTGCTTTAGATCTTATTTAGATGATTATCTCATTTGTATTTGATAGTTTTTTTCAGTATTTATCTTAAATGTTGAAATAAAATATACTTTGATGTTCTGAAGCATTTTATATTACTGTTAAAGATTGAATTGTACACCATTCACCCAAATTCATATGTTGAAACCCAATACTCCTGAAACCCAGTACTCCTGAATGTGACTTTATTGAGAGATATGGTCTTTAAAGAAGTAATTAAGCTAAAATGAGGACCCAAAGTGAGGTCCTAATTCAATCTGGTTGGTGTCTCTATGGAGAGGAAATTTGGGTGTGCTCAGAGGCACAGCAACAAACATACATGGAAAATGCCTTAAAAAAAAAAACACAGCAAGATGGTAGCTATATATAAACAAAGGAGAGAAAGTTTCAGAAGCAAAACCTGCTCACACCTTGATATTCTCTCTAGAGATTTTTAATCTCCAGAACAATAAACATTTCTGTTGTTTAAGCCAATCAGTCTATGGTATTTTATTTCCGAAGCTCTAGGAAACTAACATAATTATCTAAATGAATTTTGAAAAAGCTTTCATAATGAAATTATATCTCAATTCAGTTCAGTTGCTCAGTCATGTCTGACTCTTTGTAACCCCATGGACTGCAGCACATCAGGCCTCCCTGTCCTTCACCATCTCCCAGAGCTTTCTCAAACTCATGTCCATTGAGTCGGTGATGCCATCCAACCATCTTATCCTCTGTTGTCCCCTTCTCCCTCTACCTCCAGTCTTTCCCAGAATCAGGGTCTCTTCCAATGAGTCAGTTCTTCACATAAGGTGAGCAAGGTATTGGAGCTTCAGTTTCCGCATCAGTCCTTCCAATGAATATTCAGGACTGATTTTCTTTAGGATTGACTGGTTTGATCTTGCAGTCCAAGAGACTCTCATAACCATCTCCTCTTCAACACCATCATAACCATGAAAAGTTTCTATATTTGTATATTTCCATCTGATCAATGGAGGTTTTTAGCACCTTCCCTCTGAATTTACTGCCCAAAGAAGAATTCATTTTTTTACTTCCACTTCTCAGGTTGTGCCAGGAAAGTCTCCAAAATGTATTGCTTTACTTTGTCTTTTATGAGCAAAATAGGAAGATTGATTAGCTTGTTTCCTCATCCTTATTGTACATACTCCATAAATCTTCCTTCCACTCAAGATCAGAACTTAATGTCTCTGATCCTTAAAAATGAAGAAATAGAAATCTATCATAGTAAAACATTCAATCATTCTTAATTTAAATTGTATAAAATAAAAGTACTAAAGTGGTATAATAGGAGCTATTCACACAAAATAACTAATGGAATTTTAGAGTCTATGTAACTCTTTAGGAATTAATAGCCACAGTTATAAATACAAATGGCCTCAAAAAGAAAAAAAAAAAGATAACTGTAGGTAATATTTTTTGAGAATTTGTCATGCCATGTACAGTATTAGCCACACTATATGGATTATTTCAATTATCCCTAGTTATAAGAGCAATTAACAAAAATAGTAATTTTTAGTTATTATAATGCACCAAGTATTGTGCTGGCCTCTCCAGGCTGTGTAGTGGTAAAGAATTTGTCTGCCAATGCAGGAGATGCAAGAGACATGAGTTTAATACCTGGGTGGGGAAGACCCCCTGGGGTAGGAAATGGCAATCCACTCCAGTATTCTTGCCTGGGAAATTTCATGGATAGAGGAGCCTGGTAGGCTGCAGTTCATGGAATGGCAAAGATCAGACGTGATTGAGTACAGCACGATTAAGTACTGTGCTATTCATATATCGTATATTTTATATTAAAGTGCATATTTCAAGATAAGTATATGAAAAGAGTAAAAGAAAAGCCATTTGATTTTACATGAAAGGAGCAAAATAAAAATCTGTTTGAATATTTCCAAGGTACTTTTAACCACATAGACCGTAACATATTTGTAATTCAATTTCATTGAACTTCCTATTTAATTAAAAAAAGATTTGCCACATATTGTCTTTACTTTTTACTGTTAAGAGCAATTCCTAAAATTAACTTATAAAGTTTATTGGACAACAACTTTTGACTGAAATCTTGACACAATTCTGTTTTCATCTTCAGATTTTGAATACAATTTTTAATAGATTTTTTTTACAAAACAAATATATTAAGCAAAAATATGCTTATCTTTATTTATTTATTTATTTTTTTTTTTACTATTTTTTGTGTTTCCATTTTCAGTAACTCAGGGGCACACATCCTAATTTCTCTGCATGTCCTATTATGTATTGCACATCCATAAATGCAATATACAAACAAAAGTCTACATAGATCTGTAAGATCAATTAACATGGATATTCATTTTTTTTTAACATGGATATTCTTATAAGAGTCTTTTGTCTAGATGTTGATTTTATCATCTCACTACCGGAAGTGAGTTTACCTGATAAATTACAATAATATTCAGAAGTAAGACTTTAAAGTTATATGCATCTATACCATTTTCTTCTTGAGCTAAATTGTAGGTGTGCTTTTTAAAAATGATTTAATAAAGACAAAAAGCCAAACTTCGATTTTACAGTGCATTGTATGAAATTCAATATTAATGAATCTCTTAAGAATTTTTTCTTACTTCAACTCAGCAAAAGAGTAAAATTAGACATTATGAAATGTGCACCATCTTCGGAGTCCTAAGATGCTATAATATTTCATGATAAAATCCTTCCTTGAACAGCATCTACATTTTAAGAACACTAAAATTAAGAATTTACTCAGGTTTTTCAGTCAACTCAATCATGTTATGGAAATGGAAAAAGTGTGAAAGTACTTTAGCCATTAGAAGAGCAAAATGGACAGTTAGCTTTTAATCTTGGAAGTTGAGTATTGAGATCTGAATTTAAATATTTAAAATAGGTGTCAGAAGATTTGAAATCAGGGCCTGAAAAATATTTCAAACTTAAGTAACTTAGATCATTTGTTTTTATCCCTTCATTTCAATAATTAAATATTAGTTTAAACTCATTCACATTGTTGAGTAACAGAGAGGCCATGTAGAGACCGCTTACATTTTGTCTGCGTGTGTGTTGGTCACTCAGTAAGGTGCCACTTTTTGAGACCCCATGGTCCATAGCTGGCCAGGCTCTTCTGTCTTTGGAATTCTTCAGGCAAGAATACTGGAGTGGGTTGCCATTTCCCTCTAAAGGGGCTTCCTTCCCAACCCAAGGATCAAACCCAGGTCTCCTGCATTGCAAGAAGATTCTTCATCTGAGCCATTAAGCTATATATTTAACAGTGCAAAGCTGGTGAAAAAGGTATGATAACAGAAGTTCTCTGAAGGCAAAGAAAGGCCAAATTAGATGAACAGAAATCCCTACCTCTAGTTTTTTTTTTTTTTTTTTTTTGCCCACTTGGCTCTTTTCACTATGATAAGGAAAAATTATACATAGCAAATGTATTTGATACCTAAAATTAACTTGTGTCATAATGAAATATGGAGAAGTATAAAAGGATCATATTGTTTCCCACATCTTCAAGATGACAACTATTCTTGGAATTGATTAGAGAGTTTGGACCACATCCGTTGCTTTTAATCATTATCTAAGTCATTTAGGCTGAGGTTATATTAAGCTTTCAGTGTTTCAAAACTGAATTACTTCAAAAAGCAGCATTGCACTTTCTGACTGCCATTTGAATGATTCTCTTTATCCTATAAAGTGTATGCAGAATCTTCAGATAATAGAGTATTGAAGGAAAGTTCTTGGGATAGTTGATAAGAGAAGTCTCATAATATGTCTTAAATTTACATATGAATACAAATTTAAAGTGTATGAGAATAGAAACAGTAAAAAAATAAAGCAGCCATAAGATTACTTATGCTTATCAACTCAAAATGTCTTGAACTAATATATAGAATTGGGGTATCTGTTTGGCATAAACACATATTTGTGTCAAAATAAGCAATAGTACATCTTGTTACAACCCATGCTCGTGAGGAAATAATTATAATCTGAAATGTATCATGAAGGTGATATGATTCACTCACTTAGAGCAGAAATAATCGTTATTCTGCAAACAACTATTAACACTAGAAGTGCTGCATCTGAGCAAATAATAATTATCATATTTAGTAATTATACTGTTCTAAACACTATTTTTTTTCCAGTAGTCATGTATGGATGTGAGAGTTGGACTATAAAGAAAGCTGAGCACTGAAGAATTGATGCTTTTGAATTGTGGCATTGGAAAAGACTCTTGAGAGTCCTTTGGACAGCAAGGAGATCCAACCAGTCCCTCCTAAAGGAGATCAGTCATGGGCGTTCACTGGAAGGACTGATGTTGAAGCTGAAACTGCAATACTTTGGCCACCTGATGGGAAGGGCTGACTCATTTGAAGAGACCCTGATTCTGGGAAAGATTGAGGACAGGAGGAGAAGGGGACAACAGAAGATGAGATGGTTGGATGGCATCACCGACTCAATGGACATGAGTTTGGATAAACTCTAGGAGTTGGCGATGGACAGGGAGGCCTGGCATGCTGTGGTTCATGGGGTCGCAAAGAGTCGGACAAGACTGAGTGCCTGAACTGAACTGAAACACTCTATTTCAATAATTTATCTGTCTCACAATAATCCTGTGAGCTATAAACAGTATGTCCACTTATAGATAAGAAAAAGGAGGCAAACAGAGATAAAATCACTTTCCCAGAATAGGTCAACTGACTTATACAGCCAGAATTTCACACCAGGAAATCCATTTCAATATTTATAATCTTATTCAGGACTCTATGCTCCCCTAACCTAAATCCTTGCCCTGTCTACTGAAGTAACAGACTGATTTCAATTTTCACCCTCACTTGGACAATCGACTTTGAAGCGTGCTTTTCAACCACAGCCATCAAACCTTGCCAGACAGCTCTGTGTGGCAAAAAGTTGGTTCTCCTTTCCTACAACAGTAACCTGTATTTTTCTACCAAGAACACACTCACTGGCAGCCCTATTGGCTCCAGCTAAGCTTGTGTCTCTGACCACTAAGATGGCAGATCCCAGAAACTTCTTCAACTCATTCTACTAAAGAATTCCTGGGCCGTGAAAGGCCTGGCTAGTTTGGTAGAAAGCTTGTGTCACTGGACGTATCCTGGGAAGGTGGCATAGGACAGGAATAGCTAGACAAGACAGAATCCCCCCAGAAATTCTCTGAGAGATGCGTGGTGTTATTCTGCCTTGTCCAGTGACTTTTACAACAGACGGAGGCACTAATACCTGAACTAAAGTTGAAGCAATATGGGAATTTTCTCCCTTATTCTGGAGACTAGTGAACAGCCAATCAGTTTAGCTGGATATTACAGGAAAGCCTGGGGTCCTGTTTTCCATGGGGTAGCAAAGAGTCGGACATGGCTTAGTGACTGAACAACAACAGCTTACAGAAATGACTCGCAGAAATAGAGACTCCACTTCTAAAATCTGGAAAATAAGGTGTTTCACTTACAAACAGGTGAGAAGAAAGACTATTTATTGACTTAATCACCAAATAGCAAATGATAGAACAACATAATAACCTTTACTAAGAGCAGAGGTATTTTATATATTATAATTAAAAGTAAGAGATGATCACAGAAACCAGCAACGCACAAGCCAAGTGACTTCTCGTTTAATTGAGTAAAGCAAATCGGGTCAATGAAAGTACAGGTATGACACTTAAGATTTGAGTTTGTTGGTTTTGCCAACACTTTACATTCTATTGAAGATTTGTTGCCTCTACCACCTGGCTTAGCTACTGAACCTGTGTCAGCCAGCAGGATGGGAAAATGAATCAAATAAATGAGACAATGTGGACAGTGTTCAAATGAGTATCTAACTCTTCCTCCTTGCAAAATGCTGAGTTACACAAATGACAAGACACAAATCACCTGACTAGGAAAGAGAAGTGGGGTGATATAAAGCATTTTAGAAATCTTTCTGGTCATATTTTCTTTTCTCAGATTTCAGCACTTGAAAGGATAATTTCATGTTATCTGAAATTCTACTCATGTAGAATATCTTTTTTTCTTAAATATACCATACATACGAGCTATTACTCCATGATATATTATTTCTTTGTGGTTCTAATGTTAATAGATAGAATTCTGGATGGATTATTTAATACACTCACTCTCAAAATGTGTATATTCCTGGCTTACTTTTGAAGACTGAAGTGTTTTGCTTTTCAAAGAGCAGAGAGGAAGGTAGCTATAGAGGTAACTATTTATAGAGACCAGAGTGGGCCAAAATTACAGCAGAATAAACGTATGAACAAATTTTTTCAACTCTTTAGATGAGTTTACAAGATCTTTGAGTATATCTCCAAGGATGCTAAAAAGCACAAATTACAGAAAAGTTTATCTAAATATTTATACTTCAAAGTTCCCAAAACTTACAAGTAAAATCATATGTATGGATGTGATATATATTATAGCCTCAGTTCAGTTCAGTTCAGTCATTCAGTCATGTCCGTCTCTTTACGGCCCATGGACTGCAGCATGCCTGGCCTCCCTATGAGACTGCAGCATGCCTGGTCTCCCTGTGAGACAAGCACACCAGGAACAGTTCTAACGCTAACTCATGGCTGAGTGTGAATGTTGATCCATGCTAACCCACATCTCCTTTTCCTGACTTTTCTAAACATTCTGTGCTTTAAAGGACAGCATGGAGGACACATGCTGATAAAATAAAATACACTGGGTTAGGACTCTCTCTGTCCCAAGGGATGGTGAGCAAATACCTGACGTTCCTACAGACAGTAATCCTACAACTAGGCAGCAACTTCCAGACAAATGAAGCGGCAGCCAGGGTGCTCACTGGAGCAGTCAGTGGGGACAGTGTGAAATCTATGCATTTTACTGCTTGGTTCCACATTTTAAAAATTACAATAAGCCATTTAACATTAATAAGTTAAGTATGTGCATGTCCAGTGAAAAATTATTAACTGTCTCTTTATTAAGAAAGATGGTGACGAATATTGAACTTGCACAAAATATTCATCCAATATCTGCCATGGGCTTGATAATAATGTAACATGGAAAATGGAAGATAAGCATTTGTGGAAGAGAAATTAACATCTAGTTACAAGTTACCAGTTATTTTTAAGAAGATTATGGCCTGAGACAACATTTAAAATGTGCATCCAAAGAAGATGTACTTAGATATTGCTTTGTGAGCAAGTGTTTATTTCTACTGAACGCTTTTTCTAAATTAAATGTAATATATATATTTTTTAATTTCATGACTTCTGATACATGTAAAAATGCTCAAGCAATGGTCATTAATTATCAACTGTAATAGAAAAGGTCGTCTCAGTTAATTGTGCAAATACAGAGTCAACATTTGCATGACACTTAGAGTGCCTCCTTAGATGTTATGCCTTAAAGGACTTCATTTGCCTCATAGTAATATCAGACCTGCTTGTTATATACTTCAAAATAAAAAAAAATAAACTAAAAAAAATCAGTAACTCCAGCAAGAGTTCAATATTTTCATTCAGAACATGGTCCTCCCCAACATTTAAATAGTCAATTGATCATGGTAAATGTACTTAATATTATTGTATATATTCTGCCATTCAAAATAAGAGCTGTTGTTACTTTCAGAAGTGCTTTAATATATAAACTGAGCTACTGACTGCATTTTTCTAGCTTATTTATAATTATTACTTTTTTAATTTTCAAAGACTGTAATTGTAAAATGTTGAGAAGTATAGAACAAAATCCAGTTATTGGAGGACAACTGTTCTATAAAAATACTGCGTTAGGCTCTGCCACACAGCAACAAAACTCAGCTACAGATATAAATATGTGGGGACATATGCATGACTACTGCATTTTTACTGGCAAAAAAGTTGATGTTCACGCTAATGTTGAGTTCAAAAAAATTAAAAACTTAAAACTCAAGCATGACAGAGCATGAAGTTCCTCTCTTTAACTCTATTGAATAGATTTTAAAATATGTCTTTGAAGGACTGTTTATCTTTTAAAAAGATAACAGGAGAAAAAATGTATAAAGTAGCACAAGAAAATATATATTTATTATATGTTGCTGCATAAAAGTTGCTGCAAAATTTAGGATTAAGAAATAGACATTCATTAGCTCACAATTTCTTTCGGTGGAAATTTAAGCACAGATTAACTCTCTTCTTACATTCACTAATCAAGACATGCAGGCTCATTTTTCTTGTTTTTAATATTTTTTTGATGTGGACCATTTGTGAAGTGTTTATTGAATTTGTTACTATATTGTTTCTGTTTTATGCTTTGTTTTTATTGCCAGGAGGCATATGGGATCTCAGCTCAAGAACCAGGGATTAAATCAGAATCTCCCACGTTGGAAGGCAGTCTTAACCACTAGACCTCTAGGGAAGTTCCAAACTGAACAGGGTATGGATTTACTTCTAAACCAGCCAAATTTTTAGCACCATTGGATTTCTTGGGGGATATTGGACTGATGGCCCAGTTTGCACTGCTCTTAGCTAGAGGCCGCTGCAAATTTCTTGTCACATGGGCCTCTGCAGCATAGAAGGTTGCTTCATTAATTCATGAAAGCCAAATAGGCAGTAGAGAGATACTGCTAGGAAGTTTAAGTCCTAGTCTTATGAACTTAATTATAGAAATTACATTTGAAAACATTTGTCATAGTTTATTTGTCAGAAAAAAACTCCCAACCCAGTCCACATTCATAGGGAGAGGATTCTACAAAAGGTGTGTTTCAGGAGGTGGGAAGGATGAGATAACTTGGTGTCTATCAGCCACAACTTAAGTGCATCCTATTTAAGAACCTGTTTAAGTAGTGAAAAGCAGAAAGGAAAGAAATGAGAGATTAAAAAAAAAAAAAAAAACAGAAAAAAGCAAACATTTCTTTAAAGGCCAGAAGAAAGAGAAGTTAGAGAAACAGAAGTACAATTAAAGGTAAGCATGGAAATAAATGAATCATTTTTTAAATATTTTTAAATAATCAAAAAAAAATTCATTTTTTTTAATAGAAAAAAAGTAAAAATTTTAAGTCTATTATTGAAAGTGAAATAGCACACATTGAGAAATGTCTTATAAGGTCATGGCATAAGGCCACCAATATATCAGTTAGTCCTCACTCAAAATGGGATAGGAAATGAAGAATCTTTTATAAGTGGATAAACATTTCTCCAATACTTTTGCCACCTGATGTGGAGAACTGACTCATTAGAAAAGACTCTGACGCTGGGAAAGTTTGAAGGTGGGAGGAGAAGGGGACGACAGAGGATGAGATGTTTGGATGGCATCACTTACTCAATGGACATGAGTTTGAGTAAACTCTGGGAGTTGGTGATGGACAGGGAAGCCTGGCATGCTGCAGTCCATGGGGTCACAAAGAGTCAGACATGACTGAGCGACTGGGCTGAAACATCCCTCTACTCAAAAGATAATAGAGGAAAAACAAAGGCATTTTATACCCATCATGCCCATTGTTTTAAGAATTAAAAAAAATAAATTATTTTTTCTTGGAAAAAATCTTTGGTCATGGTAACATGCTGACATGTGTAATGGCTTTAACCATAACAAAAAATAAGTGAAGATTTGCAAGTGGTATGTTTTGTGTTTTGTTCCAACTCAATGTCAGAATTTCTTTTCTATGAATGGTTACATTGTAGAAAGGATGAACATTCATTTTCTCAATATTTACACTACACAATTCTTTGCAAATAATTGATGAATTTAGTGAAGTTTTAGAATAGATATGCTGAGTCTTACTCCTTCATGGAAAAAGGTGAAAATCAAAAATAATTTCAGAGTATTATGAGAATTAACAATAAAATTACTTAGAACTTTGGTGAGCACTAAAGTGATGGCTTTAAACATCTGCTGAATGAATAAAATAGTATTATATAAAGTTATATAAATCTCATATCAAACCAAATTAGAGGAAAAATTTGTGTTTTAAAATCTCAGTCTTAGTATCAAAGTTAATTTTCAGTTTTGAAAAGAATAAAAATTTTATTCTTTGAATTTATTGTTTTTTATATAACTGGAAAAGGTATTAAAAGATTGTCAGGTGCTTCATGAATTCACCAATTAATGACTGATGTATGAGGCTGTCTTCTTGGTTCTGAGAACAAAGCAGAGAAGAAGAGGAAAGCCCAGTCTCTTTGAGATGATATCAGGTACATCTGTAGACATGCAGGGATAAATACATATACATACAGCACTTGGAATTATCTTCATATATTTTATCTTAAAAATCTGTTTAAAAATTATTATGTAACATCAGTAAGCAGCTTTATATCCATTTTGACAATATAAATATTATTAGTTTGATTTATACTATAACACTGATTGCTATTATTTCCTACAGCATAAATGATATCTTCCTGCATTTTATCCTACACATTGTTTCCCACACTCTGTAGAATCAAAATGTCATACATGGACTGTTCCGGCTAAAACTATACAGGTAGAAATTAAATCAAGAGCACAATTCTCACAAAGGCCAGTCACGTAAAACAGAATAAATGGCATTGCAGCAATTTTTGCAATAATTTTCCCTCTTCAATTAATCAGACACTCAATTGACTTGAAAAAGTATATATCATCAAAGACAAGCCATCCATCTTGGCTGGCACCTAAAGTAGATGGGCCATTTTTTACCTCGTGGCACTTCTACTATATAAACCTAAGAGTATAAAATGCAGTACTAGACACACAAGGCTAAGGAAAAGCAGAGTCAGGTTTCATCTCCTGCAATAATGTTAAATGGTCAAGGTGAGGAACAAAAGTAATATCCTTGTTTCGTGAAATATATAGGAAATGTGAACCAGAATGTCAAGAATGATGAATATTACAGAAATCCTCTTATAGGAAGAAGTTTGTCTACACAGCATTTTCAACAAATAAATCACACTTTTTTTTTCTTTTTTGTTCTTACATTGAGTTAAGTCATTGCTTTGCAGTAAGGGTTAACTTTAATATTCAAATTGATGTGACCACATACTTGCCTGGATGTAGCCATTTGAAAATAAAGATAATTTGAATCAATTCTAACAAAACCCCTGTTTACATGTATTTTGAATTTGGTGATGCTGAGGCATTTGTGATACAACACAGTTGGTAATGGATGTTTCGCCTTGCTGTCTCTGTGAGTTTAGAAAGTCCCTTGGTAACTCATTAGACATTAAAGTTAAAAAAAATCCAATTTGTTTTAATAACAAGTTGGACTCTCCAGAAAAATCTGAAGGTTGAGCAAGCATTACAATGGAAGCGGCCTTATACTGGTCCCGGAGGTCATCTTTAACTCACTCTGTAGATCAGAGGACAAATGAAGCCGATCCACTACAAAAGAATGATGAAACTGAGGTACAGACAGTGGTGAACGTGAAAAACAAGAGTCTGGTTCTGCCTCTGATGCTTTGCTCCAGCTTTCAGACACTTAGACACATTCCTGCCTTTGGATGCTGTGACACATCCCTATAATCTTATAATAGTATTTTCCTTCTGTTATACTTGGTTGTTTTGATGCATTTTACCAACAGCCCAAAGGATGTTAAATAATATGAGGTTTTATTAATATTCTACTAGGTGTTCTGGTATTTTTAACTCAGAAAGAAGCTTACATTTGAGAGTATAAATAGTAATTTATACTCTCAAATATAAACTTTTTATCATACAAATGAACTTAAAAGAATTTACAACATAAATAATATTTTATACAAAGTACATGATACTGTGATAAGTTACTTATAAATCAATTTGAGATTGAGGGTTGTATGATATTGCATATATGTGGGATCTGAAAAAATGATACAAATGAATTGATTTACAAAGAAGAAAGAGACTCTCAGGCATAGAAAACAAACTGTGGTTACCAAAAGGGATAGGAGGGGTGGATGAAGGGATAAATCAGAAGGTTAGGATTCACATATACATGCTACTGCTTCTAAAGTAAATAGCTAACAATGACCTACTGTATAGTGCAGGGAATCATATTCAGTATTCTGTAATAACATATAAGGGAAAAGAATCTAAATATACATATATGTATGTGTGTGAATCTGAATATACATATATGTGTATGTGTATATATATATATACATTCAGTTATACATATACATACATAAATATACATGCATACCTTCAGTTATATATATATATATATATATATATATATATTCACTCTGCTGTATATATATAGCTGTTCTCTATGTGCAGGCTCTATAGTATAACACATGCTTGAATGTTGAGTTTGAACACTTAGTTGACTGGGTAAAATACTCAGTATTCAACTAAATGAATTCTTGATAGTGCACAGAGGGTTATGTATACATTTTACTTAATTATGACTCTCTGAGTAATTTCATATTTGTGTGCAATAAGACAATCTCCTTGAATTCCATAATCAAAATATCTGATTGCTGGATGAAAGCCAGATCCATGCTCTGGCTCACTGACAACACATACCAACAAGTCTCCTAATATCTCCTATTACTTGTCTTGATTTGGTGGTGGGAAGGATTAGGAAAAATCTGTTGGTTAATAGGGAACTAAAAAAATACGCATGGCAAGTTTTAAAATTATGTAAAATAGGAATATATAGCTATTAACCAGAGAAGGAAATGGCATCCCACTCCTGTGTTCTTGCCTGGAGACTCCCAGAGACAGGGGAGCCGGGTGGGCTGCCGCGTACGGGTCGCACAGCGTCGGACATGACCGAAGCGACGCAGCAGAAGCAGCAGCGGCGGCAGCAGCAGCTATTAATGATGAATGTATTGTCTGTAACTGTAGTTCACCAGAAGCATCTTCAAAGCAATATCACAGTATCTCATTTGATGGAAACAAAGCTTAATATCGATATCTGTATCTATATTCTTTGCAACCCCATGGAACATAGCTCACTGGGCTCCTCTGCCCATGGGGTTCTCCAGACATGAATACTGGAGTGAGTTGCCATGCCCTCCTCCAGGGGATCTTCTCAACCCAGAGATCAAAGCCGGGTATCCTGCATTGCAGGCAGATTCTTCACCATTTGAGTCACCAAGGAAGCCCTTAATATTTATGCCTGTATCTCTTTTCTAGTCTGTTTATATTATGACAATTAGGAATGACAGATCCTATCGTTTGGGAAAAGACACATAAGGCAATAACAGAATGGAGTGAGCTGCCATTTTGTGCACAGTTTGTGTTTTTGAGCAAGATGCTATGATGTACAGGAGAAGAACTCTTAGAGGAAAGCCTTGCTGCCTAATGTCGTTTTTCAGTTTAAAATGTGCATGGCTTAAACTAAAGATCTAATATAACTGTGAATATTAGTAACACCCCTGTTGTGTTTGCAAGTAGTTTGAAAACTATTACACATCCATTTACAGTACTAACAGAATCATGATTGCAAAAAGGTGATCACTCTATTTGCCTTGCTCTGAAAAAAAAAAAAATTCCAACATTAGTCAAGAAAAATCCTCTCAAACTCCATTCCAGTAAACAACCCCAATACTAAATTGTAGTCTGGTTTCCAGAAAGTAAAGGGTGGAGTGAGATATCAGGGACTCCCTTTTCTTCAATTTACAGGAAAGATGACAAAATGTTAAAAGTATATCCAAATACTCTCCTTGAAACCAGATAAGAATTGAAAATCAGATGCATAGGAGGGGATTTTTATGAAGGTGTAAAGAATAATTTCTTGCTTTCTAAGGACAGTTGGGGCACTAACTATCATCTATGGGATAGAAATTGTTTACACTAAGGACTCTGAGAGACTTTCCTGATCCTCTGACCCTGAGCACCTGGCCAGCAGATATGATGGTGTACTCAACGGCTGACATTCCTGGAGCTTAGAAGGTGGCTGCCATTTTAACCTGGAATAAATGGACCAAGTATGTAAATCTTGTGTCTATCCTTAATAAATTTTGAATTTAATATATCTTTAAAAAATATATGATAATCACAGATAAAACCTAAAAGATGTTCTGCAGAGTCATTGAAAAGAAATAGCACTTGATACGGAACAAACAGGAAGGAATGGAGAGTAACAGGGAAATGTCAAGAGACTTTGTACCACAAAGCAGATGTAATAACAGGGGGTGGTGGAAAGAGTTCCAGAAAAGAAAAAAAAAAATTAAAGAAAAGGAAAACCAAATAAGAGATGCATTTTCTCTGAGCCTGGAGATTAAAAGTGCTTATCAAGCCCCAGACAGGATTAATAAAAAAAATCACATACAAAATTCATAATATTCTGATAAATCCTCAATTCAGGAAAAAAATAAGAAAATCTTAAAGCTTTCAAAATAGAAGGAAAACTTCCCATAAAAGGAAGAGAAAATCTGCAGACCATATGACATCTCATCTGCACAGCAGAAAGTGAAGAGCATGGGAATAAAGTCCATGGGTGATGTAGACAAGGCATCTTTTGTTCAAGAATGCTAAACACTTTCAGGTGTTACAATTACATTTTTTAAATAAAAGTAAGATAATATCAAACATGTGAAAAGTCAGAACTCTTTGCCTCCTGTGTGTCTTTGGATAATACTAGAGAAAGTACTAGTAGCTATAGAATCAGAACACAGTTTTTAAAAAGTGGAAAGTAAAAAAAAAATGTAGCAAATGATGAATATTGCAATATATTTATGAAAATACATTTTAGTCAATGGTGATGTAAATTTTATTTAAAGTAATTGAGCTGTAGGAGTTATGGTCTTAGTAACTGTGTAATAGTCCAGAATTAAAAATAGATCAGAGAATAACTTGGATGGGGGATTGATAGATGATAGAACTATAAATAGATAGATAGATAGGCAGCCAATCCCAGCAAAATGCAGAAGTAGGGCAAGGAGCAGAAGATACACATTTCTCATATAGGTGATAGTTGAGAGGAGAGAGTTAGACAAGTAAATTGTCTCCAGAGGAGGTAGCCATAGGCACGAGTTACTTTGTCCCAAGATATCAAGAAGGCCTTAACGATTCTCCTCAGCTTGACTAAATGTTAGACAGGCTTCTTCTTGTCTGAGGGCCCCCTGACCTCCCTTTTCTTAGAGAATTTACTTTGGAAAACGTGCACTTGTAAATTATTTCTTTACTCCTTTGAAATACGAACCTTTTCTCAGCCTGTTGAAGCCAGTTTTACAACCCAGCGACTTCTATTTTTTTTTCTCTCTTCAAGACTTGTGAGCCATTTCCTTTGCAATATAATTAAGAATGATAGCAGCCTAAATTCCCAGTGTCTGTGGAAAGGTAGGAGGCTAAGTTCATCAAGCATCCATTAGTAAACACAGATGACATAATCACATTGGCCAACCACCAGATTCCCTGGACTAGGAAATGGCTATCCACTCCAGTATTCTTGTTTATTTTTTAAAATTCATTCATTTATTTTAATTGGTGGATAATTAGTTTACAACACTGTGGTGGTTTTTGCCATACGTAGACATGAATCAGCCACGGGTGCACAGGTGTCTAGGTGTCTTCCATCCTGAAGCCCATTACCACCTCCCTCTCCACCCCGTCCCTCTGGGTTTTCCCAGAACACTAGCTTTGAGTGCTTTCTCTGGGAAATCCCATGGACAGAAGAGCCTGGTAGACTACAATATACGGGGTCAAAAAGAGTGGGATACAGCTGAGCGAGCGCGCACACACACACACACACACACACACACACACATATGTTATATGCAATCTACTAAAGGTATACAAGAATATCTACATATGTCTCCACAGATATGTAGGGGATAGATGCCAGCAAACCAACCCTGGATTTCTTTTTTTTTTTTTTTAATTTTTTATTGGACTACAATTGCTTCACAATGTTATGTTAGTTTCTGCTATAAAACAAAGGAACCCACTATATGTATACGTATATATTCTCCCTCTTGAACCTCCCTCCCACCCCTTATCCCATCCCTCTAGGCCATCTTCGAGCACTGAGTTTTGAGCCACTTGTGTTATAGAGCAGTTTCCCACTAGCTATTTTACACACCACAGTATATATATGTCAATTCTATTCTCTCAATTTGTCTCCCCCTCCTCTTCCTTCCCTGTGTCTACATGTCTGTTTTCTACATCTGTGTCTCTATTCCTGCCCTGAAAACAGGTTTATATATATACCATCCTTCTAGATTCCACACATATACATTAACACACAATATTTACTTTTCTTTTTCTTTACTTACTTTGCATAACAGATTCTAGGTCTATTCACATCACTACAATTGATCTAATTTTGGTCCTTTCTCTGACTGAGTAATATTCCATTGTAAATATATACCATATCTTCTTTATCTAGTCATCTGCTGATTGAAAAATTTAGGTTGATTCCATGTCCTGGCTACTTCTAATAGTTCTACAAAGAATACTGCAGTACATGTAACACCGGTTTTCTAAGGCATTGAGAAGGATGGGAAACAACAAAAGGGCAGGCATTGAGAAGGATGGGAAACAACAGAAGGGCTAGGTAATAACTTCATCTTTGAAATAAGATGCGATAAGTAATAATTTGCATAACTTTTATAGTTACAGCAAACTCATACTTTATTTTAAAACATAACAAAAATTTAATAGAAATCCAATTTTTTCAGTAAAATATTAAAACACTTAACGGAAACTAAGTTTATGATAACTATAGGAGGAAAACAGTGCTTGCAAAGGGGAAAATACAGGTACATCTTTATAAAATATATAAATATTTGAAAAACTGATTTTTTTTGTTTTTTTAACATAGCCTACTGTCAAATGAATTGTTCATTATTATCAGCAGCTAAATACCAAACTAATAACTTACAAGACTACAGAATTAATTTGCTCATTTGTGTTAGAGGATCTATCTTATAAAACCTAGAAACTAGAATCCCATTTCAAAACATATCCTTGGAACTTGACCTAGTTAAATATTTAATTTATGTATCTATTAAATTAAATAAGAAGCAAGGATATCACAAAATGGTCATTTTGTACTAACTTTCCTAAATACTCATGAAACATTTATTAGCAATCAGGATCAACTGAGTATGATTTTGAGTTTTGTTCACAAGTATTAAAGTAAAAATTTTTTAGATGCAATGGTTTTCAATTTGTGATAAATACTTAACTAAACTAGAAACTTTATTTTATAGTTACTACAACCTCCTACAATTAATGAAACGCCAAAGTAGAAAAATAGTATTAAAGCTACTAAGAATGAAATATCAATATTTCTTAAAAAAAAAGCTACTGAATAGATATTAGTTTGTTCTAATTAATTTGGTTTCTATAGCTTCAAGTGAATGTGCTATTTATTTTGAAGAAAGAATTTTTATTAATAAAAGAAATTAAATTGTGCTAATCTAAAGAGTGAAATTGGTCTGCGTTTAAGAGCTTCCAAACGATTTCAGTAAACCTTTCACAGTAAGCGCTTCTAAGCAATAAAGTTTTGCCATCTTGTTCAATAAACAATTAAATATTGAAGACAATTCGGCCTAGCTTCACTCCTATGTACTATACTATTAAAACGTGAACACAGAGCTTTATCAAAGTGAGCAAGACAGCAGTATTCCCTTTTGAAAAGAAAAACCTCATTATATATATCTATATTTTCATTGCAAAGTGAGAGGTATATGTGCATCTGTGTAGATTTGTGTGTTTCTAATTGAGTTAAATGATAGCATGTATTTAAATTTAAACTTTTAAAACATATGTGTTTGTGTTGCTATTTGCTTAGAGCACAGTCACAATTCAGTACTTTGTTTGTATTCCTTCCATACTTAGATTTTATCTAAGCTAATCAATAGCATATAAGGTGAAAAGTGTTCCCTTCCTGTCTTGCAGCTGCTTCTAAACCTGACTTAATGACAGTCAAACTGTATTTGCATTCATTATTTGCCTTCAATTATTAAATACGTTAAATAGGATAAAAATATTCTTCAAACATCATTTGAGATTTATAGATTGAAACTAAATATCTAAAACAAGCTTAAAGTGGAGAGAACAAACTGCGGATTTTAAGTTAAATCACTTCATCTCTGTGTAATTCCTGTATCTTATATTCAAGTTTTGAAATAAATCGTTTATGCAAACCTAGATGGGAGATGTTAGTTTTGAACAGTGAGATTAGTCCCTTGTTGTTGACTGTAAATATGATAAAATCTAGTCATTTGCTGTTGCGTGTCTAATGGCCAGACTTCCCTTATATGTGGTTACTTAGCTTTATAACTCTCTTTGTAAAAATAATGACATGTTAATTAAATATTGATTAATTTGCACTATGTAGTACTATTTAATCTAAAACTAAAAATTAGAATCTGTACTCCCAGAATAAGTATTAGTTATTAGAAAACATCAATAAACTTAAATAATCTGGAATTTTTTTTACAGAGCCCTAACCTTTCCAACATGTGTTCTGTGCTGTGCTAAATTGCTTCAGTCATGTCCAACTTTCTGAGACCCTATGGCCTGTAGCCTGCCAGGCTCCTCTGCCCAGGCAATAAGACTGGAGTGGTTGCCATGCCCTCCTCTTTCAACATGGCATACCTATATTCATAGGAAGACATTTAGATTTACAGAGAGCTGGACCAGAGTTTTACAGAAGAAAGATACAGTTGCTTACAGAACTGGACATCAAAGCAACAGTTAGAAAAATACATAGAACAGCAGGCTGGTTCAAAATTGGGAAAAGGGTCAAGGCTGTATATTGCTACCCCGTTTTATTTAACTTATATACAGAGTACATCATGAGAAATGCCAGGCTGGACGAAGCTCAAGCTGGAATCAACATTGTAGGGAGAAATATCAATAACCTCAGATATATAGATGACACCACCCTTATGGTAGAAATGAAGAGGAACTAAAGAGCCACTTAGTGAAGATGAAAGAAGAGAGTTAAAAGCTGGCTTAAAACTCAACACTCTAAAAACAAAGATCATGGCATTTGGTCACATCACTTCATGGCAAATAGATGGGGAAACAATGGAAACAGTGACAGACTTTATTTTCTTGGGCTCCAAAATCACTGAAGATGGTGACTGCAGCCATGAAATTAAAAGACGCTTGCTCCTTAGAAGAAAAGCTATGACTAACCTAGACAGCATAATAAAAAGCAGAGACATTACTTTGTCCACAAAGGTCCGTCCAGGGAAAGCTATGATTTTTCTAGTAGTCATGTATGGATGTGAGAGTTGGACTCTAAAAAAAGCTGAGAACTGAAGAACTGGTGCTTTTGAACTGTGGTCTTGGAGAAGACTCTTGAGAGTCCCTTGGACTGCAAGGAGATCCAACCAGTCTACCAAAGGGATTCAGTCCTGAATATTCATTGGAAGGACTGATACTGAAGCTGAAACTCCAATACTTTGGCCACCTGATGCGAAGAACTGACCCATTGGAAAAGACCCTGATGCTGGGAAAGATGGAAAGCAGGAGGAGAAGGGGACGACAGATGAGATGGCTGGATGGCATCACCAACTCGATGGACATGAGTTTGAGTAAGCTCTGGGAGTTTTTGATGGACAGGGAAGCCTGACGTGCTGCAGTCCACAGGGTCGCAAAAAGTAGGAAACAACTGAGTGATTGAACTGACTGAACTGAATAACCTACTCAAAACTCCACCAACATTTTCATCTTGGAATGTATCTCCAAACCTCATGCAAAACAGAATGCAATTCATTAAAAAAAAATATCCAAGGGGGTGCATGTTTTATATTTTTTGTGAAGCCAACAGTGAAACATTTTTTATGTTAAGTGTTTAATCACATAGTAAAAATAAATTAATAAATAAAAAGAGAATCAAAATCTACATTAGTGGCAATTTTGGTGTAATACATATCCAATATCTTCAATTAGCTTAAGTGTCTAAAAGAAAAAAATCTTTCTGTATTGCTTTAATGAAAATGGCTTTGACAGTGTAAAATTAATGTACATTTGATTGGTTTTTTTAGACATAGAAACATCCTAATTATAATAGAAATCTTGCTTATGGATTGATCTTAGTCAATTATACTCATAAGGACAGGGTACATTCTTATAATTTAGTATTGAACAGTTCTTTTCTTCATTTGTTTATTCATTTATCTCATTTTCTATACCTTTCTTTAATCATTGATAAAATTACATGTACTTAATACTATATTATGTCTGTATATATTTTTCAAAATATATATTCTGATTTTTATACACATTTTTAATTGATATATGTAAAGGTTATATATCTATATAGTCTATATGATCTTTTTCAGTAAGCACTATAGTTTACATATATATGTATACATGTATATATATAAATTTATGTCATACACATGCATATATAATGTACTTGTTATGTTTTTAATAATTAATTTTTAAAAGCCCTACCCATTTATATGTCCCTAGGGACATATCTAGGTGGTGCTAGTGGTAAAGAATCTGCCTTCCAATGCAGGATATATAAGAGAAGCAGGTTCAATCCTTGGGTTCAGAAGATCCCCTGGAGTAGGAAATGGCAACCCACTCCAGTATTTTTGCCAGGAAAATTCCATGGAAGAGGAGCCTGGCAGGCCATCATTTATGGGGCCACAAATAGTCAGACATGAATGAGCATGCGCGTGTGTGTGTGGCCGCAGATAGACATCTAATATGCTGCTTCATACTGTCACATAATGAAGTGTAGCACTACATTTTGTCTATTTACTCTTCTTCCAGGGATATATTCTGTAGATGGAAGATATGAATTAGATTTGAAATTATTTTTTAACCTCCAAATATTTACCTAATTCTACCGAGTACATCGTTTATAAATATGGATATACAACTAGGATCCTCTTCAGAATAAAGATTTCTTTAAGCATTCACTGTTCTCATCCAAGCCACTAGTTGATTATACTGGTGATGACACATCTCTTAGCTACTGAAATGAATGACTAAAGGAAGCAGGAATGTGTGAAATGGAATGAACAATTCACTGGGTAGTCTTTGGCATGTCTACAAGGAAGTATTTGACTCATACTCCCTATGAGCCTTATATCATGTATGGTTTATTGTTTGGATAAAATTAATATTTTTTATTCTTTTGTTTATGAATTCAGCAACCAAATGTTTGATGACCTAATATGATTGAGTAATCATTTCTGAAGGTAGGGATATGGCAGTGAATTTTTTTAAAAATGAGAAAACTTACAAAAAAATAAAACTTTAAGTAGGCTGGTAAGGAAAAGACTAATTTAGAATGTACGATTTAAATAGACTTGAAAATAAGGGATCAAAGCATACTTATATGTAGGGGTAGAGCATGCTAGGAAACAAAGGTAATGCAAAGCCTAGAAGTGGGAGAATGACTGAGGTGTTTGCGGTGCACTGAGAAAGCCAAGGTAGACGGAGTAAACTGGCAGGAGAAGGGCTAAAAAGGTTTGCTTCAGACCATGTAGGCCCTGGATAAACATTAACTTTATCAGAATAACATAGTGAGCCAGTGAATGGTTTGTCGCAAAGAAGACATAAAGTCAGAGGTCTTTACAGTACTCAGGCTACTTACAGAGAAATTCATAAAAATATGAAATGCTGCTGCTAATGAAGCAATTACTATTGTTTATATAATCATCATAAAAGAAGCAGCTTAGGATAATACAATATGATACAAAGAACTTCTTAAAGGAAGTTAAGGAATTGTCATATTTGACACTAATTAGTTCAGTGAGCCTGAAAAAGTCATTAAGATTCTTTGATCTCAGATTTCTATTGGCTGAGAGAGACTGCCAGGTATAATTTCTAGATTCTTCCAGGTATAAGTTTTATGACTTTGAATTCCCTACACCTTATTTGAATTGTTAGGCAGATAAACCAGTAGTTGTATTTTACTTGCTTTGTCTAACTAGCTTTTGTTGTTTTGGAAAAGGGCATTGTTTCTTTCCTTTTTAAAAATTCTTAACACTAGGTCAGGAAACACGGAGAAGGCGATGGCACCCCACCCCAGTACTCTTGCCTGGGAAATCCCATGGACAGAGGAGCCTGGTGGGCTGCAGTCCATGGGGTCGCGAAGAGTCGGACACA
Organism: Antilocapra americana; assembly: GCA_007570785.1. Lineage (NCBI taxonomy): Eukaryota > Metazoa > Chordata > Mammalia > Artiodactyla > Antilocapridae > Antilocapra > Antilocapra americana. Next base: position 33,089,855 of record ML661338.1, on the reverse strand, counting down.
ACTGAGTGACTGCACTTTCACTTTTCACTTTCCTGCATTGGAGAAGGAAATGGCAACCCATTCCAGTGTTCTTGCCTGGAGAATCCCAGGGATGGGGAGCCTGGTGGGCTGCCATCTATGGGGTCGCACAGAGTCGGACACGACTGAAGTGACTTAGCAGCAGAAGCAGGTCAGGAAACAATTTTAGTTTGGTAATGGAGTTCAGTTAGGAGATGGCATAGTAATCATTTTATATAGTCATTTTTTCTTCTCATTTACAAATTCATAATTTTTTCACAAAATTAAATCCCAAGCAAATTAGCTAAAACTTACAGCTGAATTTTATTGAAGTGCATAGGTACTGAGGATGAAAACAGCTTGAAAGGTTATAATCTCACATTTCTAAATCCATGTGTGTATTAATATCTATCTATCTATCTATCTATATATATATATATTTAAGCTAAGGTAGATGGAATTCATTCTTTTATAATATAGAATAGTAACAGAAGTGAATAGAAGCAAAAGGGAAACACACTTGGATGGAAATGAAATTGCCTCATGCAAAAATAGCACTGTCTAAAATGTACATCTATTTACATTAAAGATGTGGACAGCCAGAAGCCACAAAGTAAAAGCGTGGGTGCCACTGGGTCTGTGTGTGCACTTTGGCTGTGTAAAAGCTACAGCTATGGCAACAACATTTATTAAGAACCCACAATATGTATGCAATGGTTCCTCTCTTCTGTGCAAAACTTACTGTTGGCGCCACTAAATTTTTTAAATGAGTGTCTAATATTAGTCAAGGAAAGTAAATGTTTCTTCCATATGTGGTTCCAAATTAAATTTCGCCTTAAATCTATACCTTCCAAAGGTCAAAATCCTGAACCACTCTGAGAATTTCCTGCTAGGTTATTATTGGAGGACTGATTTCCAGCCTGCTTTACTCAAGCCTTCAATTGAAAAGCGTGAATTACAACAATTTGGTAGCCATATATTTTTAACTTTCGGCAATAAAGTTCAGTATACCATATTTTATCATAATGTTGTGAAAGGTTATGAAACATTTCTCACAAGCAGGAATGTGGTCATTACGAATCTAATTCTGTATTTCACATGTGGAATGCTGTTTCCATACAGAACCCATAACAGTCATGTACAAAACTCACTTGTCTCTTACAAAGTTTTAGTGCTGTCCTGATGTATAGACCTGAAATAGAAAACTAATAGCATTCTTGACTTTTATCAGTTTTCTCTCAAAGGTTGTTTTCCAAGATACATAGTTTGACATTTATATATATATATATATATATATATATTTAAAGACTCTTTGTGTAATACCTTTTATATTGTAAAAAATTAACAAAACTGGTTAATATTTTGAATAGGATTAATAATATTTTGGCATCATTTAAAATAAGATAAGAACTTATATTCCATAAAATGAGAACTTAATTTCATTCATTCATTCACAATTGCTACTGTTGTTTAATCATGTCTGACTCTTTTTTGACCTCATAGATTTTAGCCTGCCAGGCTCTTCTGTACATCTGGCCACGGGATTCCCAGACAAGAATACTGGAATGAGTTGCCATTTCCTCCTTCATGAGATCTTCCTGAACCAGGGATAGAATCACATCTCCTGCATCTCCTGTGTTGGCAGGCAAATTCTTTATCACTGTGCCACCTGGGAAGCCCTTAATTCACAATAGCAGGTAGAAAATTTAAAAAAAAAAAAAAAACTTTGTTTAGATTTCTTAAATTTTGCCTTTTATTTCAGAGACTGGGTTCAGTAATATATTTTTATTGAACAAGATTTTCTACCGAGGATTATTTAAATTCTATACATGCTTAATGAAAAACTGTAAGGATATTACTATGGAATATAGCTGGTACTGTGACATGTAAAATTATTGTCCTTGTCCTCAAGAGACTTTCTATGAAGGAAAAAAAAAATCATCCTTTCACTCATTCCATAAAGTAGTTTTCAAGGGCATCCCATGCATCCAAAACTGATACAATGACATGCCCAGAACTGATTTAGTTATTTTTGATGACAAGGATGATAGGAAGCATTTATTGTCATTAAATATTCAGTGTTTGATGCATATTTGATGCATAAACCAAAATGACTAAAGCATCAGGTGAAGAAAGTGTGAATAAGACCTGATGGAAAAAAACACTTTCTATAAAGTAGTCAACTAAAGTTTAACTAGTGACAAAATATGCTACAAAACTCCAATGTAAAATAAAGATGTGACTAACACCTATCATTTTATGATCATGGAATTTATTACCTACTTAAATACATTTCAGTCACTTTTGCAAGTGTGTATGTTAAAATAATTTAAGTAATTGAATTCTTAAAATATAAAAATTATCTTGTTAGTTTTAGGTTTATACATAAAGATTGCCATTGAATTTGTAAACAAAGGGAATTCAACTGAGAGTCACACAAATAAGGGAAAAAAAAAAGAGTACAAAGAATGCAAAAAAAAAAAAGTGTAGCGCCAGGGACTTCCCTGGTGGTTCAGTGGTTAATAATTTACCTTGAATGATGTGTGTGTGTGTTAGTCACTTGGTCGTGTCTGATTCTTTGTAACCCCATGGACTGTAGCCTGCTAGGCTCCTCTGCCCATGGGGATTCCCCAGGTAAGAACACTGGAGTGGGTTACCATTCTCTTCTTCAGGGGATCTTCCCAACCCAGGGACCAAACCCAGGTCTCCCTCATTGCAGATGGATTCTTTACTGTCTGAGCCACCAGAGAATGAAGGGAACGTGAGTTTGATCCCTGGTCTGGGAAGATCCCACATGCCATAGTGCAATTAAGCCATGTGCCACATCTACTGAGCCCCCTACCACCTAGAGCCTATGAGCCACAACTACTGAGACCGTAGGCCACAACTGCTGAAGCCTGAGTTTTCTAGGACCCATGGTTTGTAATATAAGAAGCCATCTCAATGAGAATCCCCCCTAGGGCAGTGAAAAATACAGTTTACTGGCTGCAACTAAATAAGTCCACATGCAGCAGCACAGATGCAGCACAAAAATTAAAAATAAATGAATGAATAATTGCAATTTTAAGAAAAGAAATGTACAAAGTGCTCTACAGCATATATAAATGGAGGGGGATAAATGTACACAGAAATGGCAAATTAGTCCATGTTTCAAGAAGTTAGAAATAAAGAAATATTTAAACCAAATATTGCAAAAATTGAATATATATATATTGAGTATATATATATTCAACATTGAATATATATATATAACTTGACAGCCAAGTATATGTAGGGTGTGAGAAAGAAGGCAACATCAAACAATACTCTAGGGGGTAATCCCAGGACAAATTTTTCTGAGAAGGAAGTACTTATTGAATTCTTGGTGTGCTGAATTTAAGCTGGTTTAAGGGATTCGAGATGCAGATGTCAAGGAAACAGTCAGAATGCAACTCTCATTTCCAGAAGGTCTAAAATGCAGTGTGGAATTATTTACATATAAGTTCAAATAATTGGAATATATGAAATCCTTAAAGGTGGGTAGTTTACAAAATAGTCAAAATATTGTCACAGGTCAGATTTCTAAAAAACATGTTTACCCAGAGAAAAAGATCAGGTGGCTGTTTTTTCTACAAAATGGCAAATGTATGATTATTTCAGTATAAAAAGTCAATTCACTGAAAATATCTATTACCTAATTTTACCAGCTATACGTAAATTAAGTAACTACTTTTATTCACATTAGTTTGATAACATGATGAAACTGCCATCAAAGGACACTTAAGGTGTTTACAGTAAATGTCAAGGCAATGTTTATTAAAATTTAGAAAATTATAACACATATACTGTCCAGAAATAAAACATATTTCTACCTGGGAAGTGACAAACATAGAATTGATGGAAGAAACATGAATAAATATATACTATAAATATAAAATTTTTATTACTAGTATCATGATTTCTACATCATAAAGTCAGAAGTAACAAAAAACAAAAGCCAGTATAGAATCACCAAAGCAATGAGATTTATTATCCCCAGTATCTTCATTATTCAACTACTCCTAGAATCACAAATATTTTGAAGGGATTTGTCCCATGAAAGTCAGCTCGTTATTGTTCATCTAATAGGCTTAAAACATTTTGGACCTAGACAATATTTTAGAAAACAATATTTCAACTGAATTTAACCATGTTTTCAGAGAACACTAAATTTGAAGTCCACATTCTCATCCAAACCTCACAGTAAATTATAACATTGCTAAGATCCATGATCCAACATTGTGGATCAGGGATCATGTTACCAATCATGGTGATGAAACAATATTAATGAAGTGATACATTTTAAGAAACTTTTACTTTTTAAGTGATAAATTCTACATAAAATTAATGATCAGAAACAATTTACAACTATTCCTAAAGAATTCAAGTCACTACTTCCTTCTAGGATTAACAGTTTGGTTCACTGAGTAGAATCATTTAATACAAATTTGATAACAGATCACATGTTACCCTGCATATTAAAAAGCTAAATTATTTAGCAATCAAAAAGTACTTTTAATAAGGTGGCCAATGATTTAAGAGGTGAACCAGGAAATTTGGCAAGTTAAAGAAATGCTGTAAAGGATTGTGTGGAAAGCACGGGCAGGAAGCAGGACTCAGTTCAGTTCAGTTCAGTTGCTCAGTTGTATCCAATTCTTTGTGACCCAGTGTTAAGCAGGCCAGGCCTCTCTATCCATCACCAACTCCCGGAGCCTACTCAAACTCATGTCCAACGAGTCAGTGCCATCCAACCATCTCATCTTTCATCGTCCCCTTCTCCTCCTGCCTTCGATCTTTCCCAGCATCAGAGTCTTTTCAAATGATTCAGTTCTTTGCATCAGGTGGCCAAAGTGTTGGAGTTTCAGCTTCAGCATCAGTCCTTCCAATGAATATTCAGACTGATCTCCTTTAGGATGGACTGGTTGGATCTCCTTGCAGTCCAAGGGACTCTCAAGAGTCTTCTCAAACACCACAGTTCAAAAGTATCAATTCTTCAGTGCTCAGCTTTCTTTATAGTTCAACTCTCACAACCATACATGACCACTGAAAAAAACATAGCTTTGACTAGATGGACATTTGTTGGCAGAGTAATGTCTCTGCTTTTTAATAAGTTGTCTATGTTGATCATAACTTTTCTTCCAAGGAGCAAATGTCTTTTAATTTCATGGCTGCAGTCACCATCTGCAGTGACTTTGGAGCCCCCCAAAATAAAGTCTGTCACTGCTTCCACTGTTTCCCCATCTATTTGCCGTGAAGTGATGGGACCTAATGGGCGTGATCTTAGTTTTCTGAATGTTGATTTTTAAGCCAACTTGTTCATTCTCCTCTTCTACTTTCATCAAGAGGCTCTTTTAGTTATTCTTCGCTTTCTACCATAAGGGTAGTGTCATCTGCATATGTGAGCTTATTGATATTTCTCCTGGAAATCTTGATTCTAGCTTGTGCTTCATCTTGTCCAGAATTTCTCATGATGTACTCTACATATAAGTTAAATAAGCAGGGTGAAAATAGGCAGACTTACGTATTCCTTTCCCAATTTGGAACCAGTCTATTTTTCCATGTCCAGTTCTAACTGTTTCTTCTTGACCTGCATAAAGATTTCTCAGGAGGCAGGTCAGGTGGTCTGGTATTCCCATCTCTTGAAGAATTTTCCATAATTTTTTGTGATCCATACAGTCAAAGGCTTTGGTGTAGTCAATAAACTACCCTAGATAAACTAGGATACAGTTTTCTTAAATACAGGACACATTCAGTTGAATATATTTCCCTCTTTTACTAACTATAAGAGAAAACAGCATTCTTTACATTAATTATTTCTATCAAATATTTAACAACCAGTGTTCTTTATGGGAGCAACCTCTTCATATCTCCTTTTTAAGAGAGAAAGGGTGTGTATATGCGCACCCAAGAAGGCATGTATGTATGTGAGTTCACATCATCACTTTCATTTCATTATTAGTTGTAGATGCCTTTTTTGTGATGCATTCTTAAGTCTAACTCCAAAGTCATATGTGTATATATTACTCACTTGGCACAAATCCAATACTATTAACTAATGAAATGTGAAATCAGAAAAGCATAAAAAGGCTAAATTGAAAGCAAAGAAGCCTGGTGATTGCATTCAGCATTCAAATATATGTATGTAGGAGATATGAAGGTGAAGAAATAAACTTTCTTTATCTCTTCCTGTGTTTATAGACAATATGATGTGAATAATCACTAGCTGTTCCCACTTAAATGCATGAGTTACCCTTGGGCATCAATTATAACCAAACTGAGGACATAAGCAACAGCTAAAAGCTGACAAATGCATGTGTAGAAAGCCCCTTAAAACATAATCACTTTCCCATCAAGGAAGAAGCCAGGATATCATAAGCAGGCAATTGGGACACCTTGTCAGTTATATATAAATTGGGCAATAAAGAAAATAGCTTGACATAAGGAATGCCATGTTCTAAGAAAGCTGTTGAGGGAATGGAAGTTAGATTTCAATTTGGACTTGCATGCTCTGTCTCCAACATCACTAAAAGGTGCCAGGTCCTAGAGCAGAACCAATTTATAAATATTAAAAGCCAAATAATAAAAAGACTGCTAAAATCTACTCCCATGACAAACCAAATTGATTTACTTAGTTTAAACCTAGAACCTTGGGAAACATAGGCTCTGAAATCCATATACAACATCCGAAACACAGGAAAGATTTTGAATTTGTTAAAAAAAATTAAAAAAAATTCCCCATGTGCAAATTTCTATCCTCCTTTAACTGCTGAGCTACAGCACAGAATATCACCCTACATACAAGATGTATTCACCTAATTTATCCACTGTTCCCTCCAACACAGTATATTCAAACTGAATGTATTATTTCTCACCATGTGCCCTTTGTGTGTGTGTGTGTGTGTGTGTGTGTGTGAAGTCACTTCAGTTGTGTCCAACTTTTTGTAACCGTATGGACTGTAGCTCGCCAGACTCCTCTGTCCATGGGATTCTCCAGGCAAAAATACTAGAGTGAGTTGCCATTTCCTTCTCCAGGGGATCTTCCCAACCCAGTGATCAAACCCACATCTCTTATGCTTCCTGCACTGGCAGGCAGGTTCTTTACCACTAGTGCCACCTGGGAAGCCCATGTCCCCTTTGGTGTTTCTAATTTTGATAAAGAAGCTTCAGTTTAGATAATTGGGCAGAATCTCAGGCTGGGTTCTCTGAAAGTAGATATCAGGATGGTGTTTGTGATGTGCGTTTAAAGGATAGTCTTCAGACGAAGGAAAGGAAGATTGCTATATTGGGCCAAGGGAGAAGCATGGCATGCCTTGCTGGTGAATGAAGACTCAGGCAAAGCTCTGGATCTAGAAGACCATCAAATGGGTCTCTAACCAGCTTCAAATGGCTGGACCTTTCTATTGTCTCTTTGATTGGTCACTAGATTCATGCTGCCCTTGGGAAGGGCATGATCTCAGGTGAAGGGTCTTCTGTCCTGTTAGGGCAGCCGGAATAGGCTCCCAGCTGCAGGCACTCTACTGGCCCCAGCTGGACACCAAAGCCTTCTTTGAAGGCTATCTGGGGCCACATCATAATGTCTACTGCATTCACACTTAATTCACATATCCGATCATGCACTCAATAAGTCTAAAAAAATACTGAAGTTCTAACTTTTCTCTGCTACATCTTTTATAGCTTTGCTGCTGCTGTTTTAATCTTAGCTGTTTTTTTCTCCCTTTTTTTTTGTTGTTTTTTTGAGGCTGTTGTTGTTCAGTTGCCCAGTCACATTGGACTGTTTGCGACCCCATGGACTGCAGCATGACAGGCCTCCCTTTCCCTCACCATCTCTCAAAGTTGTCCAAGTTCATGTCCGTTGCATCAGTGATGCCATCCAGCCATCTCATCCTCTGATGCCCTCTTCTCCTCTGTCCTCAATCTCTCCCTGCATCAGGGAGTTTTCCAGTGAGTTCACTGTTCACATCAAGTGACCAAAATACTGGAGCTTCAGCTTCAGCATCAGTCCTTCAAATGAGTATTCAGGGTTGATTTCCTTTAAGACTTACTTGCCTGATCTCCTCAGTGTCCAAGGGACTCTGAATTCTTCTCTGGTACCACAGTTTGAAGGCATCAGTTCTTTGTCTCTCTGCCTTCCTTCTGATCCAGTTCTTACAACTTACAAGACCACTGGGAAGACTATAGTCTTGACTACATGGACCTTTGTCAGCAGAATGATATTTCTGCTTTTCAGCACATTTTATAGGTGTTATAGCTTTCTTGCCAAGAAGCAATCGTCTTCTGATTTCATGGCTACAGTCACCATTTGCAGTGATTTTAGAGCCCACGAAGAGGAAATCTGTCATTGTTCCACATTTCCCCCTTCTATTTGCCATGAAATAATGGGACTGGATACCACGATATTAGGGTTTATATATATATATATATATATTTAGTTTTAAACAAGTTTTTTCACTCTCTTCCTTCACCCTCATCAAGAGGTTACTTAGTACCTCTTTGCTTTCTGCTATTAGAGTGGTATTATCCACATATTTGAGGTTGTTGATATTTCTCCTGACTACCTTGATATCAGCTTGAAACTCCTCCAGACAGACATTTCTCATGATGTATTCTGCATATAAGTTAAAGAAATAGGGTGACAACAGACAGCCTTGTCACATTCCTTTCTCAATCCTGAACCAATCAGTTGTTCTGTACAGGGTTCTAATTGTTACTTCTTCTTCTTGACCCACATACTAGTTTCTCAGGAGACAAGAAAGATGGTCTGGTATTCCCATCTCTTTAAGCGCATTCCAGTTTGTTATGATCCACACAGTCATAGGATTTAGTGTAGTCGATGAAACAGACGTAGACTTTTTTCTGGAATTCCCTTGTTTTTTCTATGATCCAGCAACTATTGACAATTTGATCTCTGGTTCTTTTGCCTTTTCTAAACCCAGTGTGGTAATCCTGAATTTCTTGGTTCACATAATGCTGAAGCCTAGCATGAAAGCTTTTAAGCATGATGATACTAGCATGGGAGATGAGTACAACTGTCCAATGCTTTGAACCTTTAGTACTGCCCTTCTTGGGAATTAGGATGAGGATTGATCTTTTCTAGTCCTGTGGCCACTTCTTGGTCTTCCATATTTGCTGACATATTGTGTGCATGAATAGCTCTACTGGAATTCCATTGTATCCACTAGCTTTACTGACAGCAGTGCTTTCTAAGGTCCACTTGACTTCACATTCCAGAATGTCTGGCACTGGGTGACTGACCACACTATCATGGTTATCTGGTTCATTAAGATCTATTTTGTACAGTTCTTCCATGTATTCTTTTCATCTCTTCTTGATATCTTCAGCTTCTTCTAGGTCCCTCCTTTTTCAGTCCTTTATTTGTGCCAAAATGTTCCCATGTTATTTCCAATTTTCCTGAAGAGATTGCTAGTCTTTCCCCTTTGATTGTTTTCCTCTATTTTAAGCCTTGTTTATTGAAGAAGGCCTTGTCTCTCCCTGCTATTCTTTGGTACTCTGCATTTAGTTTGGTGTACATTTCCCTTTCTCCTTTGCTTTTCACTTCTCTTTCTTCACCTATTTGTAAATCGTCAGATAACCACTTTGCCTTCTTGCTTTTCTTTTTCTTTGGGATGGTTTTGTGCCCACTTTCCTTCCCTCTTTAATGCTGAAAATTCTTCTTTCATGCACATCTTAAATTCCATACCAAAGCCCATCTGCCTTTTAGATAGGTCCACACTTGCTTTGGCTAATTTAACAGCTATTCACCTACACCTGGACCAACTGAACTTTAATTTTATCTCTTGTGTCATGATCTTCAAGTTTTTCTACCTTTTGTTCAGGCTCTTTCTTCTGGTATAAGAGCTTTTCCATGCCCCCTTCACATCAGCCTCGTAAGTGTTTACTCTCTTATAAGAACACTTTCAATCACCAGCTATAGTTTACAATTTTCAACTCTGAATCAGTTCCATATCAAGCAAAAGCTTTAGCAAGTAAACTTGTCGCTTTGGTAATATTAGTGTAACATATATGTGAACAATGCCTGGTGAACTGACTCATATATATGGGCAATGAACATGAGAGAGAGGGGAAGAAAGAAAGCTGGAAATGGACATGCAAAAAAATCAACTGTTTCAAAATAGTGGTTTTTGGTTTTTTTGCCATGCCACATGGCTTGTGTAGGATCTCAGTTCCATGAGCAAAAATAGAACCCACAACCCCCTGCAGTTGAAGTGCAGAGTCTCAACAACTGGACCTCCAGGAAAGTCTCCCAAATGAGGCATTTCAAGTCAAAGAAAAATTTCAAATAAACTGCCTACCAAATAGCCAATCTGTGTAACATCCAAAAAGGTATTAACCTTTCTGAATTTTATTTACTGAATAAAATGTTGCTGATAATAGAAATCAAATGGGGATTTAAGTCACAGTTTCCAGCACACAGTTGGTGCTCAATAAATTATAATTATTACAACTCTGGCTTGTGAGTTCAGATAAATGAAATTTCTGGCTATTCTATCCATTGGCATAATAATTAACCTATTTTTAACAAGATATTTCAAAGATTTATGTGAAAAATCAAGTACCTCACTATGACATAAGACAACAGGTTGAAAATTAGGACTAAGATGGTGAGGAAAACAATTTTAAATATGCTTTCATTAAAAATCTTAGAATTTTTAAATTGCAGACAGATTTTTCAGTTTGGCTATTTTTTAGATTAAAAAAATCACTCTGTGAAATTTGGTGTGTGCTTTATTAAGATGTTGTTTTCATCTGAGTATATATAGTTATACACTAATATAAATACTATTTCTGAGTGAAATAAAGTTGCTTTACAAAATGAACCTGTAAAGATCTATGGGTGAAGCTCACACACAGATCTATGGGTGAAGTTGATTCAAAACAATTCTCTAAAGAGAAGCTGATCCCTGAATGTGGACACGCCATGACTCATCACAAATGGCTTTACTGAGATTTTAAGCTTCCATAAAAGGATTAAAACCCTAAAACCACACTGACTATTTCTAAAGAACATGGCTCTAAATTCCTTTGGCTACCTAAAAGAGCTCTATTTTTGGCATTTGCCAAGGAGTTAATCTGAAATCGATGTCAGCCAAAATTTGCTAAAGAAATGATGATGTTAGATGATTTTCAAGGATGCAATCTAGTCTAGTCACTATATTCTTTAGTGACTGAATAATAGCAACAACAACACACCTAGTATCTGACACATAGTAGGTTAAATAAATATTTGTGGATGATTGATTCTACTTTAATACAGTATCTTCATCAGGAGAGCATTCAGAATAAATACTTCATTATGACCCCCAAAAGTATCATCTTTTCCCTGGACAGTATTCACTGGCAAGACTGATGCTGAAGCTGAAACTCCAATACTTTGGCCACCTGCTGAGAAGAACTGACTCATCAGAAAAAATTCTGATGCTGGGAAAGAATGAAGGCAGGAGGAGAAGGGGATGACAGGGGATGAGATGGTTGGATGGCATCACCAACTCATGGACATAAGTTCGAGCAAACTCTGGGAGTTGGCAATGGACAGGGAGGCCTGACATGCTTACATCCATGGGGTCGCAAAGAGTTGGATATAACGGAGTGACTGAACTGAACTCCCCTAGACAACTAGTTTATTTTTGTATCAAGTTCATTTAAGGCTATGAGGAAAAAAAAAAAATCCCTCTAACATTCATTTTCAAGAGTTTGGTGACAAACTTCTGTTCCCAACTAGTATTAGGTAGTACTAGTATTAGGTTATTAATACTGGTCACTAAGGCATGACTTTTAAGCCTGAGTTTCTGCCACAGTTTGTAGTGAAATTTTAATTTCTATATGTTTTTTTCCTACTTTTATTTTAGATTCCTTGGGTGTCATTTGAGATTCTGTTTGAAACACAAAGAATGGATAGAAATCTATATAGAAAGAAAGAGATGTTACCTAAATTGTCTTTCTAGTCCAAGATTAAACTAGGTTACAATTATTAATGAGTGTTGTAAATGAAAGATAATTATTGTAAATGGCCCAGGACCACAGAGGTTCCCCAAATGTTTTTATTCATCTTTCCCCCAGTCCTCTTCCCTACTCCATTCCTAACAAAATTTGTATTATTTTGGCCAATTATTATTGTGATGTCATCACCTATGTTAAACAGCAGTTTATTTTCAATGAAAAAAAAATTCTTAAGAATGGACATGAGATTTCATGTAAGGGTAATAGCATTGTTCCAAATATGTAGTATGATGATGGCTACCCAACTCTGTTCAGTTCAGTTCAGTCTCTCAGTTGTGTCCTAGGCTTTGCACATACTTAAATGTACTATATTTAAATTTCAATATAGCATCTTTTTTTTTTTTAAATATGGTTGCATCAGTTTCCTGTTGCTGCCATATTACCACAAGCCTAGCGAAATGCCGTAGGACCCTATGGTCTTTGCTCCCCATGTCCTTAGCTTGCCTTTTGTCTGTGGAGAAACTTTAGCCAAATAATAAGCTTAATCAGAGAAGTGAGAAAATGCAGAAACAAAGGAAACCAAATAATAATGGCATAGTCATTAAGCAGAGTCAAGGACAGTTAGTCCCTCCTCTAGGGCTATAGATGATGCCAGGAACCATATCTGGTTTCTGGTTGCTGCCTTATTGGTACTGAAAACGCCACCAGGTGGAAGAGGTTAACTATACAAAGACCAGATGGTAGCCATGGCATCATCTGCCACAATTCCAAGAACTGGCCTCAAGAAATTGAAACAAACTGACCTTGGAACTAAAGACAAACTGTACTTAAAACAATCAAGACGACACAGGTCAGACGACCGAAGGCCAATTTCAAAATTACTGTCAGAATTGACTGCTGCTTCTTCAAGTAACTCCCCTTCTCAGCCTACAGAGCTCTTGCCCACTGAATGACAGTAGAGAAGGTCGACCTTCGGACAGGCATCTTGTGAGCTCTCCCACCTAGGGTTGCCAGCATCCAAAATAAAACAGTTTCTTTTCCACCAACCTGGCTTCTTCAATCTTTTTTGAGCAGCAAGCAGCCAGACTGCACTTTCAGTTATACTAGTAGCTTAGAGCATCATAGATGTGCTCCTTTAGGGTCTGAAGTTCAGGAGGCTGAAGGCAGTTGTGCCAGGCTAGTGTTAATGCATCAACTAGAAGGACACCTTCTGGAGACCCAGAGAGGAGAATTCATTTCTTTGCCTTTTTCAGCTTTTAAGTGGCCACTGTTATTCTTTGAGGCTTCTTAGGTGGCACAGTGGTAAAGAATTTGCCTGCAATGCAGGAGACTCAAGAGACTTGGGTTTGATCCCTGGGTTGGGAAGATTCCCTGGAGAAGGAAATGCAATCCACTCCAGTATTCTTGCTTGGGAAATTCCATGGACAGAGGAGCCTGGTGGGCTGCAGTCCATAGAGCTGCAAAGAGTCAGACACAACTGAGACTGATCATGCGTGTAAGGTTAGAGCAGGCCATCAGGGAATTCTCACTCCATGTGAGTTCCCGCAAAAACTAACAAGTACCTTGTTAGATAATTTATGTTAGACAACATTCTCCCAAAATAAGCCACCTCAACATGATTTTTCATTTGGGGAGAGTGAAGCAAAAAAAAAAAAAAAAAAAGCTTTCATAAATGCTCTGGCCCCCAAGTGATTCCATTAATAAACAAACAAGTAAATAACACAAAATCAAAAAAGTAAATATCAAGCTTTAAAAGTGACCAGAATGAAACAACAAAGGCCAATATATAATAAATCATGGTATTGTGTCTCTTTTCACCAAAACTTTTATATCTAATTTAATAATACCCCGGTTTGGCGTTAACCTTTTTGACATGTTGAGATTTCCTTTCATTTCAAGCAAGCCTGTCCCCTAGCATGTATCTAATAGAAGAAGAAGAAAAATAAATAAATAAAAATGATCTTGTTATCCATATGACCACCTTGAGGGCACATTGAGTTTGCAGGGCACATGGTGATACTTACGGTGTCAATATCAATGTCTAAATAACACAAGTTTTAATTGTAGTCATCTTTTATCATCATGGAAGCTCCCTGGGCTCCTTTTAATTTGATCATATTGAAATGTGCTGTCCTGATTTTCATGAATTAGGGCAAAGTCACCCTTACTCACCATATGAAGTCTCAGATGTTCCTTCCCACCCAGTAATGAAAATGAAAATTATTTTCCTTGGCAACTCAGATGGTATTCTGGTTAATTATGTGGATATAATTCTTAGATTATTGCATATTTTATAGCTGAAAAGCCCTCTACTTTATAGCCAGGTCTTTTCTTTTTTATAAACTTTCTGAAAATACTATTTCTCTAGTTTATGTTATTTTGTCACATTTTAAAACATATTAAATTAGCCTGAAATTCTTTTTTGGAAGAAGGCAGGCTGTAACATTTTAAAATGCTTTCCTGTTTTGTATTCATTTCACAAGATTTACAAGTGATGTCTATACAACCAAGTACAACATGACCTTAAAATTTCATGTTCAGGAAGGGCCAGGTTAGAAGGTATAAGCAAGAAAGTGTAAATACACAAATAACTGGATTAGTTTCTTTTTTGAAACATTTTAAGCCATTTTAAGAAGTAGATATGCATTCCTCTTTTCAAAAAATAAAAAGATAGAGGGGGGAGGAGAGCTCATTAAGAAATAAATTAATGATAAAATATTATATATTGTAGTTAAAATATATGTTTAGAAAATATAAAATAACATAGATTACATTGAGTGAATATGTTGTGGAATTAGATATTCTTTACAAATATGTTGACTGGAATATAAGGCTGGTATACCCTGAATGAATGGGTAGGATAGATTTACAATTTGTTAAGTAATTTCTTTTCAATTGCAAGCTGCATAGCTAATCAGTGTCAGGGATTATAACTTATTTTCTAGTGACCTATCATATCACCACAATTTCTTAACAATTTGATAAGACTCTAAAAAAAGTCAATACTAAAGGTAGGGGTGGAATGTTTGTTCTAAGAATGACTTCATGTCATTAACACCTGCCAACTAATGAATTTAGAAAATTTTATGTCATAAAAAAGCACATATAGATTTAACAAAATGTATTATTTAAAAGTGTTATAAACATCTTACAACCAAATGAAAGCATCTCATATTATGTGTCATCTCACTTTAAAATTTAAAAATCCCCTAAAATAACTGTAATATCTGATATCTACTGTTGATCACATCTGTAATTTATTACATGGGCTTAACAAACATCATTTCATTTAATCATGTTAATAAACCTGAAGAGAGTCATTACTGATATCTTATGGAGTAGAGGAGTTCATAATCTGCCCAATAGCCATATTTAAACTACCGACAGAAGAAGAACTAAAAATCTGACAATATTACCTCCGGTACTGTACTTTCAGAATCTAAAAGCATAAACAAATGGGGCTATGTTGACCCAGTAAATGTAAGTGCTTTTGTATGATATGGTTATTTCCTACCAATTCAGAAACACCAGAGGTGTGGTTTTATATTTTCTAGTACCAAAACCCATGATTACAGGACTAACAGCTTTCTTAAAGATTTTAGTAATGAGTTGTTTGTATCATGTAACGTCTCTAAAGGATGATGAAGAGGATGAAGAAGGGAGAAAGAGAGAGAGAAAATGGCATATATGAATCCCTGCAAATGGTAAATGACTGTAATAAAGCTGAATTATCACCTATAATTATCTTTATCCTAAATTTTTAAGAAACAGGGTGATATAGAAAAGAATTATTGATCTATGTTATGATCTTTTCTGTTAGTAAGTTCCCCTGAGACATAGATCAGACAACTCACTTTACTAATTGTGTTTTCTAAGATATAAAATGACTTGTTGTAGCTTTTGGAGTATTGAGCTTTTAACATTAGGTCAAGTTTTAAAATTAAATGACTTGATCAGACCTCTGGTTCCACAAAGATATTGGAGATGTGTATTTCCCTATTCTTCCCATTGTGTAGAACTAAAATCCTGAGCATTTATAAACAAAATGAACACAGAAGACTCTGAAGGGTAAAGAGAAAAAGAAAGATGAACTAGGGATCTCAGAATCATAAAATGATACGATGATAATGTTCTTTGGGTTTTTCTTTTTGTCCCATGTATTGTACACTGGAGTTAAAGGAGATGGTGTTTCAGAAATGCCAATGGATACAGAGAAACACCCTCAGCAAAAGCCTGAATTTTCCAACCAGAGCGAAAAAGGGTCAGCTAAGCAAGAGAGTAAGTTTTAGGTAAAAACTGCTACACTTCAGCAAAATATCACAGAAAAAAGTTACCATCCCATCTCACTGAAAAAGTGAAGTCACTCAGTTGTCTCCGACTCTTTGCCATCCCATGGACTATAGCCCACCAGGTTCCTGCATCCATGAAATTTTCCAGGTAAGAGTACTGGAGTGGGTTGCCATTTCCTTCTCCAGAGGATCTTCCTGACCCAGGGATCGAACTCGGGTCTCCAGCATTGTAGCAAACGCTTTACTATCTGAGCCACAAGGGAAGCTCTCTCATCTCACTAGTCCCAGGAAAGGCTGAGATATCTACAGACTTCTAGCCATCTACACTCCTTAGGTTTTTTTTACCAGTTGTTCCAGTCTTTCTGATACAATTATATCAGAGAAGGTCAAGTAGGAACCAGGACTTCATCCTCACTGGTGGTAATGAAATCAAACTTCTCTTCACCTGAAGTCTCAATGGAAATCTCTGGTATTTTAAGAATGAAAAATACAATAAGAACTTAAAGAATAGGCTGAACCACTGAATAGCAGGACAGGAGAAAAAAAAAAAAAATCAGTGACCTGGACAGCAGAACAGTTGTAGTTATGTTATCTGAATGGAATGCAAAGAAAAAATAGAGTGAAAAATGTGAACAGAGCCTCAAGGCTCTAGGGATTGAAACAAAAGATTTAATATCCACGTCACTGGAGTTCCAGTAAAAAGGAAAAAACAAAATGTGCTCAAAAGTAATGAGTAAATTTCCTAAATTTGGCAAAGAATATAAACCTGTAGACTTAGAAAGCATAATGAATTCCATACAAAGTAGACAAATAAATCCACCAGAAAACACACCATTGTCAAACTTCTTAGAGATAAAAACAAACCTAAAAGTTCAAAAGATGCAAGAAATACTTTACCTATAAAAGAAAACCAAGATGAATAACAGTGGGTGTCTCATCAGAAACCATAGAGGCCAGAAAAAAAGTGACACAATATGTTTCAACTACTGAAAAAAAAGAATTCCAACTCTGAATTTATATCCCAGGAACTACAGATAAATCAAAACATTTTTGGATGAATGTAAACTATGAGAATTTATCACCAACAACCATTCCTAAAAGTATGGTTTAAGAAAAATCTCAAACTAGAAAATAAATGTTAGAAGAATTGATCTTCAAACATCATGAGGGAGAACACATGATAGAGAGACAAAACTACATGACGACATTACATTTACCTTTTCCCCATTAGTTTTCTAAAACATCTTTGATGGCTGAAGCAAAATTATAGCATTGTTTGGTGTGGTTTAATTAAATGTAGAGCAAATACTGGAAGCCTGGTGTGCTACAGTCCATGGGGTGGCTAAGAGTTGGACACAACCGAGCAATTGAACTGAAATATTTAAATCAATAGTAAATGGAGGAAAGTAAAGTCACATAAAGGAAGATTTCTGTACTTCATTTGAACTCTTGAAATATCACACTTGTGATAATTTATGGATATATAGTGAGATACCAAGAGAAACTAACACAAAGTTATAAAAAGTGACACACTTAAAACACTACAGGTTTATCAAAATGGAATTTTAAAAGATGTTCAAGACAGGAAATTGAAATAAAGAAAACCTGAGGACAAGCAAGCACCAAAAACAAAATGGTTGCCCTAACATGTCAAATAGTATCAATAGGCACGTTAAACATAAGTTGTATAAATACACTGATTAAAATACAGAGATTGGCAAAAATGGATTTAAAAATATTATGTATATATTCCAAGAAACTTCTTATGTAGTGATTTAGCTTGGTTTAAATTTAAAAGGTAGAAAAATACTTATCATGTAAATATTAATCAAAAAGGCAATTGTTATGCTAATATCATATAAGCAAGACTTCAGAGCAAATAAATTTACAAATGATAGATACTACATAATGACTAGTCAGTCCAACAACACAGTTATCCTAAATTGGTACATAACAACAGAGCAGCCAAATATGTGAAACAAAATCTGATAGCATCTAAAGGAAAAGTTGATAAATCCATGGTTAATGTTAAACAATTCAACATTCCTTTCTAAACAATTGACAGAACAGAAAATCAACAAGGATATAGAACTCAGCGATGCCATCCACCAGCAAGATCTAATTTACTTATGCAGCATGCCATGCATCAATAGTAATAGACTATATCCTGGGACATAAAATTAACCTCACTCAGTTTAAAATAATAAAAATTATGCCAAATGTATCCTCTGAACACAGCAATAACAGAAAAGATCCAAACATATTAAAACTAAATATCACACTTCCAAGTTACCTATGGACTAAAAAGGAAGTTTCAAAGGAAATAACAAAATATTTTGAACTGAATTGAAATAAAAGTATACCATATCAAAAGTTGTTAGAAATAACTAATGCATTGATGTGAGAGAAGTTTGTAGCACTAAATGAATATATTACAGAAGGTAAAAAGTCCCAAAGTGATCATTCAAGCTGTCTCCTAAACATCTACATAAAAAGTAAAATAAACCCAAAGCCAACAGAAGGAAGGATATAATGTAAATAAGAGATGAAATCAATGAAATTAAAAGCAGACAAAAATAGAAACAAATGTAGCATAGAGTTGATTCTGTTGTAAAGCTGATTGACAAACATGATTGAAAAATTACTAGCAAAACAGACAGAAAAAGAGAAAGGACACAAATTATTCATATCATGAGTGAACCATGGGATATCATAACAGAACCTGCAGACATCAAAAGAAGGAAATGCTATGAACAACTCTAAATACATACATTTGAAAGTTTAGATGAAATGGATGGCTTCTTTGAGAAACACAACTCATCCAATATGGGACAGAGAATTTGAATAGCACTTTACACTTCTAAGGTAATTGAATGCACTTTTGAAGCTTTTTCCCCAGAGAAATCTCAGATAGTTTCAATGAAAAAAAATTTTTTTTTCAAAAGCACTAATTCATAATATCATTAGGAAATGAAACTTAAAATAGCAATCTATCCCTACACAATTATCAGAAAAAAGGAGCTGTTGCTTAAGGGGTATAAAGTTACAGTTATACAAGATAAATAGACCTAGAGAGCTGACATATCAAATAGTGCCTGCAGTTAAAATAATGCCTGCAGCTTTCACTTAAAAATTTATTAAGAGGGTAGATCTCAACCTCAAGGTTCTCAACACACATACAACTTTATGGGACACAATAAATCATTTGGAGGTGATAACCATGTTTGCTACATTGACACTGGTGATGGTATCTATATATGCCCATACTCATAAAAATGTATACATTAAATGTATACAATTAATTGCAATTATTAAATACAATTATTAATTTATCTCTAAATAACACTAAAATAAAATTATAAAAAATAAAATGAAACACGAAATTTTGACAAGGTTCCCAAGAAATGAATCACTTAAACATTGTGGGTGTAAAAGTGAAACAGTAGAAACACTTTGGAAAATACTTTTGAAGTTTCTTAAAAAAAAAAAAAACTAATCATGCAACTCTATTATAACCTGGAGATTGTACTCCTGGACATTTATGCCAGAGAGGGGAAAATGTACATTCACATAGAAATCTATAAATAAACATTCATAGCATTTCTATGTGTAATAGCCAAAAATTATAACAAAACCTAAATGTTCTGTAAAGGAAGAAGCACTAAACACAACACTGTATATCCAAATGATTAAATTTTATCAAAGAAATGCAAAGGAATTGAATGTTGCATGCCACTAGTGAAGGTGAATTTCCAGACAATTGTGCTGAGTGGGAACAAAAAACAGCCTTAAAATTGTTGAAATGAAGAAGATTAATGGTTGCTAGGGGTTGACAAAGGTCTGTCTAATCAAGGCTATGGTTTTTCCAGTGGTCATATATGGATGTGAGAGTTGGACTATAAAGAAAGCTGAGTACAGAAGAATTGATGCTTTTGAATGGTGGTGTTGGAGAAGACCCTTGAGAGGTGTTAATGGGATGAATTGTGCACCCCTCCCCATGATTCATATGTTGAAGTTTCAACCCCAGGAACATCCAATTATAAACATATTTCAAGATAAGTTCTTCCAAGAGGTAATTCCATTAAATGAGACCTTTAGGGTGGGATCCAGTGCAGAAGATGCAGGTTCAGTTCCTGGGTTGGGAGAAAAGATCCCCTGGAGAAGGAAATGGTAACCCACTCCACTGTTCTTTCCTTGGAAATCCCATGGACATAGGAGCCTGGTGGGCTACAGTTCATGAGGTCACAAAAGAGTCCATCCTAAAGGAAATCAACCCTGAATATTCATTGGAAGGACTGATGCTGAAGTTCCCAAAGCCCCAATCTTTTGGCTACCTAATGTGAGGGTCTGACTCATTGAAAAAGACCCTGATACTGGGAAAGATTAAAGCATAAAGAGAAGGGGGTGGCAGAGGATGAGATGGTTGGATGGCATCACTGATTCAATGGACATGGGTTTGCGCAAACTGCAGGAGATAGTGGAGGACAGAGTAGGCTGGTGTGCTGCAGTCCCTGGAGTCAGAAAGAATCAGACATGACTTAGCAGCTGAACAATAACAACATCTAGAAAGAGCTCAAAGCTACAGGAGGATGAGGAAAAGACACTCCAAAATGTCCATGATGGGAACAAGGGCCAAAGATTGTCTGAAAGGATCAAAAAGTTTCAACAGATGAGATGAAACAGGAACCTAGAGAATATAAACAACAACAACCAAAAAAAAAAAAAAAAGAAAAAAAAGTATAAACATAGGGTCATTGAGGTTAAATGAGTTTTTAGTTTTAAGAAAGAAAATGCTAATTTTATAGTATCTTTTTATACATATTTGAATGGTTGAGTGGATGAAAGCAACATCTCTGGGCTATTGTTTCATATAGAAGAAAATATCCTTTACTCCTTTACCATGGTGGAAAGCACAGTATGTAAAGAGAGCTTAGGTTTTGTGTGAGGATGACTGAGGTTCTTTTTATATGAAGGCTTCTTTTTGCTTAATATATAACAGTTAGAGGAAGAAATGGATGAAGCTTAAAGAAGTTAGAAATGAGGAGATATGATATCCTCTCTGAGTGAAAATGTGGATTTATTAAGAGTATGTAGTCTTTGGGAAATCCTACATGTGTATGTGATATATTTAGTCATAAAATTAAGGTGAAAAATTAATGTTTGAAAAGGGTCCATGTATGAAACTGAGGGATTAGCAACATGGACTGTGAATTCTACTCTGGAATAAAATAGAAGGAATAATTACACTTTGGCAGTCTGGGAGAATGTTCAGGACAATGATGTTTGCACTTGGGAATATATTTTGGGCTTCCCTGGTGGCTTAGATGGTAAAGAATCTGCTAGCAATGCAGGAGACCTGGGTTTGATCCATGAGTTGGGAAGATAAATTGCAACCCACTCTAGTATTCTTGCTTGGAGAATTTCAAAGACAGAGGAGCCTCATGAGTTACAGTCCACGGGGTCACAAAGAGTCGGACATGACTGAGCGACTAACATTTTCACTTCATGTATTTTGGAACAATTTGGGAACATATTTTGGAAAGATTGCAAGTTTTTAGGGGAACAGGAAACTAAGTAGTTAAGGATGTCTTCCAGATTTTGTGCTTAAGGAACTGGGTGACTGGTGACTGCACTTCTCAACACCTTTTGCAAACTCCATGAATAATGTCTGAAACAGAAATTTAAAATTCCATTTTTTTTTTTTTTTTACAAAACTTGTTGTGGACACTTTCCATGGTATTCTGGTTTAACTGGGCATGGGATCACTCACCTGAAGGCTATATTCCCTATCTTCTCTAAGAGTGAAAAACTGAAAATGTCCTGACAAAAGAACATGATATCTGCCACCTCCAGATCTTAATTAATAGGGGCTCTTCAGACTGGTAGGTTATCTCAGTAAGTGCACCTCCAGAAATGAATGACATGAATTGAGGATGCTAAATATGTTAAACTATCTCTAATACATATTCATGTCATATGAAAAAGATTTTGAGAGAATGATAAAATGCCTAGTTTGACTATTAATATGTTGTATTAAGTAACTCATAAGCTCATTAGCATAAGGTTCACATTCCAAACAATCCACTTGTAAATGAGCATGTACACACACATACACACACACACACACACACACACACACACATCCAAATACATATAAATATTGTAGAATATGTTTAAAAGGGATAATTTGCCAAAGGATTTCTTTACATTAAAATTTTGTAAAAATATCTCTCTGCACTAATTTTGCTTATCTTACTAGTTCTAAAGTAATATCTTAGCACAGGTTAACTCCAAAACCATCTTAGTTTGCTCCCTTAAGATTGACAGAATGATGCTTTCTTTAAATTAAAGGGAATTTTGCTACCAAATTAAATGATTGATTTCTGAATAGCAATCTAATATGTAGTGACTGATTTTCACTATTTACTTTTGATATCAGTGCCCTGCTCTATGGATGTACCTCATGCTTTCAGATTTCAAGAATTAAACCTGTATTTATCATGGAAGTGATTCTAACAGTGTTTAATTTTTAAACATGCTAAAATGTGAAGGATAAAGACATGATATATAATAATGTATAGATCTGTATAATGTCTATAATAGAGATATTTTCTATCATCCTGATACACAATTGCATACCCTAGGGCAACAGAGAGAAATTAAGCAAATAGTATGTGCCAGAAACTATGGGTGAGTTACATAACTTATATTTCTTATGCCTTGAAATATTTGCATTAACAGATGGATTCTTTACCTCTGAGCCACCCGGGAAGTCCTAACAACACGATAACACCACAACATGCCTTAGGATATTTAGTTTTACATTTTACTTAAGGATAATATTATTGGAACATTCTACGTGCCCAGATTCTAGGAAGCATATTGTTATTCTACTGGAAGAGAGCTGTACCACCTTAGAGGATTTAGTGGGGCTTCCTCGGTGGCTCACACAGTAAAGAATCTGCCTGCAATGCAGGAGACCTGGGTTCAGTCCCTAGATAGGGAAGATCCCCTGGAGAATGGAATGGCTACCCACCCCAGCATTCTTGCCTAGAGAATTCCATCAACAGAGGTGACTGGCAGGCTACAGTCCGTGGGGTTGCAAAGAGTTAGACTTAACTGAGTAACTAATACTTTCAGTTTCAGAGTGTTTAGTGGGAATTTCTGGACATAAACTAAGTAGTAAAAGAGAGCTTAAAAACATTTTATTACAAATATTATTTTCACTTTTAAATTGAAACAAACTCTAATCACAGATATTTATATGCATATACATGCATATATATACATGATGAATGTATATACACATGTATGTACATATATACACATATATATCTTAAAAATAGTAATACAGTCACAAATACGAAGAAAAGGAAAGTTAAAGAATGCCATACATTTATATTGTTTTTTAAACTGATTATAAACTAGATAGGTATTTCCTGTAATGCTGGTCATAAAAACTTAAAAATTCAAAGTGCAATAAGCATTTGGGCAGTAAAAAATTCTTGTTGTTCCATTGGTGACACTAAGAATAGTATTGTAATAAAATTCTTGATGCTATGATATGTCTGCATGCAAAGGCTTACACTTAGATTTGTTTTCTGTACACAAAGCAGTAAGGGTACTTACAACTGTGAACTGGCACCAGTACACGGAGGTACAGAAAATTCACTTTTAATCCGTGTGTTTAGTCAGAACTGCCCTAAAGTGTTTAGATAATAAGTCCCATAATCGTCTAAGGAACTAAGGTAAAGGCTGCGTTTTCTGAACCTGTCCTTAAAAGTTCTTTCTTTCTATTGTATCCAGCGCACCTTACTAGGGAAGAGTCATTTCTATTGCTTTGAGGAAATCAGGGAACTGAAAGAGCCTTCATTTCGAAACCAATCAGTAGCGAGGGAGGTCTATGTGCCAAGCGGGCTATCAAATCAAGTCACTTTAAAAAGCTCTCCTTGCGGGTTTAGGTTTCATTAGCCAGGGAGAACAAAGAAAATCTTGTTAATATGCATGCACCTTTGCGGCTTGTACTTCACCGTCTGCAGAGAAATCACAAGGCACTAATAAACCTGGCCAATTTGCCTTTTCAGGCTGCCTCTTATGTCGCCAGTTCCCGATTTGCTGCCGCCTGCAAGGATTAGCACATGGCTCTGCTGACCTACAGCTCAGGAGGCACGCGCCCTGCTGTCATCAAACTGTCAACCTCATTACCCCCGTGTGAAAAGTGTAAGGGGGGGGGCTCTTTTAGTCCTCTATGAGTGCTGTTTATCAACTTTCCATCTGAAGATTGCATGACCTCCGAAGCATTATAATTTTGTTCTCCAGTGAATGCTAATACAAGTTGAATGCGTCTGGATTGAAGCAGTCCAAGTAACGGCTGTCATGCTATGGCTGAAGGCATCGCCCTCTGGGCCCTCAGGCTTCGGATGGTCCTGCCAGGTTTGATTTTTACTCAGAGTAGATTCGCTTCCAGGAGACCTGCATGGGCCACCCTTGTAATTAGCCATAGAAGGAATCCCTTTCAGTTTTTCCTGTCTGTCCACACAGATATGCCTATACAAGTACATCTGTATATATACAGGCTATTTCTCAAATGTTGCAACTATTTGAGATGAAATCATTCAGGCCCATGCAAATCAATCATTAAAAATAGAAGTACAGCAAGGAAAGAATTGTTGATGGCTTTGCATACTAATTTTATAATTAGATTTCTCTGCATGGAGAAAGTTTTTTTCCTAAATTTTTGAGGTCCTGGATAAAAATGTATGATTGTTTATGACAACCTCATGAAGTATGAGTTTCCATAAACTCAGTTTTCAAGAGAAAACAGACATTTCACCTCAGAACCAATCTGTGTTATATGGTAAATTCAAGGAAGTATTAGAGTACTTAGATTTCAGATTTAGAATAAGTTAGGATATATTTTTAAAATGCTAAATTGTGAGTTAAAGGAAGGACAGGAATGCGGAGGGATAATAAAGCATAATAAAAATAATAATAAAGCATATTATTAAAAAAAGCTCTGAATTTTTATTTATAACTGATAATTACCATACATTGAATACTCTTAAAGCAAATACTATTAGAATGCAAGCAAACAAACAAGCAAAACCCCCAGGAATAAAATATGTTATATCTATTTGCTGATTATTCATGTACTTACTATTTAGCTCTATATGAGAAAGAGATGTAAAGTTTAAATTTTACATGAGCTCTTTAACTTTTCTCCCAGTATTAATAAGCTTAGGCTGAACTGTATGATCTCTAGGACTTGGACTAACCAAGGTTATTTGCTGCTTAATAGTACCTGTTTATCTGGTCACTCTGGGTCCCAGACTGGTGAAAGAGTCCCCATTTAAGATGCTGCTAGTCCATATCTTACAGTGAGAATTACATTATATTTTGAATCATACTAATATAAAAAATGATAGTCTATCTATTTCACATGTTCTCAGAGAGCAAGTAAATCATTCTAAAAACTTCTGTGCTGCTCCATACGAGCTGGCATAAAATAAAGTCCCCGGTGCTGGGAAAAACTGAGGGCAGGAGGAGAAGAGGGCATCAGAGGATGAAGTGGTTGGATGGCATCATTGATGCAATGGACAGGAATGTGGGCAAATTTTGGGAGATGGTGAGGGACCAGGAGGCTTGGCTGTGCTGCAGCCCATGGGTTTGCATAGTGTCAGAAATGACTTGACTTGGTGATTGAAAAACAGCAAATATTTTTGATTAAGGATTCATAATAAAACAATTCTCATTTTATGAAACTTTAATTTTAGTAAAATAGTCATGCCACTAATGGGGACAAGAAGAAATTCATCATCTTTCAAAACAAAGCATTCAGTACTGAATGCAATGCTTTGGTATTCACATTTTTATATTTCAATGGCATTTTGTTGTTCTATGAGTTAAAATTTTCCCTTTATTTTCTCTGTGGCTCAGGGCAGATCTTTTATTCACATGCCCTCCTGATACAAAATAGCAAGCAGCAAACTATCATTAAAGCACCCACAGGTTAAGGCCAGAATTAGAAAACCCTTATTATGATTATTAGGAGACACGCAAAGTGTAGAGAACTCAGTTTCAGATCAAAAGCTGTGTCCCTAGTCTTGACAGAACAATCAGTCTTTGACTTTTACACAATAAGCAAATCCGATATGCATTTTATAAATAGCAAATAAATGGGCAACCTCAGAACATCATTTTAATGACTGTGACTTTCCTGACTGCAACCACATTTTCCGTATTCAGTGATGCTTCCTGGGGAAGATGTGAGTCAGGAAAACTTAAAAAGCACTTAAAAACCATAGCAGACAATGAAAAGTAAAAGAGACCATTTAGGTTTGCTGAAAGAGGAGCATAGCAATATGCCTTCAAAAGATTTTCAAAAGGCATCAGTTTAGGATTCCTCTCATGGAGTTAAGGCCACTAAGGCAAAACTATCAGAAGCAGCAGAAAAAGATTCTTTAAAAAATGCTGGAAGCTTCATTATTTCAATTTAAAAAATGATAATCTTCTTTGATTTAATATTATTTATGGATGCATGAAATAATACTCTTGTGAAGATTGGGACTCTAGAAATAGTTTATATCATTATTTTCTCTGCTTACTCTACTCCAGGGACAAAACCTCAGTGGGAACTCAATAAATATAAATTGATGATGATGATAACTTCTCTGAGATGCACATACACGTTGAAAAATCAGTTATTAAGTCCATATGCCTTTTCACTTTGAATTTGTCTTTCTAGAGAACTTGAAGTCTGATTTATTTCAGTTTTGTCTCTGCTATATTTTGATGAGAAATGAAGAAACTGCAGACACAGACCTTTTATATTGATGATGCAGGATTTATTTATTAGGCTCATTTACTGGGCAGATTAGGGAAATATCTTTTTTAAAGTCACCCACTGCATTCTGGGGCAATGAGCCCTTGTGAAACTACAAATTCAATTAT
Source organism: Antilocapra americana (assembly GCA_007570785.1). Taxonomy (NCBI): domain Eukaryota; kingdom Metazoa; phylum Chordata; class Mammalia; order Artiodactyla; family Antilocapridae; genus Antilocapra; species Antilocapra americana. The sequence goes on along the minus strand of ML661338.1, from coordinate 33,062,646 downwards.
AGTGTGAATTAATATTTTATACATTAAATTTCATGAGTTATGCTTGGTTTAACAGAGTAACTGAATTAAAATATGATTTATAATTAAATCCTTATCAATCACCATAAGATTGCAACCAATCTGTATAGTCAGTCCTTGGTGCTCATTTAAAATTGTGAAGTGACTTGTCAGGTAATAAGAATAATCAGTTTTAGGCAAGAGACAATTGCTTGCTGCAATACAGTCATATTTGTAATTGATCAGTAACAGTGCAATGATTTATCATTCATGATATGTGTCCAGAAGGCTTAATATATACAGCAGAGCATTCAGCCTTAAATTTGCAAACATTTCAGAATCAGAACACTTCTATACTCTGTGAGAGATGTTTCATGTTTTTATATCTTAAAAAATTATAAATTATACTAGATCTACTTCCAATCATATTATTCATAGTATCACAATTAAAAATTATATTATTTGTACACATTTATGTAAGTGTATTGTTAATCCTGTGAAAATATTTCAAACCACTCATGACATGGAAAAATGTCACCTTGGGCAAAATGAAAGACAAGTTACTTGTTTACACTGATTCTTTCTTCTCATTAAGACATTTTTTTAGAGTAGTTTAGGTTCATGAACACTGACTTTTTCATTAACAGGAAAATCAAGTAAATTTTATCCATAAGCCTTTATTTGACCATGAAATGCTCATTTGTTACCAGGAATCCAAATTTTATATTTATCGATATAAGTTGCTTTATATGAAGCATCGAAAATAATGGTGTACTAAAGGCTCATATGGAGAAGGAAATGGCAACCCACTCCAGTGTTCTTGCCTGGAGAATTCCACGGACAGGGGAGCCTGGTGGGCTGCTATCCCTGGGATTGTACAGAGTCAGACACAACTGAAGCGACTTAGCAGCCTCAGCAGCAAAGGCTCATAATTGAAACGTATTTCCATAGGAAGAATCAGGAGCTGTATCCCCAAGTGGTTGGTGGTCTGTAAGTACAAGATGCTTTTGAACTGCGGTGTTGAAGACTCTTGAGAATCCCTTGGACAGCAAGGACATCCAACCAGTCCATCCTAAAGGAGATCAGTCCTGGGTGTTCATTGGAAGGACTGATATTGAAGTTGAAACTCCAATACTTCACCTCATGTGAAGAGATGACTCATTGGAAAAGACCCTAATGTTGGGAAGGATTGGGGGCAGGAGGAGAAGGGGATGACAGAAGATGAGATGGCTAGATGAGTCAGCATCACTGACTCGATGGACATGGGTTTAGGTAGACTCTGGGAGTTGGTGATGGACAGGGAGGCCTGGCATGCTGCGATTCATGGGATCGCAAAGAATCGGACACGACTGAGCGATTGAACTGAACTGAAGTACGATCTCATATAGGCAGGAAGTAAGGGAACAAAGAAGGAAACATAAGACATGGAGGTTTAATCCACAGATTGGGAAGAGAACCTGGAGGAGGACTTGGCAACCCACTCCAGTATTCTTACCTTGAGAACCCCATGGACAGACGAGCTTGGTAGGCCACAGTCCCTAGGGTTGCAAAGAGTTGGACATGACTGAAGCAACTCAGCAGGCACACATAACATGACAAGACAGAGTTGCAGACAATAAATACAAGAGTGAGTGTTGGTAAGTTTGGGGGTATTTTTTTGTTTGTTTCCTTTTGCTTTAGAGAAGAGGAAAGAGAGCAAAAGTATGTTATACATCATGATCTAAGGTTTAAATTTCATGGTGTGGTTCCAAGTTTGACCAATGTGCTTGGTCCTTTACCACCTTCATTTTTTATCTGTTAATGGACATAAATAGAGTTTACTTATCTCAGAGTCAAAAGGCTCATCATATTAATATATGTGCAATAAATTTTCTACTAATGTAATTCAAATAAAGCCATGTTATTACTGTAAATTTTTGCTGAGTAATCAAACTAAATGATGCTTTTATCACTTTGCTGATTTTACATAAGTTCAAATGCATTTATTTTCTCAATACAAACCATAAAATTCATAATAATGAGCAGATGATATCAGTGAAAACAAGTTTTGCAATGATGTTCTTAATTACAGTAATGTTATACATATCATAGGTCACAAAGAATCAGGGATGCAAATTCTACTAACAAAATTATTAGTAAAAAGGAAGAGAGGTAGCATTTCAGTAAATTCCACCATTGTATTTATGACTATAGAATTTTCATCTTATTGGTTATTCAACATGCACACACAAACACACACTCAGATATATAATTGAATGAATATACATTTTTGTGTAAAGCAAGACTGTTTATAATTTATGAGGAAAACATCTAGGTTTATATATCCATATGCAATATTTTAGAATAGCCTTGTGTGTATTTGTGAAAGTCTCACAGTCATGTCTGAATTTTTGTGACTCCATGGACTATACAGTCATTGGGATTCTCCAGGCTGAAATCCTGGAGTGGGTAGCCTTTCCCATCTCCAGGGGATCTTCCCAATCCAGGGATTGAACCCAGGCCTCTCATATCACAGGCAGATTCTTTACCAGCTAAGCCACATGGGAAGCCACTAGAATAGCCTTAGGTTATAATAACTCATTTATGGAATGACCTTTATAAATTGAAATACATAACAAGAACTGTATAAATCAGATTTTGAATTCAGTTGCTGAATTATCAAGGCCATATATTACCTTTAGTAAGGGTAGATTTCAAGTTCTAATCTAACAAAAAAGAGAAGACATATGAAAAATTTAAATGTTCATATTGTAACAAATATGATTTCATATTTATTTAAATATTTTATCTGATCACTTAATTTTAGATCTCAGAAATATATATGTCTATATTTATTATATTCAGCTTAACGAAGATTTAAAAAGAAACAAATGGACTTTATTATAATATCGCAATGCCCTCATTTGTACGATATGTTCTTTAATAACAAAGCACAGCATGTCTCTTCATCCCAAATCTGAAAATGAGGTATCCATCACTCTAACTTATAATCATATATGACAGTTTATAAGAAAATTAGCAGTCAGTTTATATTAAACAGCATAAATTGAACCTGTAACTTAATAAAGCATAGTGGGAAAACCATTATCTAAGTAGGAGTAGGCTTAATATACCCTGTACCTGTAAAATGTCATTCAGAGAAAATTCACTCAAGATTTATAGCTGCAGGTAATAATTCAGTGTCACTGAAAACCAGGGCACATGCCTCAGTAGGAGAAATTAACCCTTAAGGAAACAGTAATGTGTTTCTGGGTGGGTGGGGGAATCATACCTGCTGAAGTCTTAAAAGATATATCACTTAGAATTTAGTAAATTAAAAAAAAATATATATATATATATATGCAACCTATGGCTGACTCATGTCAATGTATGGCAAAAACATCACAATATTGTAAAATAATTATCCTCCAATTAAAATAAATAAACTAATTTAAAAATATTACACAAAAATGTTTAAATATAAATCATAGCCAAAATATAACCCCAGCTTGATGGAACTGAAATCTGTATTCATTTAATGTTATGACATAAATGAAAATCATAATATCAATATTAAACAGTAAAACAGAAGCTAGGAAGTTAATTAGAATATTAGCTTTTAGGAACAAAAGTTAAATCCAATAATACTTAGAAATACAAACCATGAGAGTTTTACTAATCTGATTCCATACAGCACTATCATGAAAAAATGTTTTATCTGGAAAAGAACCCAAATTTATATTTCCACCATATTATACTAACTACACAAAACAAACTGAATGAAGTAAATTTACAGTATCAATGGATCAGCATCCTACAAAGGTAGAACTATACTCTCCAATCTGAGTGAAGCATTTTATTTGTATCACTAACTTCAAAACAGCAGTAATCACATGCAATTGAGCTCATCAAGATAAGTATATTGAATTAATGAGTGGGAAATTCAGAGTCAACATGATCCTACAAGGGATTGAGCATTAATAAATTCAATTGCAGATGGTTAATATCATATATACTACTGTGAATAATATGTTTTTCAAGATATTAAACGCATTTAGAAAAAACATTTCCCTTCCCTGCTAATGTCAGTGTTTGGAAACAAAGCAAAACAAAATCCATGCACTTAATCAAGGGTTTATCTATTTCTGCTGGATTCTAATTTCCCAGTTGGCTTTACATCTCACGAAACTTCAAAGAATAACTGCATTAACATTCTGGGCATCTAGCAACACACTTCATCAAATACATGCTCAAAAGTGTCCTAGACAGGTTAGATTGTAGAACAAGACATAGACATAAGGAAAGAAACATTTATTTTTCAATTGTGAAAAGTTGTACATGTAAAATTCAAGTTCTGTGTCTATATTTGACAATGAAAATACATTGCATATCGTCATTTTTTTTCTAGCTCCATCGCTGATACTGTTTATATAAATGGGCAAGGTTTAATAAAGTCTGAGTTTCTCTTATTTCAGATATGTATCCAAAATCTAATGGCGAAAATGCTTACAAGTATCCAAAACAGCAAAAGAGTTGAGGTAAATTGTACTTCTAAGATATCTTCAAATCTTATTCTTTCTAAATAATAAAGAGAAAAAGATACTGAGGGGGGAAACAAATTTTTCTTTATTAAGTGACCATTTCACTTCATGGTGCTTATTTCTCCTTTTGTTAGGATGGACATCATTCTTTTAAAGGGCACTAAAGAATAGAGAAAAATACATTCTCTGTTTGGCATGAGACATTTAATTTGATAGAAATGTCTAATTGGTGTCACACAAGGTCAGATGGTTTTGTCCCCACACTCAGGGACACCTGTGAAATGAAAGGTCAACATGTAATGTCTCCAAACCTACTGAGGAAGAATTGTATTTTTTGCTGTAGCACACACAAAAATCAAAATTTTATTATAAAAATAAACAGAAAAGGAAGAGTCATTAAATTGATAATGTTTTACATGATTGAGCCAGTATTTTATTATTTTGTATTAAAATGGCAATAGACCAAATTGGTCACAAATTGGGAGATAAAATGTGTGTCTCTATGTCTGTTTATATGTGTATCTGTGAGTGGGCAAAGCAAAAGTGTGCTTTCTGTTGAAAGTTAAAATTGTGTTTTGGAGGGGATTTACACAAAATAGAGTGACACTTTTATATATCCATACGATTTATTGATGTGGACTAAGTTATGCCTTTGGAGGGCTAGAAAGGGCTGATCCTAGGCAAAAATAAAGGAGTAGATATTTCTCTTTTTACCTCTTATTACTCCATTACCTTTCAAATTTGAAATCCTGTAACTCTTCTCAAACTATTCTCTTGTGAGTTATCTCCTGCTAAATTATTCCCCTGTCCCTCAGGCCACAGATCAGATACTGAGTCTTTGGTAGCCCTTTCTTACACAAAATGACCTTGTTCTGTGATCTGCCCTTGAGAGGTTTCACTAGTTATCTCATCAATAGATTACAAAAATATATGTCTGTAATAAATGTAGACAAATTATAATGGTTTTAATACGTTGACTGGCTGTATATACATTTGAAAATAAACTTATGCACACAAATGAAAAATCATAAGTGTCTAATATAAGAATAGAGTCACGATGGCTGAATTTGTGGTGCTTGGAAATGGAAGTGATGGGGTTGAGTTTATACAGAATAAGAATAAAATCTTAACAAGCATTGCTTTCCACAGATTATATCACAGCATATGAATGTAGAGGCCCACCAGCTCAATGATTTCCAAAATTTGATTAGAGATTTGAGATTTAAGTGATCCATTCTACCTTTTCTATTTTTGGTACATAATTAGAGTCTTCAGCTCTCCTACTGTTTGTACATTGTTACTAGTTATTGTAAAATAGTTTTATTTAAATTTTATTTAAATTTATGCTTGTAAACGCTTCTACAAGACATATCAGGCATATAAATGAAGCGCTTATGTTGGAATCTCTTCAACACTAAAAGTTACACATGGATGTGCCATACCAATATATAGTCCTAGAGGGCCATACATATCGAATCATGAATGACTAGGAAAGACTTTTAAGTTCACGTCCCAACACATACTTGTATGTGAACAAAAATATCTAACAAATTTTGAGGTCGTGTTTATATATACTAGGTGAAAGTTTATGAGAAAGAGAGAAGTTGTTGAATGACATGGATGCATATTAAAGAGCCACTTGTGTGATAAAGCTTTTGGATTTGATGTCCATTTAAACATAAGTAGGATAGAAAGAAAAAAAATGTGGATGTCTTTGAATATCTACATCTGGCAACAGAAGACAGATCAAAGAATGTTATAGAAGTAGGTGGTGGGAAGAAAAATCGAGGAGATGATGAACTGGAATTTGACTTTTAAGAAATCTGAATGTAGAGCTTGCTTTTCAGGAATGCTTGCATGTGGAATGTTCTAAGGCAATAAAAGAGGGAGACACCACAGAAGCCTGAGAACTTGAGTCCACTGATAACTTAGATGGCACATCAAGATGCTCGTAAAGAAAACACAGGAGTTTTAGAAGGGCAGAAAAACCAAGATAAGAGAGGTAAGGATTTTTTAAAAGGGTAGATTTTCAAAAATACTAAGTCATTAATATATTTCAGGTTGAATGAAAATTAACATTCAGTTTAGAATAAAACTAACTGACCTTGATGGCATGGTCAAATACTAGCACAAAATTAACTAGAGGAGATTAAATGGACTGTAGTTGGAAAACAAAACAGAACATGCTACCAAACTGAGAGTAGAGATTACATTTAAATAGGAGGAAACTCACAGAGAAGTTGAAAACATTCCAGAATGCAAATAGTGGCTCTTCCTTAAGAGGCTGAACTAAGAGCAGGAAAGCACAAAGTTGTGGGGACAGAGAAGTCTGTACCTCAGGTCAGATTCTAAGATTTCTCCCAGGTGTTGAACTTTTGTACAGTCCCCTTACACCAAGTGCCTTGACTTTTTCTAGCCAAGTTGTTGTTGCTTAGTTACTGAAGTGATGTCTCTTTGCAACCCCATGGACTGCAACACACAAGCCTTCCCTGCCCTTCACCATCTCCTGGAGTGTACTCAAACTCAAGTCCATGGAATTGGTGATGCCATCCAACCATCCCATTCTCTGTCACCCCTTTCTCCTCCTGTCCTCATTATTCAGCATTTATTTTTCATTTAAAATAAAGAGCAGAAGATTGAAGATAAATGTTACATATATACATAGAAAAGATGTTTTTCACTGTTCTGAATTTCTTATAATTTCATAAATATGTATTATCCATGTTTTCCACATATGTGAATGTGTGCATGTGTGTGTCAGAGAAAGAAAAGTATCATATGATATTGCTTATATGCACAATTCTTTTTTAAATAATACAAATAAACTTATTTACAAAAAAAAAAAAAAACAGACTCACAGACTTAGAACATGAATTTATCAATACCAGGGTTAAGGATAGAGAAGAAGCATAGATTGGGTTTTGGGACTGACCTGTACACACTGCTATATTTAAAACCAAAAAGGATCTACTATACAAATCAATTTAAATAACACAATTTTTTCAACTATCCTCTTTTAAACACTTACAAAAAAGAAAGGTGTTAAAATGAATTTACTCTAGAGAATTTTAATATTTACAGAGTGTTTTTTAAGCAAATTATTTGGGACAATTTGAATATTATATGTTTATTAAGCATTACACACTTTACAGCAAGATGCTTTTCCCCTAAATCTCTCTTAATTACTAAACATATATTTTCTTAGCTCCATGGGATGGTATCCTTAATGATATTTTCTGAAAATGCTGGCTTTCAAACTCGAGTGAATTTTGTAACTGGAAAATGTTCTCTAAAGGATCTTTATTTATTTGAAATTACTCATGTATTTATTTATTCACTCATTTATTACCGAATTTTCACTGAATGATTACCATAACTGTTTCAGGGATCTCAGTTAAATATTCTATAGACAATAATTACATTTTGTATCTAAGTCTTGCAAAGTTTTCTAAAATATTTTAAATTACTGTAGATGCTAATAGAAAATATCTCTGAGAGCTTTTTCATTTCTATTTACTGAAGGCTAAATGTCTGTTTCATTTACCCTTCAGAGTGACTTGGGATACTAAAGAAAAATCCCTCCAATTTTCCAAGAAATCCATTATTTTGAATCTGTTGTGGTCTTACTATCCAATTCCTTGATTTCCTCATGATTGTGATATAAATGAGAGGTTTTATTTGAGGGTAAGTCTTGGGTATAGATTCTCGTGCAGCCTGTCATCTGGTTTACCGATCTGAAAATATTCTATCAATCTATGTAGATGATACTTACTATAGCCTGCATACTTTTTGAACTTAAGCAAATATAAATAGTTCCTTTTTGAGAGCTATTTAATTTTGTAATAATCAGAAATTATAAAAAATATGTATTCTTTCCCTCTCTGTCCATGAAAACAAACAGATGATCTTTCAGTTTAGAGAATGATAGATAACATAGACTAAGTTGGATTTGAGTATTTACAGAAAATATAAAGAAGTATGTTTTCGAAGTGGTGAAACTAAAATATAATAAAAAGTCTTTGGGCTTCTACTAGAGAAGATAGTGCTGGAAATACTGAGATGTGATATAATTACAAAAACGTAAGATTTTCATATGAACACAGAAAAAAAGCCATCATGATAAACTTTTCAAATAAGCGTTGGCTTGATACTAGAAATGTTACCACTTATTTTTTTCTCCTTGTGACTCCTTCAGTGAGCACTAGTGAAGGATGTTTACTAAGTAGAGGCAATGAATATCCAGAATAACACCAACAAGCCTATAGTTTTAGATAGAAGTTTCATAAGGCATGCAACTTTTACCTTTAATCACATCAAAAACTTATTGATATGATATTTTCACTGTCAGACAATTGTACCTCTTTGTAGAACCAAGAATCATAACCCAGGATTATTCATGTACTCTTAGCATTTTCTTCTCTAGATCTTTTCATTCTACAGAGACAGAGGTACTGCTGTTGAGTTTGGGAGCAGAAGTTGGGGAGAGAAAAGAGAACTGTTCTACTTAGTATTGTATAGTAAACCTATCAGAACTGCTATAGAATGCTTAGAAACTCTACAACGTATATTACAGAACTGAGTTCAGTTCAGTTCAGTCACTCAGTCATGTCTGACTCTTTGCAACCCATGAACCGCAGCACACCAGGCCTCCCTGTCCATCACCAACTCCCAGGGTCCACCCAAAACCAGGTCCATTGAGTTGGTGATGCCATCCAACCATCTCATCCTCTGTAGTCCCCTTCTTCTCCTGCCTTCAATCTTTCCCAGCATCAGGGTCTTTTCCAATGATTCAGTTCTTTGCATCAGGTGGTGAAAGTATTGAAGTTCCAGCTTCAACATCAGTCCTTCCAATGAACACTAAGGACTGTTCTCCTTTAGGATGGACTGGTTGGATCTCCTTGCAATCCAAGGAACTCTCACGAGTCTTCTCCAACACCACAGTTCAAAAGCATCAATTCTACTGCTCTCAGCTTTCTTTATAGTCCAGCTCTCACATTCATACATGACTACTGGAAAAACTATAGCCTTGACTAGATGGATTTTAGTGGCAAAGTAATGTCCCTGGTTTTTAATATGCTGTCTAGGTTGGTCATAACTTTCCTTCCATGGAGTAACTGTCTTTTAATTTCATGGCTGCAATCACCATCTACAGTGATTTTGGAGCCCAGAAAAATAAAGCCAGCCTCTGTTTCCACTGTTTCCCCATCTATTTGCCATGAAGTGATGAAACTGGATGCCATGATCTTAGTTTTCTGAATGTTGAGTTTTAAGCCAACTTTTTCATTCTCCTCTTTCACTTTCATCAAGAGGCTCTTTAGTTCTTCTTCACTTTCTGCCATAAGGGTGATGTCATGTGCATATCTGAGGTTATTGATATTTCTCCCAGCAATTTTGATTTCAGCTTGTGCTTCCTCCAGCCCAGAATTTCTCATGATGTACTGTGCATATAAGTTAGAGACTTGAGCAACATTATTAATTAATGCATCATCTCTCTTCAGTCCTTCAGGAAGTTGGGACTTTAGCAAATCCCACAGCATTCAGTAAAATGTATTATTGTTTACTCTTGAGACTTCAAGAAACAACCTTACAGCTTGTGAGTTTTATCAAATGTCTACACTTCCTAGTATTTTCAACATAGTATATAGATTAAAATGAGAAGTTTTCTATATGCTTCACTTTTCTATCCATCAGAATTCTTTTAAGAAGTTTCAATCAAAATAAAATAAATCCCAGAAACTAGTTTAAAGTGAACATATAACATACACACACAACATTAAAAGTGATGCGAGGAGAAAAGCTGTATATATCTTCCTTTCTTGAAGAGAATTGCTACAAATCAGTTGAAACCCTAACTATACATATATAAGTTTCAAATGTTTTCCAAACATATCTTGGACACACTTGAAAAATCTCCTTCAATTTTTCAGAACTATCTAGCAACAATAATATCTTAACACCAAAATCGAGTATTAATTGCTCAATTACCAAGGCATATGTTGTAGGTTAATTTTCTCCTAAATGTACTGCATCTTTATTTCATTTAAGAGGATAACAAGCTGAAACTCTTTATACTTTGTAAATATCCAAAGCAATGTTAATTTGGGATAGGCCACATATAAGAAATCACCTGAGAAACAACTTGAAGGGCTTGAAAAATGGATTATGGTCTTTCGCTTGAAGGAAATACATTTCTAATATATTATGACAGGGGAAAATGTCTAGAGGAAGCCATCCAAAACTAATTGCCCTGTCACAAGCAAAAATTGGGCCTTGGGTCCTTGACATCGAAGATAGCTGACTCACAAATATATAGTTACCATATACATTTTCAATTATTTTTATGAGCCCCAAGGCGATAATGTTTGTTTTCTTGTCATATGGTACATGATAATCACATTACATCTCTGTACCATGACCATATTTTGGCCAATTTAGAAAAAAATTAAACACAAATTATTTATTTTTATCCAAATAATGAAAATTTATATACAGTGACTGATTTATATGTGGATAAATAGCAAAGTAAAGATAATATTAATTGATAATTAATCTGAATATCAATAATGAAAGTAATTTGGTCACTTAAAATGTAAGATAAATGAAAGTGTTTCTATTTATTATTGGATTTTAAAGTATTAACAGTAAGAGACTCAAATTTAATCTGTAAAAATAATTACACATAGCTAACTGTTAAGTGTTGGGCTGGCCCAAAAGCTTGTTTGTGTTTTGTAACATGCTATAGAAAAATCCAAACGAAATTTTAGGCTAATCCAACAGCCATAACAGCTATGTACCAGCAAGGAAAAGTCACAGATAAGAGACTTACAGATCAACTGCTCACTAGATATGTCATCATAGGAAAAATAGCCTAACTTCTCACACACTAAGGCTTCATTTAAAAATAAGCATGACATTCCATTTAGACTCTGGGCCAAAATGATGATAAGGAGGTTCCTAAATCCCACCTTCCCAAGGGCTTGTAATATACATGGAACAGTTACACATTACACATGGAAAAATTCCCTTTGAAAGAAATACAGAAATTACTTGAGTGATTTCTACATATTGAGAGTTAGAAAATATCCACATTAGAACAGGTAGGAAAAGCTGAGACATACTAGTCCTTTAATTCTTACCCCCAGCACAGTGCCAGTCAGAAAAGAAGCCAACAAAAACTCCCAACTTCTCCCAGGAGAGTGACGGGTCTCGACCACACATTTGACACACCAATTTTTAAGGCAAACACCCAAGGAATGGGCCTCTAAATGAGCCCCACATTACTACAGGAACAAAGAACCAGGTGTTAATTGGCACAGAAGCATTCACCATTCCTAACCTAACAGGGATCAGCAACATGCCCATTTCAGTCTTTCCTGGGCAACATCTGATTGTGTACTTTTCCACCTGCTGACTGAGACTCTGGTTTCTATTCAGACTGCATTTACACACTCAATGAGATCCTCCTGTGTGGGACATTGATGTGTCTTGGCACACTTTCAACTACTGAGAGCCACTAAGAACAATGACAATGGTTTCAACAATCACAAAGGTTTGAGAGTCAACCAGGAACTTGGGTAGGAATGGTTAAAGAATTCCATCTTTTACATGAAACTAATCTGTTAAGGCTAGGAGAGGTGGCTGTTGTATCTAATGACTAGAATTCAATGAGCTTCTCTGGAGGCTTCATGGTAAAGAATCTGCCTGCCAATACAGGAGACACAAGTTCAATTCTTGGATTAGGAAAATCCCTTGGAAGAGGAAATGGGAATCCAATCCAGTATTCTTGCCTAGAGAATCCCACACACAGAGGTACCTGGTGGGCTGCAGTCCATGAGGTCTCAGAGAGTCAGACATGCTTGAGCATGCACAAGAGCATGATAGAACCCAATATGGAGATTTAAGGAAGATGAAAAAAGAAAAAAATATGTATTCTACACAAAAGAACAGGATGAATATCTAGAAAATACTCAATAAAATGGAGACATGTGACTTGCCTGATAGAAAATTCAAAATAACAGTTTTAAGGATATTTACCTACGTAAGAAGAGCAATTTCTGAACAAAATGAGGATTTCAACAGAGATTAAAAAGTATTATAAAATACCAAACAGAAGTCAAAGCTTAAGAATACAATAACTAGGGCTTCACTGGTGGTGATTCAGTGGGTCGGAATATACCTTGCAATTCAGAGGACACTGGTTCAATTCCTGGTCCAGCAAGCTCCCACATTCTACATGTTAATTAAAAAATTAAGCACAAGACCTAAAATTGTAAAACTCCTAATATAAAGCATAGGAAATAATCTCCTTAAAACTCATCTTAGCAATATTTTTTGGATTTGACATGAAAAGCTAAAGAAATAAAAAACAACCAGGACCACATCAAAACTAGAGATTCTGTACAGCAAAGGAAGCAGTCAATAACAAAAAAAAAGTTAACTTACAGAATGAAAGAAAATATTTGAAAATTGCCTGTTTGGTAAGGGATTAGTATCCAAAGTATAAGAGCAACTTATACAACTCAATTTAAGAAAAATAAAAACATATAGCCCAATTAAAAAATAGGCAAAGGACTTGAATAGATGTTTTACAAAGTAGGCGCCCAAAAGGTACATAAAATGTTGCTCAACATTATTAATCATTAAGGAATGCAAATCAAAACCACAGAGAGATATTACCTGTTGGAAACAGTATTAAAAAGATAAGGAAAAGCAAGTGTTGAGGATGTGGACTAAAGGGAACGCTTGTACACTGTTAGCAGGAATATAAACAGATAACAACATTATGGAAAACAATATGAAGATTCCTCAAGAAATTAGAAAATAAAACTACCATACGATCCATCTATACAGGAAATTGTCTATACTACCATGTTCATAGCACTGTTATTCACAATAGCTAATAAATGGAAACAACTTAAGTAAATATTGATGGATGAATGGATAAGGAAAATGTAATACGTAAATATGTATATATATGCTATGCTATGCTATGCTAAGTTGCTTCAGTCATGTCTGACTCTTTGAGATCCTGAGGACTGTAGCCTGCCAGGCTCCTCTGTCCATGAGATTGTCCAGGCAAGAATACTTGAGTGGGTTGCCATTACTTCCTCCAGGGGCTCTTCCAGACACCAGGGATCAAACTCGTGGCTCCTGCAGCTCCTGAATTATAGGCAGATTCTTTCCCACTGAGCCACCAGGGAAGAACATGTGTGTGTATATGTCTATACACACACACACACACACACACACACACACACATATCACTATTTTAAGGATATAGTGAACCTGTTGTACATATTGCTAGTGAAATAAGATAGAGAATTACAAATACTGCATGGCATTATTTATATGTGGATTTTATTTTTTTATGTTGAACTTAAAGAAACTTAGATTAGATTAGTCATTTCCAGGATATGGAGGATGGTTGAACTAGGAAGAGGTTGATAAAAGGATATAAACTTTCAGTTGTAAGATGAATAAATTCCAAGGATCTAGTGTGTAATGTAGTGAGTGTAATTGAAAATACTGCATTGTATAATTGAAATTTGCTGAGAGTAGAAGTTAAATATTCCTACTCCACAGTAAATGTGAGGTGAGTCAGAATCATCTCAAAATGCATACATATATCAAGCCATCACATTGTATACTTTAAATACATCTATTTGTCAAATATGGATCAATAAAATTAAAGAATAAAGTTGCTTAAAACTTAACATTCAGAAAGCTAAGATCATGGAATCCAGTCCCATCACTTCATGGTAAATAGATGGGGAAACAATGGAAACAGAGAGAGACTTTATTATAATTTTTGGGCTCCAAAATCATTGCAGATGGTGACTGCAGCCATGATATCAAAAGATGCTTGCTCCTTGGAAGAAATGCTATGACCAAGCTAGGCATATTCAAAGGCAGAAACATTACTTTGCCAACAAAAGTCTGTCTAGTCAAAGCTATGGATTTTCCAGTAGTCGTGTATGGATGTGAGAGCTGGACTATAAAGAAAGCTGAGCACCAAGGAATTGATGCTTTTGAAATATGGTTCTAGAGAAGACTCTTGAGAGTAACTAGGCCTGCGAGGAGATCCACCCAGTAAATCCTAAAGGAAATCAGTCCTGAATATTTATTGGAAGGACTGATGCTGAAGCTGAAACTCCAGTACTTTGGTTACCTGATGTGAAGAACTTATCCATTGGAAAAGACTCGTGTTGGGCAAGATTGCTCATGCTGGGCAAGATTGAAGGTGGGAGGAGAAGGGGACAACAGAGTATGAGATGGTTGGATGGCATAACCGACTCGATAGGCATGAATCTGAGCAAGCTCCAGGAATTGGTGATGGACAGGGAAGCCTGGCATGCTTCAGTCCAAGGGATCACAAAAAGTCGGACAAGACTGTGCAACTGAACTGAACTAAATTGAACCGAAAGTTAAAGAAAGACCCATGAGAAGCAGCATGTGTGTCCTAGGGTTATTTTGACTTGAATAAAATACCATATGAATGTAAAGATATATCATTACCATTGTGATCTTGTAGATGTTTTCAAGGATAAACAGTTCACAAGGTAATGTGCTACCTTATCCCTGAATAGATAGTACATATGTATGTGTGTGTGCATTTCCCCAATTTAAATCCTTTCATCTTTTCTTCACTAAGGTACTCTGAGAGTCACTTAGATAAGTTATCAAAACTATTTTAAAAGGATTTTCCCAAAGACAATTTATTTATATAATTGACATAAATCCAAATTTTGAAATTTGCTTAATAGCACACTCTAGCCAGTCTGCAGTGAAGACAGTGTGAAAACGTTCATGATATTCTTATTCTGACAATTAAATTATATTTTTATTAATGTCACCCAAATAACTGTTTTTTTTTCCTGTTTCTCACTCATACTGCAAGCTCAATATAAGTTGTTGGTTTACATTAAGCTTGCAGTTAAAGCTCAATACTTGTAGTGCTTTTTCACAGGAAATGCTCTTAAACTGGTCCTTTCTGGTAACTATCAAGTTAGTCCTTTTGAAATTTAATATGGACAGTTCTCTTATGACCTGTTATTTTATACATTACAATTCTAAAATCCAAGGAACCAGATTCCTGACCAGACTTGTACTGGCTATAGATTCTTGATCTCTTACTGCAGTCTTGATGTTAACTGATAATACAAATGGTACATGTATTGTTTAATAATAAATATGAATCAATTAAATATAGTTAACTTATTAATGTTAGGTTTATCAATGCAATTTCATTAATTGGTTCCTTTGGATATGTTTGCTCAACCAATTTAAACCATTTAATTGTGGAAAGTTCACATTTCTCTTTTTATCTGAAGAGAATATTAAATAAACTTTATCTAATTTTACTGAAATCAAAATACACTGTATATAACCACAGCAATTTTAATTTTGCATGATCTCCTAATTATATAAAAGGGAAAAATGGAACTAGCTGTCACCAAGATTCTGATCTCAAGATTGGTTTTAGTAATTACCACATTTTGTCTTTTTTTTTAAATGTTATAATCATTCTTTTATTTAGCTTGTTGGCACACCAAAGAGTTATAATTATCAGTTACTGCTGAATAATAACTAGTAAACTAGACCAAATAATGTCACAACATGTTTCTTAAATATAAATCAAGAAACAATGAGAAAAACTGCTTCTTAACATTTGGCTGGAGAAGCATTTGAACTAAGAAAGCTACTAAATTGCTAAAATTGATTTTATACTGCCATTTTCTTGCTCTGTAAATATTTGAGAGTTTTTGTTCACCTAGCTCTCAATATGACCTTTTGGAAGAATCAAGTGATCTTCTTAATTGATCATTGGCTTTATTGACAACATGAGATGGTGATTTCTCTGTAATTATTTAGGTCTTTGTCAAAGCCAAGTGAATGGCATCCATCACAAATGACTTTATCTTGCATGCCTGTGATTGTTCCACATGTGATACAACATGTAAAATCTCTCCAATTTGAGCTGGTGCACATCTAACATCTCTGATTTCAGACCTTAAGGAAACCACAGTTTTCCTTCAACTAAACAAAAAACTAAAGCTTTCTGTCTCTTATTTACAAACTTTCAGGACAGCTGACCAAAAAGAATAACAATTAAAGCACACTTAATTGTCTATGCATTGCAGAAGAGCTTCATCTTCATTATAGTACTTCCTTGCACGGTAACTGTGCTTTTTAATGACATGCTACTAAGCAAATTTTCACTTCGTTGCCAATAACAGTAGCATTAGTACTTGAAAGTTTTCTTATTAAAATGTACTCAGTACTCTATAAGGTCTTTTGCTTGCATGTATATTCCTCATTACAAAATATTTTTCTTATTCCCAAGTTGATATAGATAAATATGTGAATAGAAGAAAGCAGAAAGAATTATATCCCTTATTGTCAAATAAATTTTGACAGAAGAAACTACTTTTACAACATTTTCTATATTTCTACATTAATATCACCTTTCCTTTGCCTCTAAAAGGATTTCCTTTATTCTATACTAGAGACCTCCCAATTTTGATTATATCTTTTACAAATTGATAATTGTTTCTACAAAATTTGTCCAGGAAAATTTTCCAAAAATCTTTTTCTTTTTTTTTTAATTTGTTTCAGTCATGGAAAACATAGGAAAGCATAGGAAGAACACTCTGACATAAATTGCAGCAATATATTTTTAACTCTATCTCTAAAGAAAATAAAAACAAAAATAAACAAAAGATAACTAATTAAACTTAAATGCCTTTGCATAACAAAGGAAACCACTGACAAAATGAAAAGACAACCTACTGAAAGGGAGAAAATATTTGCAAATAATATGACTAATAAAAGAGATTAAGATACAGCATATATAAGCAATTCATACAACTCAACATCAAAAAACCAAACAAACTGATTAGGAAATGGGTAGAAGAACCAAATAGATATTTTTCCAAAGACAAAATGTAGATGGTCAACATTCACATGAAAAGACCATCAACATCAGTAATCATAAGGTGATGCAAATCAAAACCATGAGATATCATCTCACTCATCAAAATGACTGTCATCAAAAAGAACACAAATAACAAACATTGGCAAGGATATGGAGAAAGGGGAACTCTGGTACATTGCTGGTGTGGCCACTGTGTAAAAAACAGTGTAGAAGTTTCTCCAAAAACTGAAAATAGACCTACTATATCACTCAGCAGTTCTGTACCTGTATATAAAATTTATATAAGCATATATTTATATTTATAAAATTTATATAAATAAATATAATTTTATAAAAATATGTTTATATATATTATATATATGGTGGTGGTGGTTTAGTCACTAAGTCATGTCAGACTCTTAGGACCCCATGGACTGTAGCCCACCAGACTCCTCTGTCCATGGAATTCTCCAGGCAAGAGAAGTCCATGGAGTGGACTGACGTTTCCTTCTCCAGGAGGTATTCCTGAACCCAGGAATCGAACCCAGGTCTCTTACACTGCACAGCATATATATGTGAGTATATATACCACAGTTCAGTTCAGTCGCTCAGTTGTGTCCAACTCTTTGCAACCCCATGGACTGCCACACGCCAGGACTCCCTGACTATCACCAACTCCCGGAGTTTACCCAAACTCATGTCCCTTGAGTCAGTGAAGCCATTCAACCATCTCATCCTCTGCCATCTCCTTCTCCTCCTGCTTTCAATCTTTCCCAGCATCAGGGTTTTTTTTCCCAATAAGTCAGCTCTTCACATCAGGTAGTCAAAGTATTGGAGTTTCAGCTTCAACATCAATCCTCTCAATGAACACTCAGGACTGATCTCCTTTAGGATGGACTGGTTGGATCTCCTTGTAGTTCAAGGGACTCTTGAGAGTCTTCAATGTCATAGTTCAAAAGTATCAACTCTTTGGCATTCAGCTTTCTTTATATATACCACACATATACACAAATTATGTGTATATAAATATGTATATATACAAACATATATACAATGTGCCATAAAAAATAACTTTTTTCATTTGCAGAAACAAGGAAGGACTTAGAGAGCATTTTGTTAAGTGAAATATGTCAGATAAGAAAGAAAAATACAATACGATATCACTTACATGTGAAATATAAAAAATATAACAAATCAGTGAATTTAGCAAAAGAAGAAGCAGGCTCATAGATATAGAAAACAAGCTAATGGTGAGTTGGGAAGTGGGTGTGGCTTTATATGGGTGGAAGTGTGGGAGGTACAAATTCCTGGGTGTAAGATAGCCTCAAGGATGTATCGTACAACTTAGGGGATACAGTCAATATTTTGTAATAATGGAGAATGGAAAAATAACCTTTACAGACTGTATAAAATAAACAGAATTTAAGACTACATTGTGTACATATGCTTTTATAAAATATGCCATTCAAGAAATCTGCATTTAATTAACATCAATCCTCACTATAGTTCACAGAATCCCTTTTATTCCACTTTCAAGAAGGGTATCATTTTCAACGTTAACTTGTTTACATAATTTCTTAAAGAATGTCTAAAATACGAAGCTTATTTTCTCCACAATTACCTTCAGATATTTCCGTAATTGGCTCACTGTGCTCCAAATTGAAAACAAATAGTTCCTATCATTAGCTTTGAGAGAGAATGTCGCCTAAATGACTGTTAAAAATGTCAGAAATATGTCACTTTTCACACAAAAGATGTGAATGCAATCCCCAGATAATATCAACAGTTTCTAGATTTTAATAATATGAAAATAATAATTCAAAATGTATTGAAAATAATGCATGGAAGAAAATTCAACCTTGGAACTGGTGCCTCACATGAAAGTTGAAAATGAACCGAGTACCCCCTGCAGGCATCCCTGGCATTGTTCAAGTTAGTTGAAAGTTGTTCTGAGGCTGACTGCCTCTATGATCTCTGTTTTACAGGGGATCTACTCATGTACAGTAGAACCTGCTGGAAAAGGTCAGCGGAAAAGTCAAAACCCTTAAAGCCGGGGAGTTTTATATCTTAATGACACATTGAAACATTACTACCCAGTGGAGTGTGAATACTTCAGATTATCTATGGATAACTGGGAAAGAATCTAACTGGATGGATAGATAGATAAAAAGAATTGAAGAGAACTGGATTTTAATTCCTCACTTCCATTTACCAGTTATCTCCCTTTGTACAATACAGAAAACCAGTTTCAATATCTAAAGATATATGTAACTAATATATGTTATATATGTATGTTATATGTGTATATATATGTTATATATATGTATACACATACATAAAGATATATGTAACTAATATCTAAAGATATATGTTTTTTTCCAAAACAAAAATATCTGTGACTGTAAAAGTCATGTTTAGTATTGGATAAATATTTAACGTTATTATGTCTTATACACAGCCCATAAACTTAGACATATGAAAGTGATTGTTGTTTTTATTATTTATAGTATCAGTAGACTGTCAATAGCATTACTGTTACCATCAGTTGTCGTACTAGTAGCACCTAGAGATAGTGTGAAGGACAGTGAAGCCTGGCAGGCAGTCCATGGGGTCTCAAAGAGTCAGACACAACCTAGCGACTGAAAACAACTAATAGCCATATTAATATTACATCATCAATGCTTTAAAATGTCCCATATGATGTAGGTCATAATGGAATCAGAAGTGTACCCCTTGTGGATTTCAATAATCTCTAGTGAGTTTTTCTGAGGTGAAGATAGAGAACTTGAGTGGAGCTTTCTGCCTGTGGGGCTTTTTGGCTCTCTTTAGGATGCTTCATCTTCTAGTCACCAAAATTGAAGTTCACACCCAGGAAAACTTGATGTGAGGGGCAGAATCTGAAAGTTGTTGTTATGGAAAAGGCTCTTTGTACAATGTGGTTTAGTTTAGCGCTATGATTATAGACACCAGGAACCACCACAGTCCCCGAGAGAGTAAGGACCTGGACAGTCCCACCTGCCACTCCGAGCACAGGCTTCTGCCATTTTGTTGAAATAACTGTTATGACTTCCTTTAAGCCAGAGAGATTCTAAAGCAGAGAGAGTGAAGTCTTCACTCTAAAACCTTAGAAATGCCCTAAAGATCACTGTCAATTTCCTGAACTCATGTATCTTGTTTCATCTATTTCTGGTTTGTCTTGTCTGCTAAAGCAAGGTAGTGCAGGGCTAATTCTGTTAGAATAAGAAGGGATTTATTTTTAATTAAGTTCTGTTCACTTTTAAAACTTTAACTTAGAATGTGTTTTTTTAATGAAACTGTATAGCCTGGTTATAGGCTGAAAACATTGAGTGATTTTTCATATACATATATATATATATACATATACATATGATGAGCATCCCAACTCAGGGATTGAAACTAGACTTCCTACTTTGCAGGCAGATTCTTTCCATCTGAGTCACCAGAGAAAATGAATATATATATATATATATATATGAAAAATCACAATTTATATCATATACATATATATTTTATGCATATAAAAGCAAGAAAAAACAGCATTTCACACTTGAAAGCAAGGATGCTTGAAATGAAATCATTAATCTGGGATTTGCTAGCTCTACTACCCTGAGTGTGCAGCTTCAGTTTTCTCATCTTTAAACTGTATTAATAGTATCACACTCAGTCAGATCAGTTGAGTTAAGTTGCTCACTTGTGTCTGAATCTTTGAGACCCAATGAACCACAGCACCACAGGCCTCCCTGTCCATCACCAACTCCTGGAGTTTACCTAAACTCATGTCCATTGAGTCGGTATGCCATCCAACCATATCATCCTCTGTCGTCCCCTTCTCTTCCTGTCTTCAATCTTTCCCAGAATTAGGGTGTTTTTGAATGAGTCGGTTCTTCATATTAGGTAGCCAAAGTATTGGAGTTTCAACTTCAACATCAGTCCTTCCAATGAACACCCAGGACTGATTTCCTTTAGGATGAATCTCCTTGCCATTCAAAGGACTCTCAAGAGTCTTCTCCAACACCACAGCTCAAAAGCATCAATTCTTCTGCATTCAGCTTTCTTTATAGCCCAACTCTCCCATCCAGACATGATTACTGGAAAAACCATAACGTTGACCAGATGAACCTTTGTTGGCAAAGCAACATCCCTGGGTTTTAATATGCTGTCTAGATTGGTCATAAGTTTTCTTCCAAGGAGTAAGCGTCTTTTAATTTCATGGCTGCAATCACCATCTGCAGTGATTTTGGAACCCAGAAGAATAAAGTCAGCCTCTGTTTCCACTGTTTCCCCATCTATCTGACATGAAGTGATGGGACTGGATGCTATGGTCTTACTTTTATGAATGCTGAGCTTTAAGTCAACTTTTTCACTCTCCTCTTTCACTTTCATTAAGAGGCTCTTTGTTCCTCTTCACTTTCTGCCATAAGCAAGGTGTCGTCTGCATATCTGAGGTTATTGATATTTCTCCCAGCAATCTTGATTACAGCTTGTGCTTCTTCCAGCCCAGCATTTCTCATGATGTACTCTGCATATAAGTTAAATAAGCTGGGTGACAATATACAGCCTTGACGTACTCCTTTTCCTATCTGGAACCAGTCTGTTGTTCCATGTCCAATTCTAACTGTTGCTTTCTGACCTGCATACAGGTTTCTCAAGAGGCAGGCCAGGTGGTCTGGTATGCCCATCTCTTGAAGAATTTTCCACAGTTTATTGTGATCCCCACAGTCAAAGGCTTTGGCATAGTCAATAAAGCTGAAATACATGTTTATCTGGAACTCTCTTGCTTTTGTGATGATCCATTGAATGTTGACAATATGATCTCTAGTTCCTCTGCCTTTTCTAAAACCAGCTTGAATGCCTGGAAGTTCATGGCTCATGTACGGTTAAAGCCTGTCTTGGAGAATTTTGAGCATTACTTTACTAGCGTGTGAGATGAATGAAATTGTGTGGTAGTTTGAGCATTCTTTGGCATTGCTTTTCTTTGGGATTGGAACGAAGACTGACCTTTTCCAGTCCTGTGGCCACTGCTGAGTTCTCCAAATTTGCTGGCATATTGAGCACAGCACTGTCACAGCATCATCTTTTAGGATTTGAAATAGCTCACCTAGAATTCCATCACCTCCACTAGCTTTGTTCCTAGTGATACTTCCTAAAGCCCACTGGACTTCACATTCTAGGATGCCTGGCTCTAGGTGAGTGATCACACCATCGTGATTATCTGGGTCATAAAGATCTTTTTTGTATAGTTCTTGTATATATTCTTGCTACCTCTTAATATCTTCCGCTTCTGTTAGGTCCATATCTTTTCTGTCCTTGGTTGAGCCCATCTTTGCATGAAATGTTCCCTTGGTATCTCTGATTTTCTTGAAGTGATCTCTGGTCTTTCCTCTTCAATTGTTTTATTGTATTTCTTTGCACTGATCACTGAGGAAGGCTTTCTTATCTCTCCTCGGTATTCTTTGGAATTTTGCATTCAAATGGGTATATCTTTCTTTTTCTCCTTTGTTTTTCACTTCTATTCTTTTCACAGCTATTTGTAAGGCCTCCTCAGACAGCCATTTTTCTTTTTTCATTTCTTTATATTGAGGATGGTCTTGATCCCTGTCTCCTGTACAGTGTCACAATCCTCCGTCCATAGTTCATCAGGCACTCTGTCTATCAGATCTAGTCCCTTAAATCTATTTCTCACTTCCACTGTATAATTGCTAGAGATTTGATTTAGGTCATACCTGAATGGTCTAGTGGTTTTCCCCATTTTCTTCAATTTCAGTCTGAATTTGCCAATAAGGAGTTCATGATCTGAGCCACAGTCTGCTCCCAATCTTGTGTTTGCCGACTGTATAGAGCAACTATAGGCTGCAAAGAATATAATGAGTCTGATTTTGGTGTCGACCACCTCATGATGTCCATGTGAAGAGTCTTCTCCTGTGTTGTTGAAAGAGGCTGTTTGCTATGACCAGTGTGTTCTCTTGGCATAATTCTATTAGCCTTTGCCCTGCTTCATTCTGTACTCCAGTGCCAAATTTTCCATTTTCCAGGTGTTTCTTGACTTTCTCCTTTTGCAGTCCAGTCCCCAATAATGAAAAGACACTAGCAGAACACTATTTGGATTGAATTAATTCACTTATTTAACAGATTTACATGGGATGTCCATTACGCTAGGCACACTGAATTCAGCAATAACCAGATATACCCTGGACCTTATGTGTCAGTATAGCAATGTGGGGAGTGCACTCAATAAATGCCAGTTTCTCTCCTCTAGACTGAACCAGGCACTTTTAGGTTAAAATAATCATAATCTCTTGTCAGTAGCATAAATATATTACACCTAGATTGCTATCAATCTAAAACTGCAATTTATTTTCCTCCATTTTGTATTTCTTATTCATATTTCAACTGTTTGTAGTGCCCATTCCTTTAGTTTCAATTTTTTTAAATTACAGTTTACTCAGTGAATATGATTCTTGCACATAATTTTTATTTCCTTCTCTCCCAGGTCAAGATGATATCAATATGCTTTATTAGCTTGGCCTTCAATGCTTTTGTCAACTGTTATGCTCTTTTGATCTCTCAATCTATTTCTGTTGTACTAGATAAGATTAATGATTTACTTACCCCCAAATATGTCCATTGCTTTCCTAAAACTTTGCATTTTTCACTTGCATGTAATTATTTTAGAATCTCTGTCTCAGTACATACCTAGTCTGATTAATATTCAAAAATTTGTAAACAATAAGCACAGTAAAAGATTAATGAAATTAAGAAAGAAGTAAGTATATGCACAGTTCTATACTGTGAGCCTCCTAAGAGCAAGGGCTCTTCTATTATTATTTTTTTTGACATATAGTTACAAGTACCATATATGTGAATTATATTTCATGAGCTCTCAATTCAGTTCAAGTAAACTGAGCAAGTAGTTAAATCAGTTTAATTTCATAGCTTCAACAGTGGGTGAAAAGTATACAGAAAATAGTAAACTATGATTCCAGATATTTGGTGTATTAGATATCAATGTTTCTATTTAACAAATCATGTAAATCATTGGTATCAAAATAAGAGACTTAAATTTATCAATATACATAAATACTTACTGATCAATTTTATTCTTAAAGATTGTAGAGGTTAGGACAAGGTTTTAAAAAGTCTTTTACCTATTGTATCTATGCCTAAATAATAATTGTATTATGTTTATTGAAATGTATCTAAGATTGGAATCCTAATATCTTTATTGAAATTTATGTCAGACTGAAACTATACAGTTAGAATTGGATTGACAAATGTGCTAGGAATTAAACTCATTAGTAATGGAAGATATTGAAGGAAAGCAATAAGGGGTTACTTTTTCTTTTCTTATGTTTAACTGCTTGCACTAATATAAGATAACTTAATTGCATATTTTTATTCAATATCTAAGTATCATTACAAGACATATCTGGTGTCCAACTGAACATTATATAATGTGATATTATTTACCAAGTAAATTTGAAGAAAAAATCATATTCACTTTTATCTGTAAAATACTGCTTAGTAAATATGTGCCTACCTTTGCACTGATAGTCATTCACAGCTGTAATAATTTGACAATCGAAATGCAGACAGACATGTAGCTAGGCATACAGGCACAATAGTCAAAATATTGTTGATTACTGTTAAATCAAGTTTAAATTCAATTTATTATTATTTTATTATCCACTTAGGTTACTTTAAGTTTTACATTTATAGGCAATGGGGAAAGAATCTAGAAAGAGACAGTGAAGATTTAACAGGGTAGTATCATAGTTTCTGAAAGCTATTACCTATTGTCTCAAAAGAAGTTTTGCCTATGTGTTAAATAGGCTCAAGATAATGGGTTTTAGCCAACGAATCTGGCTTTAGGAAGTAATGTTTTCATCTTCAATCATTTTCATCTGTTAACATAAAGGTATATTATGTCCAAGTATCTGAAAAATCTCAGTGGAAAATTTCACAGATATATTACTGAGTGTCCAATAATATAAAAGCCTCCCAAGATTATATCATGACTTGTTTGAATGAAAAAAAAAACACAAAACTATAAAGATGGAAATAAATCAGAACAGGTCTTTAGATATGTTAGTCAAAGAAGGCAAAGAAAAAAGAAGACATGGGGAAAGCCTGAAGATGCACTTTGAGATGTGATGCAGAAGTGAGCCAAAGATGGTGGCCTTGCTCAGCCAGTGAACTCAACTGACATACCTAAGCGTGCAATTTCCCAAACAGCAGGTTGACTTAATAGATAAAAAATAAAAATGAGTGTTTCAGCATGCTGTTTAAAGTTTACTGGTTCTCCTTTGAGGAAAGGGGGAAGTGATTTAAAAAAAACTATACCATTTCATATTACATGTCAATTATATCTCAGTTAAAAAAAACTATACTTTTTCAAAATGGTATTATGTCATTTGTCATTTTAAAATTAGTTAATTTAACACAATGCTATCATATGGTCCTAAAATGGAAGTCCTCAAGGTTATGCATGTCTTCACACATAGACATATATATTACTATTATATTATACTTATTGGGCTTCCCTGATGGCTCAGATGGTAAAAACAATCTGCCTGCAATGCAGGAGACCACAGTTCGATCCCTGGGTCAGGAAGATCCCCTGGAGAAGGGAATGTAAACTCACTCTAGTATTCTTGCCTGGAGAATTCCATGGACAGAGGAGCCTGACAGGCTACAGTCTATGGTGATGCAGAGTTAGACACGACTGAGTGAATAACACTTTCACTTCCATATAATATACATATGGTATATATTTATGTAATGTCATTTCATATACATTGTAAAAATCATAGTTATGAACCAGCAGGATCATGTGAGGATCTCAGGAACACAAAAGCCTTTCCATGTCTGCCCTTTCTTGCTTTCAGGAAAAAGTCTTTAGCCTCCTAGACCTTCTCTGAGTTTTAAAGGGCAGATTCAAACAGTAAATAATTAGAGCAAGAGAGTCACAGGACTCCTCGTTCCTCCTGAAGGGATAATATACAACAATTTTACACATATCTATGAGTCCTTATAAAGGAACCAAGGCCCTGAGTGGAGGATAGTAACTTCAGGCTGAGCCAAGTACACGGACCCCAGATTGGTTGGAACCAGCAGGTTGAACACTGAGATTCCTGGAGTTACCTCACCACCAACCAGAGGAAGGTCACACACCCAGCAGCCCTCCCCACGTATTTGCCTTGAAAAATACTTCCCTGAAAACTCATCCTAGAATCACTGGCTTTTGAGCACAAGTCATCCGTTCTCCATTGCTTCACTGTTTGTTTGACTTCTTTGTGCAACAGGCGCACAAACTTGGGTTGGACAACAGTTAATGCATAAATTGTAAAATTTTAAATATTAACAATAACTTAATATTATAAAGAATCATAAAATATTATTTTAAAAATATTTCCCTTATTGAATTCTAACCGGAGAGAAAAATAAAAATTTCACTTGGGAAATAAAGATAGTTATCTGAATGAAATAGAATACATTTTATCTCACCATCATATCAGATTTGATTTTTATGTCATTGTTTTTTACTTTCCAACTTCACAAATCTAATTAAATTTTAAAAATTAAATCCATCAAAAATATTTGCTCTTTAAAATCCTGTAAGGTGTTTGGGATGCTACTTTTAGCCATGTTCTTGTATTGTAAATCCAGCAGGCTTTTTTTCTCTGTTATCTAGTTCTCCTTTTATGTTTAATAAAATTAAATCCATTCTTGTCTACTAGTCTTCTGTTACTTGGTAGTTTGTGTTGGTAGTTGCTTATTCACTTTCCATGTCATACTTTTGACCCTTTTTTATTCTTTTATGTTGCCTAGCATTAGGAGACACAGCAATGTCAAAAATTGTAAAATAAAATAAAATAAGAGGAAAGGAATAGAAAAAAAAAAAAACCTACATTGTGCAAGTTGCTTTCTGGCAGCAACAGAATTACAGAGAAAAAGAAAAAGTTGAAATCTGACAGGATTAGCTGCTGACTTTCCGAGTTTGAGTCCTGTAAAGAATACCAATGAGAGAAAAAATAGAAGATAGAAGACAATGCCATAAATCTTACCTACAGACTTCTTCACTGAGAGTTTGGAAATAAAATCAACTTCTGGATACCATTAATGGTTGGTTTGTCAGAAAAGAGAATAAGTTTGCCATCTGCTTCTCTGCTCAAGATTAATAGAAACACTGGAGGTGGAGCTCTATGGGAAATAGTTATGTGACCTGCAGGGGAACAGTGTATACTTCTTATCCCCTCTGACATCTGGGCATTATACTAACTGCAATTGAAACTGCTTGTAGATAGACAGTTGAAAACTGCTGAGCTTGTCTTTTTAGTGTGAAAACTAGTAATTCAATTTACCGAGGTTAAAATGAAGACTGAAACTAGATCAAGGAAAATAGGAATTCTAATAACATAAAGCAGAGATCAAAGTCATTCTTGCAAACCACAGAGTTCACATGATACAGGGGCATTGCCAAAGCTGGGTATCAAACAGGTTCTCATTTATGCTATTTAGAGGGATGAAGTGTGTAGATATTTTGAAAGTACCATGACTCAGTTGCAAAATAAAGGTTGTTATAGTCAACAAAAGCTTTGCACTATCATGGGGTCCCCAATAGTATTTGTATATTTATTATACCAATTAGATGCCCTTTCTAGAAAAATAAAATCACATAATTTATTTTAAAAATGTGAAAGTTTGACAAATGGGATCCTGTCTGGGGATAAATTACCTATGCACAGGTACAGAAGTTTTCCAGATAATCTACAGGGAGTGAACAGACCCACTGAAATCTACTTAAAGACCCTAAATTCACCATTCTTAGGACTTATTTTTATGTTCTAATGATTTTCTATAACAGTAATAACTATGGATACAAAGATATGATCTTATAAAAACAAAATAACTATATATTCTCTCAATGTACCACATTTTATGATTTGTTAAAAATATTATCATATATCCAAACAGTGAGGTTTATTACATCTTTAAAAGAGATATTTTGATTTGCATTTCTCTGATAATGAGTGGTGTTGAGCATCTTTTCATGTGTTTGTTAGTCATTTGTATGCCTCCTTTGGAGAAATGTCTGTTTATTTCTTTGGCCCACTTTTTGATTGGGTCATTTATTTTTCTGGAATTGAGCTGCAGGAGTTGCTTATAAATTTTTGAGATTAATTGTTTGTCTGTTGCTTCATTTGCTAGTGTTTTCTCCCATTCTAAAGGCTGCCTTTTCACCTTGCTTTTAGTTTCCTTTATTGTGCAGAAGATTTTAATTTTAATTAGGTCCCATTTGTTTATTTTTGCTATTATTTCCAATATTCTGGGAGGTAGATCATAGAGGATCCTGCTTTGGTTTATGTCAGAGAGTGTTTTGCCTATGTTTTCCTCTAGGAGTTTTATAGTTTCTGGTCTTACATTTAGATCTTTAATCCATTTTGAGTTTATTTTTGTGTGTGGTATTAGAAAGTATTCTAGTTTCGTTCTTTTACAAGTGGTTGACCAGTTTTCCCAGCACCACTTGTTAAAGACATTGTCTTTTCTCCATTGTATATTCTTGCCTCCTTTGTCAAAGATAAGTTGTCCATAGGTGGTGGATTTATCTCTGGGCTTTGAGGCACCATTTCACACCAGTCAGAATGGCTGCCGTCCAAAAGTCTACAAGCAATAAATGCTGGAGAGGATGTGGAGAAAAGAGAACCCTATTACACTGTTCCCTTTTCTCCACATCCTCTCCAGAATTCTTTGGCATTGCCTTTCTTTGAGATTGGATTGAAAATGGACCTTTTCCAGTCCTGTGGCCACTGCTGAGTTTTCCAATTTTGCTGGCATATTGAGTGCAGCATGTTCACAGCATCATCTTTTAGGATTTGAAATAGCTCAACTGGAATTCCATCACCTCCATTAGCTTTTTTCCTAGTGATGTTCCTAAAGCCCTCTTGACTTCACATTTCAGGATGTCGGGCTCTAGGTTAGTGATCACACCATCATGATTATCTGGGTCATGAAGATCTTTTTTGTATAGTTTTTCTGTGTATTCTTGCCACTTCTTCTTAATATCTTCTGCTTCTGTTAGGTCCCTACCATTTCTGTCCTTTATTGAGCCCATCTTTGCATGAAATGTTCCCTTGGTATCTCTAATTTTCTTGAAGTAATCTCTAGTCTTTCCCATTCTATTGTTTTCCTCTATTTCTTTGCAATGATCACTGAGAAAAGCTTTCTTATCTCTCCTGGATATTCTTTGGAACTCTGCATTCAGATGGGAATATCTTTCCTTTCCTCCTTTTTTTTCACTTCTCTTCCTTTCACAGCTATTTGGAAGGCCTCCTCAGACAGCCATTTTGCTTTTTTCATTTCTATTTCTTGGGGATGGTCTTAATCCCTGTCTCCTGTACAGTGTGACAAACCTCCCTCCATAGTTCCTCAGGCACTCTATCTATCAGATCTAATCCCTTAAATCTATTTCTCACTTCCACTGTATAATTGCTAGGGATTTGATTTAGGTCATATCTGAACAGTCTAGTGATTTTCCCTACTTTCTTCAAGTTTGAATTTTGCAATAGGGTCAAGGCTGGTTTTAGAAAAGGCAGAGGAATAAGAAATCAAACTGCCAGCATCAAAAAAGCAGGAAAGTTCCAGAAAAACATCCATTTATGCTTTATTGACTATGCCAAAGCCTTTGAATGTGTGCATCACAACAAACTGGAAAATTCTGAATGATGGGAATACCAGACCATCTCACCTGCCTCTTGAGAAATCTGTATGCAGATCAGGAAGCAATAGTTAGAAATGGACATGGCAAAACAGACTGGTTCTAAATAGGAAGAGGAGTACATCAAGGCTGTATATTGTCACTCTGCTTATTTAACTTATATGCAGAGAACATCATGAGAAATGCTGGGCTGGATGAAGCACAAGCTAGAATCAAGATTTCTGGGAGAAATATCAATAAGCTCACACATGCAGATGACACCACCCTTATGTCAGAAAGCAAAGGAAAACTAAAGCGCCTCTTGATGAAAGTGAAAGAGGAGAGTGAAAAAGTTGGCTTAAAGCTCAACATTCAGAAAACCAAGATTATCGCATCTGGTCCCTTCATTCCATGGCAAATAGATGGAAAAACAGTGGAAACAGTGGCAGGCTTCATTTCGGGGGGCTGCAAAGTCACTGCGATGCTCACTGCAGCCATGAAATAAAAGGACACTTACTCCTTGGAAGGAAAGTTATGACCAACCTAGGCAGCATATTAAAAAGCAGAGACATTACTTTGCCTATAAAGCTCCATCTAGTCAAAGCTATGGTTTTTCCAGTAGTCATGTATGGATGTGAGAGTTGGACTATAAAGAAAGCTGAGCAGTGAAGTATTGATGCTTTTGAACTGTGATGTTGGGGAAGACTCTTAAGAGTCCCTTGGACTGCAAGGAGATCCAACCAGTCCATCGTAAATGAAATCAGTCCTGGATATTCTTTGGAAGGACTGATGTTGGTGCAAAGAACTGATTCATTTGAAAAAACCCTGATGCTGGGTAAGATGGAAGGTGGGAGGAGAAGGGGACGACGGAGGATGAGGCATTTTGATGGCATCACCGATTCAATGGACATTAGTTTTAGTAAACTCTGGGTGCTGGCTATGGACAGGGAGGCCTGGCATGCTGCAGTCCATGGGGTTGCTAAGAGTTGCACACAATTTAGCAACTGAACTGAACTGATTAGAACCCATTATTATTTTAAGAAAACATATTTAGATATGAAAAAAAAAAGTTTCTGATGAGTATACTCCAAAAACTTGAACATTGTTTTCTGTATTTCACTTATCAATTTTGCTTATCTCAATCTTCTAGTTTTTCTACCTTGAATGTTCTACTTATTGAAAATCAACCTTTGGTAGTAACACATTTAAACATAGCTATTTCTGAGAAGCATAATGTATTGCACGTCTACCACATTGGGTGTATAGATTTAAAATGAATTGCTTGACTAGAGACATAAATAATTTTGGAAGAAATGCAAATATGAATTGTGTAAAAGTTACAGAGGCTGACATTTTTATTTCATGTCCAGTCACCAACACACACAGAAAAGAAACCTAGAAGCAAATTCCCCTGGGAAGTGATGATATTTACATTCAAGTCCTGCAAACCACCATCCTCTGAAATGGATTTTATCAAAGAAAGAACCATGTTCCTGGATTCAGGAGTTTAGAATAGTTGTTATTAGATTATCAAAGGCAACACTGGATCATATCTAGGACCCACCTAGAATGACATGGGCAAAATAAAATAGGAAGCAATTTTTCATTACATAAGCACCAGAGACCCAGGCAGCTGGCCATTGTCAAAGCACTGAAGGAACTTTTGGTAAAAGGAAATAAATGGTCTCTGGCCACTCCTCATGCAGCCCTTTCCCACATCCTACCAAGAGTACCGTCATTGTCATTAGCACCAGTGGCTGAAAAAGAAAATTTAGAGTCAGTAATTTGGAGTCAGAAGTTGCCATACACTACCTATAAATGTTTCACTCCCCACCCCACCCGCCCCCCAAAAAAGAAGACAGCAGACACTCTCAGAAAGCATATATAAATTAGGAGCGAACTCCTGATAGCAGAACAACTTCTCTGGGCTTAGTTCTGGAAGTAAGCAAAACTGCCTGAAGGTGCCTAGTTGTCAATATCAAGTCTGATAGAAACATCCCTGACATGGTAGGGATTTTCCATGAGAGTAGGAGTACTGAAAGAGTTGAGCAGTGTCCGTATTTCATGGCACTGATAAGAGCCAGCTCCGCAGGCAGCACTGACAGATGAATTACATCGAGAAAAAAATATTTGTAAGAGATAAGAATAAAAAGATGTTATAGATGCTTACTAAAGATATTTAAAAACTCTTTAATCTGCCTACTAGATTTCATATCCCTACATAAAACAAATATCATCTTTGTAATGGTTTATAATTTTCAAAGCTTTCACTTGCATTATTTCTTTGATTGTTATCACTAAGGTTAATAACATCATCATTTTACAAAAGAGGAGGCTGAAGCCTAGGAAATTTAACTGAACTGATTGAGGCCATCTGAGTTCCAACTGAGTAGGAACTCACACCATAGACCTCCCAATCTAATTGTCCTTATTCAGTGCATGAACCATGCTGTCTTTCAACCATATAAACTTGTAAAGAGAGCAGTGTTTTATTGACAGGTATTTATCTTGAGTAGGATTAATTTCATTGTTGTAAATGATTTTAGATATCTGCTCCATTTGGGCATCATAATGACTTTCATTACAAAGCATATTTGCATTTTGAAGCAGAAATAACATGGGTAATATTTTTCTTTTTCTGAATAACTAACTGCCAAGGGATGATTCTTTCATTATATAGTAATAATGCTTTTAAATGTTTTCTGGCTGGAAATCAGACTCTAGCAGGTTTTTAGTGAACTGAAATTGTCACCTAGGAACAGTTCTGATATTCTGAAGTCCAAACAAAAGCAATTAAAGGATAGCAAATAATGGTTAAGTTGTTGGATGTTTTCTCTATAAAATTTACATGTTAAACACTGGTATCCACCTAGAATTTTTATTTAAAAAGACACTATTTTTTAACTATTATTTTGATATATTTTAAAATAAAAATAT
The DNA here is from genome assembly GCA_007570785.1 of Antilocapra americana. NCBI lineage: Eukaryota > Metazoa > Chordata > Mammalia > Artiodactyla > Antilocapridae > Antilocapra > Antilocapra americana. The sequence continues at coordinate 33,029,564 of ML661338.1, read as the reverse complement.
AGGACTACAATTTTAAATGAACTGGCTCTCCCATATAAATGTTTGTAAATAGCTATTGTAAGAAAGAAGATCCTGGTTCCTGGTCTTATCCAGATCATCATTTATTGCCCAATCATCCACAATCTTGGCATCCTTGACCAAGAATTCTTGGCCAAACTCACTGGATCCCACAGGGTGACACCTGTGGGTTTGGATATGAATCAAAGATATAATCCTGTACTAATGTATGAAGTGAAGTGAAGTGAAAGTCACTCAGTCATTTTCAACTCTTTGCGACCCCACAGACTATACAGTTCATGGAATGCTCTATGCCAGAATACTGGAGTGGGTACCCTTTCCCTTCTCCAGGGGAACTTCCCAACCCAGGGATCAAACCCAGGTCTCATGCACTGAAGGCAGATTCTTTACTAGCTGAGTCACAGCAGAAGACCAAGAATACTGGAGTGGATAGCCTATCCCTTCTCCAGCGGATCTTCTCAACCCAGGAATTGAATCAGGGTCTTCTGCACTGCAGGCAGATTCTTTACCAACTGAGCCGCCATGGAAGCCCCTGTACTAATGCACAGGTACTCTGTATACATGTAATAATGCATAATGTACTAATGTAATAACTATTATATATGTATATATAGATGTACATAATGTACTGCTGCATAATGTGCCTACTTAGTACATAATGCACAATGTACTAATGCATACATGGGTACATATACATACATATACACACATTTATAGTTTAAAATGAGTCATAATTCTCTATGATTAAACAGAAAGTGACGAATGTCTTATATAAAAGTACAGAAATAAACTTTGGAGTGGGTTATCCCATTAGCTAAACAGATGATTATTATATATATTACACTACTGGCCTAGTGAGAATGTTCCATTAAATAAGCAAACCATTGATCATTGTTTGAATGTTAAATTAACCAAATATAAAATAAAAGCTACTAGAAAGACCAAACATATTTATGTATTTATTTATTTATTTATTTATTTGGCAGAGTTCAATAGGAAAACGTTACAGCCCAAAGCCTAAGAGTGTACATACTCAAGTGAATGACATGGTTTTGAAATATAAGTGTCTGCTTATATACTTCTTACACTAAATAAGTACTTCAATCCTTCATAACCTGAGGTTATTTGAAGCTCCTGATATATAACCTTGGCTATCGTTGGCTAATAGTAAAGTTATAGGTGAACTCTAGAATTTTCAGAGATCTGGCTCTCCTAAACCCCTCCTTGTAAAAGAGTTCACTGAATAAATAAAAGCCATGTCCAAGAATATATTAATTTTGAGCCTATTAAGATCAAGACAATCTATTTATTATGTTGCTTATGTAAAATAGGGGAGAATAGTAATATCTTCTAAATGTGAAAGCTGATAGTAACAGCTGATGAAACCACAGAGGTTTCAAAACCTTACTTACATGGCATTATAAACCAGAAAAAGATCGCATAACATTTAGTTGAACACATGTTTCATTATACTCTTTATCTGGATTCAAAGCCAACCAAGTTGTCCTGTTAAAATATTTCATCATCACCCTTGCAATGGTCTGTGCAAGCTCAGTCGCCTCAGTCATGTCTGACTTTTGCAACCCCATGGACAGTAGCCCACTAGGCTCCTCTGTCCATGAGATTTTCCTGGCGAGACTATTGGAGTGGGTTGCCATGCCCTTTCTAGGGGATCTTCCTGACTCAGAAATTAAATCTGCATCTCCTATATTTCTTGCATTGAAGGCAGATTCTTTACCACTGAGCCATCAGTGGTATATAACTGAGCCTTCCTTAACAATGGTCTCTAGAATCTCAAAAACAAAGCAAATGAAAAACACTCATATTGATAAATTTTATTCAACTGAGGAGAAGGATGATTAAGGCTACATGGCCTGTATAGGAGAAGAATCTTAAAAAAAGTTTCTAAATTTATACGTGTAACTGATCCACTTTGCTGAACACCTGAAACTAACACAATGCTATAAATCAATGATACTTCAATACAATTCAGAAACAAATAAAAATAAAAACACTGAAGAAATTTTGACTTTTCAAAAAGAAGAAAAGCAAACAAGTTAAAATTAAATATTTGATTTGCTAGTGGATAGAACCTTTTAGTCCATTTTATCACTGACTGTCTGTATTCTTATTTTCATGAACCAGTCTCCCACTCTGCTGCTGCAGCTCTCATCATCTACTCTGTTATCCATTTCACATCACCTTGTTTTGCTGTTTCCAGCCAGACTATGCCTTCAGGCCATTATCTGGCCACCATTAAATGGCTCACCTAAAAATAAGCCATATGACTTGAAAAATTGGTCCCAAATGTTAAAGTCATCAAATTTTATATCTGCTATATAAGCACATGGTACTTATTTATTAGAAAGCACCATCTATATCGGGCAAATATTGTCAACCTGCTTATTTAACTTATATGCAGAGTACGGCATATGAAATACCAGGCTGGATGAAACACAAGCTGAAATCAAAATTGCTGGGAGAAATATCAATAATCAATATGCAGATGACACAACCCTCATGGCAGAAAGGGAAGAGGAACTAAAGAGCCTCTTGATGAAAATGAAAGAGGACAGTGAAAAAGTTGGTTTAAAACTGAACATTCAAAAATTCAAGATCGTGGCATCTAGTCCCATAACTTCACAGCAGATAGATGGGAAATAATGGAAATAGTGAGAGACTTTCTGTTCTTGGGCTCAAAAAACACTGACGATGTTGACATTACTTTACCAACAAAGGTCCTTATAGTCAACACTATGGTTTTTCCAGTGGTCATGTATGGATGTGAGAGTTGGACCATAAAAAAAACTGAGCACCAAATGAGCACCAAAGAATGGATGCTTTTGAACTGTGGTGTTGAAGAAGACTCCTGAGAGTCCCTTGGGCTGCAAGGAGATCACACCAGTTCTTCCTAAAGGAAATCAGTCCTGAATATTCACTGGAAGGACTGATGCTGAAGCTGAAGCTCCAATACTTTGACCACATGATGCGAAGAGTTGACTCATTGGAAAAGACTCTGATGCTGGGAAAGATTGAAGGCTGGAGGAAAAGGGGACAACAAAGGATGAGATGTTTGGATGGCATCACTGACTCGATGGACATGAATTTGAGCAAGCTCCAGGAGTTGGTGATGGTCAGGAAAGCCTGGCATGCTGCAGTTCACAGGGACCCAAAGAGTCAGACACAGCTGAGAGACTGAACTGATAAACACAATTGTAAGTTATTGAATATTTATATCAAGAGAAGATAATGTTTAGGAAAAGAAAATATGAAAATTAATGATGACTATTAAAAATACTCTTATATTTGATTTCACCAAGCACTTTACTCACATTTTTTTTAATCCTCATTGCAAGTGTAGAGGACTTCCATACATACATATATACATATGTAAATGCATATAAATGCCTGAGTCTTAAATAATTCACATATATTGGTTTTTCAGTTCCAATATATTGGCAAATTCTGTCCCTAAACATATTGTCTTGGTGCCTATCTCATACTTTTCACAATTTCAATACTGTTTTAAATAAGATATAGAATTTCTGACCTCAAGGATCAAATGATTCATTTGGTAACATGAACTGCATATGCAAACAACTAAAAATAAGATTGCATATCTTTCAATTGATGGCATGAGGAGGAAAAAAGTGATTGCTTCTAGTGGAGAAAACTAAAAAGGGAAACTAAAGTAATTAAGAAAAATAACTTCATTGAAATTATAATATTTTGAAATTTTTTCTGAACATTGTGAGACTTCTCTTGAATGGACCCTTTCTAAATTCATAGCTATGTATAGACAGATAAATATGTATATAGATAGATATTATTTGCATTGCTTCTGCCATTTAAAAAAGACAAACTGATAACAAAGTTATTTCTAATAAGCCAAGAGTGAGAATGGCAGAAACAGAAAAAATAAGCAGAATTACAAAACTGTCTAAGTTTGGTATTCCCATGAGCGACGAGTGCATTATTAATATTACTCTTGTAGCTACTGTCAATTATTTCTGATTTCTGGTATTTACCTGTATTTCTATCTAGGTGGACAATTGACAACTATTTTAAACCTGACATATCAAAAGAGACTGTAAAGATTTTGAAGTTGTCTGCCCACAGAACATCCTTAATTATGAACTCAATGTTTCAAATAGAAGATAACATAATTCATTAAATAATGATGGCTATCATAATTATAAAAAAGGGACTCCAACTAATATAATAATGCTATCAGTTTAATGAGGGAAAGGAAAAATTATTGTTGATAATATAAATTTATAATCACATTACTCCCATTTTGTATTTTACAATAAAAAAAGAGATTAGTGTCATATTAATTCAACAAAAAGCCTCGTATTGATCCAAGAAAGTGTCTTATTTTCAGTAGGGATATATAATTCAGTAAGCAATTAATAAATAATACTTTTATTATTAAGAAATGTACATTGACCAATTTCTTCTTCAGTTGTAAACAGACACAATACTTGTAGTAGGTACATTTCAATATGAGACATACAGAAGATAAAATAGACAAAATGGGCAGAAAACAAAGTATGTTTGTAAGAGACAGCTTTGTCCTGTTAAAAGGTCGTATTTAATAAGCATATTTTCTTGTAAAAACATTCTAATCTTATCCAAATTCATGAGCATTTCTGTTCATTTTAATGTACATTTCATTAAATATGGGCTTTGAACCTATGATCAATACTGTTAACTATAGCTGTTTCTGTAAAGTAAAATTGCATTAAAAAATTTAAACAGCATTAGTTTTCTATTCCAATACATCAGTCATTTTCTCAAGCTGTCTATATGTCACCTATGGGCAGATTTTTTTTAATACTGAAAGCAGAAGGACAGACTCTACTTTGAGAAGACTGAACCACAGCCAGTGTTCTCAGGTCTAGTCTATGTTTAATACTTCACTGACAATCTGGAGTGTCATGAATCTGCATAATTCAGCAACAGAATACACATAAGTGAATAAAAGCAAAAAGTAATAAAAAATAATCACTTGTATTATTTTCTAAAATAAAATACAATGTGGTCTGGAGCCTATCAGTAGAGAATTAATGAATTCAGTGCAAGTTGTAAAAAGAAAAAAGTGTTTAAAGAGAAAATTCATTTATAGTGTAATCAAATAAGCTATTTGTCTTGCCCATGGGAACAATAAGACTAATTAAGCAAGATTCTCATATGCTGCTTTCCCACAGCAATAAATAAGAGGATGCTAGTCCATATAAATTGATTCACTTAATTCTACTTATACTGATGATGGTTCATAAAAATTGGAAATAAACAAAGGAACTATTTAACATACAGAGTAAATATATACACAGAAAAAATTCCTTATATTTATATTTTCATCTGAAAGACATCTAAAGAACTTTTTAAAAATATAATACAGAACTAGAAGAAGCTCTGATGAATAGGAATTTTTATTTTTTTCTTTACTTAATTGTGTTGGTTTTGCCATACATTGACATGAAACCGCCATGGGTTTACATATGCTCCCCCTCCAGAATCTCCCTCCCTCCCCCCTCCCGGTTCCCTCCCCCTGGGTCATCTCGGTGCACCAGCCCCGAGCATCAACCCTGGGCTGGCGATTGATTTCACATATGATAATTGACATGTTTCAATGCCATTCTCCCATATCATCCCACCCCTGCACTCTTCCACAGAGTCCACGAGTCTGTTCTATACATCCGGTTTTCTTTTGCTGTCTCGCATGCAGGGTTCTCATTACTATCTCTATAAGCAAGGTGAAAAGACAGCCCTCAGAATGGGAGAAAATAATAGCCAATGAAGCAATGGACAAACAATTAATCTCAAAAATATACAAGCAACTCCTGCAGCTCCATGCTAGAAAAATAAACGACCCAATCAAAAAGTGGGCCAAAGAACTTAACAGACATTTCTCCAAAGAAGACATAAAAATGGCTAACAAACACATGAAAAGATGCTCAACTATCACTCATTATCAGAGAAATGCAAATCAAAACCACAGTGAGGTACCACTTTACACCAGTCAGAATGGCTGCAATCCAAAAATCTACAAGCAATAAATGCTGGAGAGGACGTGGAGAAAAGGGAACCCTCTTACACTGTTGGTGGGAATGCAAACTAGTACAGCCACTATGGAAAACAGTGTGGAGATTCCTTAAAAACCTGCAAAAAGACCTGCCATATGACCCAGAAATCCCACCGCTGGGCATACACACCGAGGAAACCAGAATTGAAAGAGACACGTGTACCCCAACGTTCATCGCCGCATTGTCTACAATAGCCAGGACACGGAAGCAACCTAGATGCCCATCAACTGACGAATGGATAAGAAAGCTGTGGTACATATACACAATGGAATATTACTCAGCATTAAAAAAAAAAAATTCATTTGAATCAGTTCTACTCAGGTGGACGGAACTGGAGCCTATTATCCAGAGTGAAGTAAGCCAGAAGGAAAAACAACAATACAGTATACTAACGAATAGGCATTTTTAAATGAAAAATTTTAGCAGCTGTAAAGATAAAATTAATGATTAAACTGTACTTAAATGTAAATGGAATCCTCCCTTATGATTATACAGTGGAAGTGAAAAATAGATTCAAGGGATTTAGATCTGATAGAGTGCCTGAAGAACTATGGAAGGAGGTCCGTGACACTGTACAAGAGACAGGGATCAAGGCCATCCCCAAGAAAAAGACATGTAAAAAAGCAGATGGTTGTCTGAAGAGGCCTTACAAATAGCTGTGAGAAGAGAATTGAAAAGCAAAGAAGAGAAGGAAAGATATATCCATTGAAAGCAGAGATTCAAAGACAGCAAGGAGTGATAAGAAAGCCTTCCTCAGAGATCAGTGTAAAAAAATAGAGGAAAACAATAGAATCGCAAAGACTAGAGATCTCTTCAAGAAAATTAGAGATACCCAAGGGAACGTTTAATGCAAAGATTAGCAAAATAAAGGACAGAAGTGGTATGGACCTAAAAGAAGCAGAAGATATTAAGAAGAGGTGGCAAGAATACACAGAAGAACTATATAAAAAAGACCTTCATGATGCAGGTAACCACTCACCAACAGCCAGACATCTTAGAATGGGAAGTCAAGTGGGCCTTAGGAAGCATCACTATGAACTAAGCTAGTGGAGGTGATGGCATCCTAAAAGATGATGTTGTGAAAGTGTTGCACTCAATATGCCAGAAAAATCTGGAAAACTCAGCAGTGGTCACAGGACTGGAAAAGGTCAGTTTTCATTCCAATCCCAAAGAAAGGCAATGCCAAAGAATGCTCAAACTACTTCACAATTGCACTCATCTCATACGCTAGTAAAGTAATGCTTAAAATTCTCCAAGCCAGGCTTCAACAATATGTGAACCATGAACTTCCAGATATTCAAGGTGGTTTTAGAAAAGGCAGAGGAACCAGAGATCAAATTGCCAACATCTGCTGGATCATTGAAAAAGCAAGAGAGTTTCAGGAAAACATCTACTTCTGCTTTACTGACTATTCCAAAGCCTTTGACTCTGTGGATCACAAAACACTGTGGAAAATTCTTCAGTAATGGGAATAGCAAACCACCTGATTTGCCTCTTGATAAATCTGTATGCAGGTCAGGAAGCAACAGTTAGACCTGGACATGGAACAAGAGACTGGTTCTAAATAGGGAAAGGAGTATGTCAAGGCTGTATATTGTCACCCTGCTTTTTTAACTTGTATGCAGAGTACATCATGAGAAACATCGGGCTGGAGGAAGCACAAGCTGGAATCAAGATTGCTGGGAAAATTACCAATAACCTCAGATACACAGATGACACCACCCTCATGACAGAAAGTGAAGAGGAACTAAAAAACCTCTTGATGAAAGTGAAAGAAGAGAATGAAAAAGTTGGCTTAAAACTCAACATTCATAAAACTAAGATCATGACATCTGGTCTCATTACTTTAGGGCAAATAGATGGAGAAACAATGCAAACAGTGAGAGTCTTTATTTTGGGGGGCTTCAAAATCACTGCAGACTCTGACTGCAGCCATGAAATTAAAAGACGCTTGCTCATTGGAATAAAAGCCATGACCAAGCTAGACAGCATATTAAAAAGCAGAGACATTACTTTACCAAAAAAGGTCTGTCTAGTCAAAGCTATTGTTTTCCAGTAGTCACATATGGATGTGAGATTTGGACTATAAAGGAAGCTGAGCACCGAAGAACTGATGCTTTTGAGCTGTGGTGTTGGGGAAGACTCTTGAGAGTCCCTTGGCCTGCAAGGAGATTAAACCAGTCAATCCTAAAGGAAATCAGTCCTGAAAATTCATTGGAAGGACTGATGCTGAAGCTGAAACTCCAATACTTTGGCCACCTTGTGTGAACAACTGACTCATTTGAAAAGACCCTGATACTGGGAAAGACTGAAGGCAGGAGGAGGAGACGACAGAGGATGAGATGTTTGGATGACATCACCAACTCTATGAACATGAGTTTGAGTAAGTTCCATGAGTTGGTGATGATCAGGGAAGCCTGGAGTGCTGCAGTCCATGGGGTATAAAGAGTCGGACACAACTAAGTGACTGAACTAAATATAGGGTATAGATATTGGAAAGGAAAACAAAAGAAGGTAGGAGAAGGCAATGTCATGTGCCCTTATTGAGAGTTTACCCCAGTGTTCACTGAAACATTATTTATGATAACCAAGACATGGAAGCAACCTAAATGTCCATCGACAGAACAATGAATAAAGAAAAGATGGTCCAAGTTTACAATAGAATATTAGTCTGCCATAGAAAATAATGCCTTGTGCAATAATATGGATGGACCTAGAATGATCCACTTAGAATGAATTATTCTAAGTGATATAAGTCAGACAAAGAAAGACAAATATTATATGATCTCACTCATATGTGGAATCTAATTGAAAGAAATGACATTTAATTGATATTAAATGAATCTAAAGAAATATAATTTAAAGAAATGATATTTAAATATATCATATGATATCACTCATATGTGGAATCTATTTTAATTTAAATGAATATGAATTTATTTACAAAACATAAGGTTATAGATATAAAAAAAATGCTTACTAGAAGGAAAATGCAGGAGGGGAGTGATAAATCAGTAGATTGGGATGAACATGCACACACAACTATATATAAAATAGACGACCTGCAAAGACATATCATATAACACAGGGAATTGTACTCAGTATTCTGTGATAACCTATATGAGAAACGAATCTGAAAAAAAATTGAATATATGCTTGTGTATATCTAAATCAATCATACTTTAATTAAATTTTAAAAAAAAGTGAAGGAAAGAAAACACCATACTTAAATAAATGGTGCAGTTTATGGGGTTAAAATACTAACCAAAAATATTTTCTAGGTGAATTGTTAATATAACACAATAAAATATGATACACAATCTAATTTTGTGTATATCCTGAGAAATCACTTACCTAGTTCATGATAAATTTGTAATGAACATTCAGTAGTTTCTATGTGGTAATTCACAGCAGGAGATAAGGAAGCTTGTATTAACAGAAGAAAGCAATGGGCGAGAAAAAGAAGTATAGACGGATCCGTAGATCAAACCAAGACATAAAAATAACATTCCCATGGGGTAGGAAGAGATGTGACTGAGCCACTTTAGTACCTAGAAGTCACATAGCCACTACTCAATAATTGATTCAATGAATAAATGAATGGATAGGGGGGGGAGGGAGGAAGGAGGGGGGACCCGGAGGGGAAGCATATGTAAACCCATGGTGATATCATGACAATGTATGGCAAAAACAATAATAAAAAATAAATAAATAAATAAATAAATAAATAAAAATAGATATATAATGCTAAAAAAAATAAATGAATGGATAGCTTCAGAGAAACTTATAAAAGAATAATTCATCAATGTTACCTGATTATCATGCCATCTCTATGTAATACTTTCATGAGTTTGGTCTGCGTTCAGATTGCTATGTTGTGAATGTGAGGATGGGGCAGAATTCAAACGTGACTGTATCAGGGACAAATGGAATACTTAAAATAGAGGAAATGCTGTCAATAACAAGATTCAGGAATTTATATACTTTTTCCACATTGACATCAATGTTAATATTCATTAAGAAGAGAAAGCTATGACAGAAAATCCTAATTTACTCACTAAATGCAAATATATATTAAGCAGAACTCTAAAATGTTGACTAACAGTGAAAGTGCTCCCCTTTCCTTCACTCTGACCAGGTTTAATCAACTTCAAACACAAATATTTATATTCACTTAACAGTAACTGAGCATTTCATTATATTTGGTATACTTCTCTCTCTAGTTTACCAATGGTCATAGTGACTAATTTTCTAAAGATACAAGTATACACAATTTTGTGGGTGGAAGAAAAAAATAGTGAAGCTCAGATCTAATCTCCTCATAACATTTAGAAATCGGGTCTATATGATAAATGCTACTTCCTTTTCCATTAAATTCATCTCATTTCTAGTTTTTTAGTAATACACTCGCTTTGTAACATTTAGAAAGTAATTTTGTCCCCAAGAGACATTCATTCAATGCTATTATTAAATAAATTCTAGCGCCCAACTCCTGGATTACACAAGATAAATCAGTTATCCATGTCATTTTAAAAGAGGTTATACTTCTTAAGGAGTTCAATAACATATGTAAATAAGTATATGATAAACAGTTACTAATAAATGTCACAACATAAGATAAAGGAAAGAAGGTCTATGAATGCAATAAAGTAGAGGAAGTTAACTGGGTGCATTAATTAAATTTCTGTGGAGAAAAGCTATCTTCTTAATGAAATCCAGTGCAAATTTGATTTCAAAATTAATTGATATACAAAAAATTCAACTCTCTTGTACCTATTATTTTTAACTACTTTCTTCATCAAATAAAGTGCTTTAGTGTCATCATCTTGCCATTTAATTTCAGTATGTCAGATCCAAGTGGAGAAACAAAGAAAACATTAGTCTAGCTGCTGTGCTAATTGGGCTTCCCTGGTGGCTCAGATGGTAAAGAATCTGCCTGCAATGAGGGAGAATTGAGTCCCATCCCTGGGTAGGGAAGATTCCCTAAAGGAGTGAATGCCTACCCACTCCAGTATTCTGGCCTGGAGAATCCCCATGGACAGAGGAGCCTGGCTACAGCCTATGGGGTCACAAAGGGTCAGACATGACTGAGCGACTAAACACAGCACAGCTCTGTACTAACTAGCAGGTAAAAATGGGAGAGGAGGATCGAGAAAAGCACGAACACTTACTTTTTTTTCATTTTGCTGAAAGTGAAAGAGGAGAGTGAAAAAGTTGGCTTAAGGTGAGGCTCAACATTCAGGAAACTAAGGTCATGGCATCAGGTCCCATCACTTCATGGGAAATAGATGGGGAAACAGTGAAAACAGTGTCAGACTTTATTTTTGGGGGGCTCCAAAATCACTGTAGATGGTGATTGCAGCCATGAAATCAAAAGACACTTACTCCTTGGAAGGAAAGTTATGGCCAACCTAGACAGCATTTTGAAAAGCAGAGACATTACTTTGCCAACAAAGGTTCATCTAGTCAAGGCTATGGTTTTTCCAGTAGTCATATATGGATGTGAGAGTTGGACAGTGAAAAAGGCTGAGCACTGAAAAATTGATGCTTTTGAACTGTGGTGTTGGAGAAGACTCTTGAGAGTCCCTTGGACTGCAAGGAGTTCCAACCAGTCCATCCTCAAGGAGATCGTTCCTGGGTGTTCATTGGAAGGACTGATGTTGAAGCTGAAACTCCAATACTTTAGCCACCTGATGCAAAGAGTTGACTCACTGGAAAAGACCCTGATGCTGGGAAGGATTGGGGGCAGGAGGAGAAGGGGACGACAGAGGATGAGATGGCTGGATGGCATCACCGACTCGATGGACATGGGTTTGGGTAGATTCTGGGAGTTGGTGATGGACAGGGAGGCCTGGAGTGCTGCGATTCATGGGGTTGCAAAGAGTCGGACATGACTGAGCGACTGAACTGAACTAAATTTACTTTTTTAATCCAGTGAGTTATTAGTTGTGAGTGAAAGTAGTATCTGACTCTTTGAGACCCCATGGACTATACAGTCCATAGAATTCTCCAGGTCGGACTATTGGAGTGGGTAGCCTTTCCCTTCTCCAGGGGATCTTCCCAACCCAGGGATCAAACCCAATTCTCCTGAATAACAGGCATATTCTTTACTCGCTGAGCCACAAGGGAAGCCCAAGAATACTGGGGTGGGTAGTCTATTCCTTCTCCAGTGGAAGTTCCTGACACAGGAATCCAACTGGGGTCTCATCTTTTCCCATCAGCATCTCCATTCTCCAGCACTACCTCCGGCCCATCCCTCATTGCTAAAAGAAAGGATGCAGTTATAATTAGATCAATTAGATCACTAGGTGCCTGCAGTAAAAGTAGCACAAAAAGAAGGGCAAATTTTTATAAGAACAAAATGATAGTTCCCTGTGTGCAAAAGAGTTGGAAAATTGTTCATAATATTCAGTCCATCTATCTAGAGAATAGTTCTGAATGAACAACTTCTAGAAAATAATATAAAGGGAACTATTATCCACTTTTGTTCATTCATGTGTTTGTTCAATTTTGTTTGTATTTCACACAGTGAAATCACATTTGGTCCTTATAACAGCTTGTCCTTTTCGTGCTCCTTTTACTGCAGGAACCTAGTGATCTAGTTGATCTAATTATAACTGTGTCCTTTCCTTCAGCAATGTGGGATGGGCAGGAGGAAGTGCTACAGAGTGGAGACGCTGATGGGAGAAGAGACTGAGTTACAGGCAGTCAAGAAGAGAAGCAGGGATCAGCAGAACCTCCATGGGATATTCGGCGGTTTGCTGTCCAGAATATTATATACATTTCCTCATTCTGTATTCCCACACATGTTTAGTGAAGCATTCATTAGTGTGTTATAGTCTCAGAACTGGGTATGTGTTTCTTGAAATAAAACAAACTTGCCGAGTCTGACCTCAAGGCAGATACACTTTGTGACGTGAGAGACTGCCCAGGGACCCTCAGTCATATTTTTGGTTACAAGTTTTCCCACATTTACTATTTAATCAGAGGCTCCCTTATCCTATTTCTATTTGGCTTATGGTGTGTATTTAGGTTTTATATTTTAATATTCATAATAGGAATCTACTTCTAAGAACAGAGAATATACCAAGATGTTTTTTTATTCCAAGATTTGTCTTTTTTTTTACATACTTGAAAACTCATATACTTCCTCAAAATTAATATTATAACTTATCTACATGGAAGCAATAAATGAAAATTGTATTAAGTATTGTGGGCTTCTTATGGAATTTTTTACCACTGTTTTCAAATAACATACTATATATATATAAATGTTTATTTAAATGACACAGATTAATGTTCCCTTCTAGTACATGGACTAAATATATGCACAACAAAGTCTGCCTCCTTTCTCTACGCATTGCCACCAGACATTTGAAATTAATAATAATCACTAAATACTGATATCACAAGAAAAAGAAGCAGCCTTCTATTTCTATAGAAACAGGTTGATATAAGTTGGTTTATATTTGAGAACTTAAAATCAGATACATATTCACTGTAAATCACATTTGTATATATAAACATATACAACCGTATTGTATACATTTACATTTTATACTTTTATCATATATTTATATCATTCATAATACTGAAGCTATAAACCAGTTAAACAGTTCCTTGAGATATTTATATTTATTGTTTTTTGAAATTGATATTCTTCAAATCCATATTAATAAATATTTAAAGGCAAAGCATTGTCATCTGCTTCATAGGCTGAAGCTGACAAGACAAAATCATTTTTCTTAACTTTCTTTTAGAAAATACTATAATGCTATTTTCTAATATGTAAATAGCATTTGATAAAAATTGTAACTCAGAATAAAAATTAGCCTTCCTTTAAATATATTTAAAATACATTTTCCCTATCATTATTTCTAGAAATTTTCCATTAAAGTGTCACTTTGGAGAGGGTATTATATTCAATTCCCTGCATAATAGGGTTCTTGAAAAGAATTCAAATAGAAAAAAATCAACATAGCTTTTAAGATTTCAGATTTTAAGGAGAAGCTTTATTTGACTTCTTAAATATACCTTGATGTTAGTGTAATCAATTTTGGCACACAAAATGAAAGAATCATTACCTTTAAAGGACTGAAGAGATTCCATCATCTTACTATATTTGAGTGCTAATGATGTCCTTTTAAGATCCTCAAACATTAAATCTCAAGCAGTCAACTGAATTTGATGATTAAAAATTAAACTTGTCCCATTGTGCTATTTTCAATACCCAAAAATATTCACAGTGATTGTCATCAATATGTGGAAGTAAAATAGTGAATCAAGTAAGTATTACTATTTACTAGTTACTAATCACTAACTTCTAACTAAATTTGATAATCAGTCATATTTTCCTTAAAATACTGTATCTGCTTAAATGCTTCAGACACAACAACCCAAGGAAAAACCCTAACAAGATGACCTCAGCAATATGAATGCTTAATATACTTAAAACATTTTCTCAGATACTTTGTTCCAATGATTCTATAATATTATCACAGCCATTTTTTTAACTGACTCTATAGACCTCTGTCTTTGATCACCTTCAAGGGCAAAAATGCTGTAAAAATCAAACAGAAATATTAAGAGCTGAAAACAAGAAGTACCCCTCTTTTCTGTCTCCTTTCCAAAGGGATAAATTATTTGCAACCACTTCCCACCCCAGAAGATGTTATTTACTTTCTATTACTGAGAACTGTGTACCATGTACCCATTAACCAGTCAATAATCATTAAGAAAATGTAGACCATGTATTTTATGGAATCCTGAATGACCTTTGAGTATTTTCTTAAGAGAAACAATACCCCATTTTCAAAAATTTAAAAAAAGAAACATAGGATCATGTCATGTTTTATGTGCCTAGGCTTATGCTAGTCAAGATTATATTCACATTATAGATATTGCATGGTCATGTTCAATAGGAAAATTTACTGAACTTGAGGAAAAAGTTAAATATAAAGAAATATAAACTGGTAGGTTATGTGGGCAGCAACAATTGCCTAAGAACTAGTAAACCTGCCTTCTCTGGCATCAACAAGGGAAAAATCTCCAAGGCAAACAGTTGGAAAAATTCTACAAGATGTAATAATCAGGCCCTCAAGATTAACAAAGGGATGTTCCATGCTGAGATACTTAGGTGTAAACACACACAGAAAAAAATAGACTTCTTTTAGGAAAATATATTAAAGAAATTGGAGAGAAGTATAAAAAGGATAGTAGGGAGTAACATTCTAATTGGCAAATAATTCAAAGTAAAGCTTGATAATACAGGTCAGGGTCACAAAGAGTCAGACATGACCGACTGACTAACACACACATATTATTAATGAGGAAGAAATAATTTTGCAAGTTAATTTTCCTCCAAGAGTTTTGTTAGTTTTGTTTTTAATTACTAGATAATTTAAAGAATATAATTTATTATAGGTGACAATCTAATAACATAAATATTTGAAGACCTATTTAAACTCATAGAAATATTATTAAATAGATGGGATTTAAAGTAGAAAATGTCTCAGATGAATGCAGATACACTTTGCATGTATGTTTCTACATATAAATAGTAAAACCTAAAGCAGAGCAACATTACATTAATTTCAACAAAATGTGTTTGTTAATAACATAAATAGGAAAGATTGAAGGCAGGAGGAGAAGGGGATGACAGAGGATGAGATGGTTGGTTGGCATTCACTGACTCAATGGACATGAGTTTGAGCAAGCTCTGGGAGTTGGTGATGGACAGGGAAGCCTAGTGTGCTGCAGTCCATGGGGTCGCAAAGAGTCAGACTCGACTGAATGAATGAACTGAATACTTCATAAATGAAAGTGGCAGAAATAATTACGTTTTTCAGTTGTAAAATAATGTAATTTTATTTCTCTAATTTGACTAGCTACTTTGCAATATAAATTGAGTTGCAAACAATAAGCTGAGTTTGTATGGGTCTTCCACACATTCCAACCTAATTAATACGACTTAACTTTTTATGAGCATCTCTGTGCTCCACACATTAGACATATTAATTGAATTTTAAAGGCAATTATATTTATTGTTCAGTACAGTTCAGTCACTCAGTCATGTCCAACTCATTGCAACCCCATGAGCCACAGCATGCCAGGTCTCCAGGTCCATCATAAACTCCTGGAGTTTACCCAAACTCATGTCCATTGAGTCAGTGATGCCATACAACCATCTCATCCTCTGTCATCCTCTTCTTCTCCTGCCTTCAATCTTTCCCAGCATCAGGGTCTTTTCTAATGAGTCAGCTCTTCGCATCAGCTGGCCAAAGTATTGGAGTTTCAGCTTCAACATCAGTCCTTCCAATGAACACCCAGGATTGATCTCCTTTAGGATGGACAGTCTGGATCTCCTTGCAGTCCAAGAAACTCTCAAGAGTCTTCTCCAAAATCAGAGTTCAAAAGCATCAATTCTTTGGTGCTCAGCTTTCTTTATAGTCCAACTCTCACATCCATTCATGACTACTGGAAAAACCATAGCCTTGACTAGATGGACCTTTGTTGACAAAGTAATGTCTCTGGCTTTTTAATATGCTGTCTAGGTTGGTCATAACTTTCCTGCCAAGGAGTAAAGGTCTTTTAATTTCATGGCTGCAATCACCATCTGAAGTGATTTTGGAGCCCAAAAAAATAAAGTCAGCCACTGTTTTCCCATCTATTTACCATGAAGTGATGTGATAGGATGCCATAATATGCTTATAGAATATTATGGGCTAAGTATTTTTTTAAACTATCTCCATTGTATATTTTTGCTTTCTTTGTTGTAGATTAATTGAGCATAAATATGTGGGTCTATTTCTGGGTTTTCTATCTTGTTCCATTGACTTACATGTTTGTTTTTGTGCCAGTACCATTCTATTCTGATTACTCCAGCTTTGCAGTATAGTCTGAAATCAGGGAGCCCAATTGCTCCAGCTGCATTCTTCTCTATTAAAATTGCTTTGGTCACTCATGGTCTTTTGTGTTTCCATATAAATTTTAATATTTTTGTTCCTGTTCTCTAAAAAATGTCATTGTTAATTTGATAGAGATTGCATTGTTTTGTAGATTGTCTTGATATCTTTCCATCTGCTTGTGTCATCTTCATTTTCAGCATCTTACAGTTTTCAGAGTACAGGCTTTTTGCCTCCCTTGGTAGGTTTACTCTTAGATATTTTATTCTTTTGGATGTGATGATAAATGTAATTGTTTCCTTAATTCCTGTTTCTTATATTTCATTGTTAGTGTGTAGAAATGAAAAGACTTTTAAAGCTCAAATAAAAACTTTTTAAAAAACAAAAAACTGGGCTGAAGACCTAGATAGACGTTTTTTCAAAGAAGATATACAGATTGCCAAAAAGCACATGAAAAGATGCTAACCATTAGTCATTATTTGAGAATAATAAAAACTATCATGAGGTATCACCTCACACTCGTCAGAATGACCAACAAAAAGTCTACAAATAATAAATGCTAGAGAGGATGTGGATATAAGGGAACCCTCCTACACTGTTGGTGGAAATGTAAATTGATGCAACTACTATTGAAAACAGTATAGAGGTTCCTTTAAAAGCTAAAAATAGAGTAACTATATGATCCAGTAATACCACTCCTGGACATATATCCAGGGAAAATTCTTAATTTGAAAAGATACTTGCATCTCAATATTCATTGTAGAGCTATTTTTAATAGCCAAGACATAGAAGAAGCTATTTATAACAGCCAAGACATAACTGTTCTTCATAGATGAATGAATAAAGAAGACGTGGTATATATTCACAATGGAATATTACTCAACTATAAGAAAATAATGAAATAATACTATTAATATCAATATAGATGAACCTAGAGACTATAATACTAAGTAAAGGAAGCCAGCAGAGGAAGACAAATATTATATGATATTCCTTATGTGTAGAAACTTTAAAAAATGATACAGATAAACTCATTTATAGGTTCACAGACAGAGTAAACAGACTTCTGGTTACCACAGGGCAAAGGGGAAGAGGAATAAATAAAGACTTTGAGACAAAATTATACATACTACCAGGTGGTACTAGTGGTAAAGAACATGACAGTCAATGCAGGAGATGTAAGAGACATGGGTTCAATCTCTGGGTCTGGAAGACCCCCTGGAAGAGGGCACGACAACCCACTCTAGTACTCTTGGCTAGAGAATCCTATGAATTCTCTCGTCTGCAGAGGAGCCTAGTGGGCTACAGCCCTAGGGTTTCACAGAGTGAGACATGACTGAAATGACTTAGCATGCATGCAAGCACCAAATATACAATAGACAACCAACAAACACCTACTGTATAGCACAGAGAACTATACTCAGTATCTTATAATAACCTATAATGGAAAAGAACCTGAAGGAATTATATA
Source organism: Antilocapra americana (assembly GCA_007570785.1). NCBI lineage: Eukaryota > Metazoa > Chordata > Mammalia > Artiodactyla > Antilocapridae > Antilocapra > Antilocapra americana. Next base: position 33,011,082 of record ML661338.1, on the reverse strand, counting down.
TGCACATATAAATATATGTATATATTTATCATTTTCTGTACAACTGAAAATAACACTTTGTAAGTCAACTATATTTCAACAAAAAAAAAATTAAAAGAGAAAGTTAAAAATGTTCCCTCTATTGCAGGCAAACAGAAATTCCTATTTGAAGTGGCTGACTCCTTAAAGAGAACATACTGGCCTATAATTTACCACTAGAGGTCAAGGGACCTTACTGAAGACAATAAGAAACTTCGAGGTACAACTTCTTGATTTGTTCCTACCAGTTTCGTTAATGCTGTATCCTAGTTAAGTACACAGTGTGCTCCTAGAGTAAATACATGAGTTTTGGTTCATGCAGCAACTTAGTATCAAGGACAGATTACTTTTTTTTTGATTGTTTCAAAAGTATGACTATGCACTCAGTCATGTCCGACTCTTGGCAACCCCATGGGGATTCTCCAGACAAGAATATTGGAATGGGTTGTCATGCCCATATAGTTTTCTCCAAAAATTTTAGTGCACCATAAAGGGCTTCCCTTATGTAGAAAAAGTTACGTATTAAAAGACATTTATAGGCTCAGGAAAATAGTTTAATTAGGTATCATTTGTTTATATTTGCTTTTATTTCTTTTGTCAGAGAGACTGATCAAAAAATATATATATTGCTATAATTTATTTCAAAGCACTTACTTTCTTTGTTCTCTCTAAAGAGTTTTATGGTTTCAGGTCTTATATTTAGGTTGTTAAACTATTTTGAGTTTATTTTGTTTATGTTGTGAGAGAATGTTCTACTTTTATTATTTACTCAGATACTAAACACAGATAAAGACACTACAAAAAGAGAAAATTACAGGCCAATGTCTTTGATAGATATAGATGCAAAACCCTCAAAATACTAGCAAATTGAATCCAACAATATATAAAAGAATTATACATACACCATGATCAAGTTGAATTTATTCCAGGGTCATAAGGCTGGTTCAATATCAGCAAATCAATCAATATACTACACCACATTAACAAAAGGAAAAACACAAAATCATAGGAACCTTTCAAAAGATACAGAGAAAGCATTTGCTAAAATGCAACATCCATTCATGATAAAAACTCTCCTCAAAGTGAGTATAGGGACATAATAGAAGCCATTTAAATTAAACCAACACATAACATGATACTCAATGGTGAACGAACTGTATAGTCCATGGGGTCGCAAAGAGTCAGACACGTCTAAGTGACTTTCACTTTCACCTTTTCCCACTAAATTCAGGAAAAAAAAACAGGATGCCCATTCTCACTGTTTCTATTTATCCTAGTATTGAAAGTCCTAGACACAGGGCTCAGAGAAGAAAAAGAAATGAAAGTATCTACATTGGAAGGGAAGAGGGAAAACCATTACTACTTGCAGATGACATGATACTTTATATAGAGAATCCTAAAGTCTCCACCCCCAAACTAAGAACTAATAAATGAATTCAGCAATGTTGCTGGATACAAGATTAATGCAAGAAGTCAGTTGTGTTTCTATATACTAATAATGAAATATCAGAAAGAGAATGTGAAAAAAATCCTGTTTAAAATCACATAAAAATATCTAGCATTAAACGAGGAGGTGAAAGACCTATACTTTGAAAACTATAAAACCTTGATGAAGAAAATTAAAGAAGATTCAAAGAAATGGAAAGATACACCATGGTCTTGGAATGGAAAACCTAAAATTATTAAAATAACTTTCATATTATCCAAAGAAATCTACAGATTTAATGCAGACCCCATCAAAATACCCAGGGTATTTTTCACAGAACTAGAACAAATAATTTTAAAATTTATATGGAACCACATAAAAATCTGGAATTGTCAAAGCACTCCTAAGAAAAAGAAGAAAGCTGGAGGTAAAATTCTTCCAGCTATCAGATTATACTATTAAGCTACAGTAATCAAAACCCCATGGTATTGGCACGGAAACAAGCCATAGATCAATGGAACAGAGTAAAGAGCCAAGAAATAAAGTCATAGATCTATGATCAAGGCTGGTTCATCTCGATGTTTGGCAGAAACAAATACAATACTGTAAAGCAATTATCCTCCGATCAAAAATAAATAAGTCAATAAAAAATACAACAAAAGAGGCAAGAAAATAGAGAAAAGATAGTCTCTCTGGCAAGTGATGTTGGGAAAACTGAACAGTCACATGTGAAACAATGAGATTAGGAAAACTCATTTTAGACTACATCTAGCACTGTTAATATCAGTGTACATAGTGAACCTGTCATTGGCAACCTTGATGAAATACTGAATTTTGAATTGGATACAAATTATTATAAACCCTAAACTTACCACTGGATATTGCAACAATGCAAATGAACCTAGAGAAGATTTTGCTTAGTGAAATGTCAGATTGAAAAGGGATATATATGGTATCACTTATATGTGAAATCTAAAACATGTACAAATTAATGTATATATCAAACAGAAACAGAATAACAGATATAGAAAACAAATTTGTGGTTACCAAAGGGAGAAGGACATGGGGAGAGACAAATTAGGAACAGGAGATTTCAAAAACTACCATATACAAAATAGATAAGCAGCAAGGATATGCTGTATAGCACAAGGAATTATACCTGCTATCTTCTAATAATCTGTAATAGTAGATAATCTGCAAAAGTTACTGAATCACTACAACACAAACCTGAAAGCAATACAATATTGTAAATCAACTATGCATGCATGTGTGCTAAATCACTTCAGTCATGTTCGACTCTTTGCGGCCCCATGGACTGTAGCCCACCACATCTCTCTGTGCATGGGTTTCTCCAGGCAAGAATACTGGAGTGGGTTGTCATGCCCTCCTCCAGGGGATCTTCCCGACCCAGGGATTGAACTTAGGTCTCTTATGTCTTTTGCATTGGCAGGTGGGTTTATAACCACTACTGCCACCTGGGAAACCCAAATCAAATATACCCCAGCATAAAAAAAAAAAAAAAAAAGAGAGAGAGAGAGAAGAGGAGGAGAACAGACACAGAAACAAGAATACCCAGAGAAGAATGCCAAGTGATAACATAAAGACCCAAAGGGAAAATGGCCATTAAATGACAGGGGCAGAGATTAAAATTATGCCCCTGCAAACCAACGAATCCTTCCCAGGTGGCACAGTTGATACAGAACGCGCCTGCCAATGCAGGAGACACGGGTTTGATCCCTGGGTTGGGAAGATCCCCTGCAGTGGGACATGGCAACCCACTCCAGTATTCTTGCCTGGAGAATTCCATGGACAGATGAGCCTGCCAGGCTACATACAGTCCATAGGGTTAAAAAATCAGACATAATTGAGCACACACACATGAACGCAAACCAGTGAATGCCAGTGATTACCGGCAAACATCGGAAGCTAAAGAGAATATGACCACGCTTACAAATTGGTTTAAGAACTCTATTTTCCAAAACTGTGAGAGAATAAATTTGTTTGTTTTAATTAAACAAAAAAATAAATAAAAGAGTTTTCTTGGTAGAATATGCTGGCTTTCACTGCAGTGAGGGCTGAATGCTTTCTGACTTGTACTCAGCTTAAGAGAGAGGTCAGGGACAGCAATAGAAATTTGTCATGAGATTTATTCATATTTTTCCAGTTGAACTAAATGTTTCACAACTGCCTGGCCAAGATATCTCTTACTTCCTTTCCTGTGCATCTTACTTCTGATAGAATCCATTCCTTTCCAAACCCCACTTTCTGTGTCAAAATTCCAATATTATATTTTCAGTAGCCAGTGACACCTCAGTAAAGCCACATTTAATTTCTTATTTCATATATAATATATCCTTATAATGTAAGTGAGGAGAGGTGAATGGTACCCTAAATTCCTAACACTAAGAGCTCGGATATGCTTCATGTAATTTAAAGGCATGATAATACTAAAGACAATCTGTTACATTTGGAAAGTCTTATGATATTGATTTGATAATCTACTAGTTTGCTGAAAATTTTATAAAGATTTAATTTATAAGCAAGTGTTATTTAATTCTCTAATGAAAAGTAGTTTAGAGATACATAATGTTTGTTAAGGTTTAGGAAATCATAATTTACGATTACTATTATGATTTCCCCACACTACTTGCAGTGCAAAAATATGCTTTGTGTTTCCATTTTAATATCATAAATATTGATCCTGAGTATTTTAGTTCCAGAATAAAGCTCTAAAATGTGCGGCTAAAACCATCAGGTGCATATAGTGAATCATTTGCTCTTCAGAAGCTATTGAAATTCAAGTTGAAATGAATTAATGTACTGGAATGGAATCAGATGAAGGACTTTTTCCTCATTTTTAAAATTTATACTTTTTTATTTGATAAATATATATCACAATTATTACTATAGCCTTCCTCCAAACTATTCATTGGAAATATGTATGCCCTATTTTTTGGTTTGCTTAATGATGAATGTCTTGGAATGCTACCATTAACTGAAGAAGTGGTATCATAACTCAGCTACAGTAGACATATGTAGCAAAAGTAGTTTTGATAAGTAAATTCATATGGTTTTTAGAGTGGAGAAAAATAATCTCTGGTTAAGATGCATACAAATAAAGAATTGTAAATTAGTATTTAAATCACCTAAACTGACCCTTATTCTAACTTCTGGAAACAAAAGGGGGATTATTGTATATGTTCTTTCACAAAAAATAAAATAATTTATGTATGTGCTGTTTAGTGCCTTTGAGTAGCATCTTCTTATACAAGTCACTAATTTTTCTTAAACTTAAGAATAAAATCAATAGCAACAAACTATTAAAAGTTACATTATACTTTAGGAAAATTACACAGAATTTGATCCAAATTAACCTGTACAGAGTTACTCTTAAGAACTAAGAAAAGTGTCTTTAGAAATGACATTTATTTTTCTAGGTCACAATACAGTAATTAATATATCTTTTGCTTAATGAATGATTTCATTTGAAGCAACTTGTAAAGGTAGTAAAATACAGTGGAATGGATGCTCATTGTTTGTATGTAATACATTCACCTATTCTTATATAGGTTGCATGTTTAGTATCAAATTAACAGAACAGAAAACAAAAAGAGCAAATAGGAAAATCACTTAACATTGTAACAGTAAATACCATAGTCTGAGAAACACAGATAGTTTTCCAGAACCTAGAAAAAAATAAGTCATGAAGGGTTATGGAATTGTATCCAAGATCTCAGTGCAGTCCTGGTGAAACATGAAAACTATTTTTTTGCCTTATAAAAAAGTCTATTTGTGGCAAAATATGACTCATGGAAAGGCACTGTGCTCTAAGATGTTTTACAATAAAGTTAATGCTCAACTACTTGGTGTATTAGAAAGGGGGGAGGGATAATACAGTGAGCAGATATGGAGCTAGCACTTTAGTTATTTATGGCTAAAAACACAAAGACTATTTCCAAAATATCCGTATCTCCAGGGCTCAAGTTATTCTGGATCACGTGAAGTCATGATCCAAAGCTGGATCATCCACTGGACAAAAACAAGCGTCCCTGGCCTGACTGAATAACTCATTTATCTGGATACTATGAAATAGTGACACCTGAAAAATAACAGAAATTGTACCAAAATCAAGGTTCACGGATCTGTGCTTACAGTATGCATCTTCCGTTTATCTGATGTACAACCTCGAGTTTGTGGTCTTCATTCATTTCCTTACTAATGTATTGGGAAAACTAACAGACATTTCAAGAGACCATTGTGGGGCTCCAGCGGCAAAACGTATTTGATTGTGTGTGTGTGTGCACATGCATGCATCTGGGCTCAGTAATGTCTGACTCTTTGTGACCCCCATGGACCCGCCAGGCTCCTCTCCATGGACTTCCAAGGCAAGAATATTGTAGCCGGTCGCCATATTCTACTCCAGGGGTTTTTTCAAACTCAGGGATCAAACCCAGGTTCCTTGTGTCCCTGTATTGGCAGGTGAATTCTTTACCACTGTCAAAACCCAGTAAGCTAATGAGTTTGATACATGAGGTCAATTGTGAAGTCTCACTCAAACTTTAGAGATGTTCATTTTAATGCTAATGTAGTATTACAGTATATTGGAAACTCACAGCTGAACAGATAAAAGGAAGGGTACAGATGTATAGAACAGATGTATAGAACAGACTCGTGGACTCTGTGGAAGAGGGCAAGGGTGGGATGATATGGGAGAATGGCACTGAAACATGTTAATTATCATATGTGAAATCAATCACCAGCCCAGGATTGATGCTCGGGGCTGGTGCACCGAGATGTCCCAGGGGGAGGGAATGGGGAGGGAGGAGGGAGGAGGGTTCTGGAGGGGGAGCAAATGTAAACCCATGGCGGTTTCATGTCATTGTATGGCAAAACCAACACAATAAAGAAAAGAAAATAAAAAAAAAAAGGAAGGGTACACTCACTGAGGAGCTGAGGCACAAAGAGACTTTTGAGTTAATAAACTTGGAAAGTGGCAAAATCATTAGTCCTCAAACAACATTAAAATAAATTGATTAATCCCCATTGGGGATCTTTTAGCATAGATCATACTAATTATTTCTTCAGAAAGGCTTAGCATATCCAAATATCTTTGGCCCTTTAAATTATTTATTATCAAAAGCTCTTTTAATATTTCTCTCTCTGAAATACCTGAAAAGAATGAGGTCAACTAGAAATTCCTTTTTTAACATACCTTATTTGTAATATTTTTATCTAATAGGTTTCAACTTTGCACAGTATGTTGTACTTTTTATTGTTATTTTAAATTTTAACTAATGATGCAACATGAATGAAATAAAATATAAGCTACTATACATCTCGTACTGAAATTTTTTTCCAGATATACATACATACCAAGAATAGGTACATTCCTAAAATAGTATAATTTCTAAGCCTAATATATCTATTTTTATGATATTTGAATAGCAAAACAGTTGCATCTTGCTAAATTAACTCAGGCATCTCTTACTACATTAACTTACATTAACTCAGGCATCTCTTACTGTTTGCAGTTCATGTACTATTTGCAGCACCATAATTTTGAAAATGTGCATAAGAATGCACAAATGATATAAAGCTCATTTTTATGTAAACAGAGTAATTAATACAGAAATCTCAAATTCTCTTAACTGTCAAAAACAATATGCTTGTAAGTTAAAAAAAATCCTGGCTTATTGCCTTGAACAACGTAGAAAACATTAGGTAATTGACTTTCAGTACAATAGGTATTCATAAAGCATGTAAATGAGATTCAATGAGGTATTATATAAGAAATGCTGGAGGATATGATACTAAGTTACACTTTTTTCCCTCTATGATTATAAAAAAGATAAATTATGACAATGTTCATTTGAACAGAATAAAGGTAACTGATCTTAGCATTAAAGAATAAAAGTTGATATAGTTGATCAAAACTGCAAACTATCCTATCTTTCCCTGAGGGAAAATATCATTCTATATATGTTCATCAAATTTGAATTAGAATAGAAGTGTACTTACTGACTCTCCTCTCTCAAACTATGTGAAACTCTTATGCACATGTCCAAAACCCAAGCAGTTGTCAATTAAAAATCACACCCTAGATCTATAAACTAAAAACAAATAAAAAACTACCGAACCAAAAACTAAATTAAAAAGTAAATATTTTGATGTCTCACAAGGGTTGATATAACTATACTCAGAAAATCTTTTAAATCACATAAATAACTAATGTGTACTAATAAACACAGAAAAAGCAGATTCAATCTTTGGATTGGCCATTTGGTGATTTCTTACAAAGTAGAAACCCATGTTCTTCTGGAACATTATTTTTACTTTTTTTAAATGTTTTATTCTTATGCATTTTCTCTATTTTTCTTTACTGGATCTCTTATTAATCAAATATTGGGCATCTGGTCAACTGACTGCACTTTTTGGGGGTGAGAATTGGTCACAATCTTAATAAAAAAATTCTTCTTATGCAGACTATAAGTAATACTCTGTCAAGAGCTCTGAGTTCTTGGTTTTGACTAGGGGGTGAATTGTGGGAACTCAACTTGCAGTGTGTAAATGCTAAATTTATTCCTTTGTTTTCACATTGGACATTTGGCCTCAAAGCTATCTGATTTTCTTTAAGTCAGACATCAAAGAAACTTATGCAAAGAATAAATGTGAGGCCTCTGCCCAGCCCTGGCAGAGACTTTCATATATATAAAGCAGTATTAAATCAAGAAGAGAATTGAGGAATCTAATGGAACATACATATATGAACTACCAACTTGCCTCTTGCTGTAAGCCTAGGTTTGCTTCTTGTCTAGGGTCACTCAGTGACACCAATCACTGAGTAACCAGTAGGTCCTACAGGGTTGCACCATGGGTGTTTCATTGTAAGGGTTCTTGGTTTTCTCCTATGCCATCTCAAGATAGATTTCTCAGATCCACTACGTAAGTTTGAGTTAGTCTGCATTGCACCTTCAAGAATGTTTCTAATAATGTGGCATCTCAAAATTTCTTGGTTTATAACATTAATAAAACATGGTAATGGTTTTCTTAGGAGGAAGTGACTACTAGGATGTCTATTGCTGTTTTTTATTGTTTAGTCTGTCAGTCGTGACTGACTCTTTCTGACCCCATGGACTGTAGTCCACCAGCCTCCTCTGTCCATGGGATTTCCTAGGCAAGAATACTGGAGTGTGTTGCCATGCCCTCCTCCAGGGCATCTTCCCAACCCAGGGGTTGAATCCGTGTCTCCTGTGGGTCCTGCATTGGCAGGTGGGTTCTTTCCTGCTGAGATACCAGGGAAGCACAGTATGTCTTTATACATCTTTAATCAGTAGCTTTCCTTTACTTTATAATTGTAGTGAAATCAGTATTCAGTATAATGGTTACATTTTAAATATATAAAAAAAATATTACTTCCAAGAGCTGAGACTGACTGAATGTTGGGCTAAATTCAGTAATAAATATAATTGCAAAAACTATGAGGATAGCAAAGTAAATAAGTATCCCTGCTCTCAGAGGACTAGTACTATAATTGGGGAGATTCAATAACAACAACTGGATTCCCTGATGGTTCAGACAGTAAAGAATCCACCTGCAATGCAGGAGACCTGGGTTCAATCCCTGAGATGGGAATATCCCTTGAAGAATGAAATGGATACCTACTCCAGTATTCTGGCCTGAAGAATCCTATGGATGGAGAAACCTGGCAGGCTACAGTCCATGGGGTCACAAAGAGTTGGACACAATCAAGTGATAACTACACAATAACGTAACAATAACTACAACAAAGTGACTAGGAAGTTAGAAAGAGTGAGGAAAATGGCAATAGAAATGTGTCAATACCAATCCAATGGGTTATATAAAATAAGATATATATTTAAAGTAACTCAAAACAACTTAGGAAAGTGTCAGTCAAGATGAATTATGAAAATGTTAGGGCGAGCATTGTAGCTAACAGTAGAGATGGCAAAGGTTATGCTTGGGGTGTCATTTTGTCATTATAAATACTATAAAATATTATAGAAATATGGTGAAAATATAATAAAACACACATTTGATGACATGTGGTAATTATAAATTCTGAAAGAGATGGGAATAACAGACCACCTGACCTGCCTCTTGAGAAATCTGTATGCAGGTCAAGAAGCAACAGTTAGAACTGGACATGGAACAACAGACTGGTTCCAAAAAGGAAAAGGAGTATGTCAAGGTGGTATATTGTCACCCTGCTTATTTAACTTATATGCAGAGTACATCATGAGAAATGCTGGGCTGGAAGAAGCACAAGCTGGAATCAAGATTGCCGGGAGAAATCTCAATAACCTCAGAAACGCAGATGATACCATCCTTATAGCAGAAAGTGAAGAGGAACTAAGAAGCCTCTTGATGAAAGTGAAAGAGGAGAGTGAAAAAGTTGGCTTAAAGCTCAACATTCAGAAAACTAAGATCATGGCATCTGGTCCCATCACTTCATGGAAAATAGATGGGGAAACAGTAGAAACTGTCAGATTTTATTTTGGGGGGCCTCAAAATCACTGCAGATGTTGATTGCAGCCATGAAATTAAAAGACACTTACTCCTTGGAAGGAAAGTTACAACCAACCTAGATAGCATATTTAATGTCCATCTAGTGAAGGCTATGATTTTTCCAGTAGTCATGTATGGATGTGAGAGTTGGACGGTGAAGAAAGTTGAGCGCAGAAGAATTGATGCTTTTGAACTGTGGTATTGGAGAAGACTCCTGAAAGTCCCTTGGACTTCAAGGAGATCCAACAAGTCCATCCTACAGGAGATCAGTCCTGGATGTTCATTGGAAGGACTGATGTTGAAGCTGAAACTCCAATACTTTGGCCACCTCATGCGAAGAGCTGACTCATTGGAAATGACTCTAATGCTGGGAAGGACTGGGGGCAGGATGAGAAGGGGATGACAGAGGATGAGATGGCTGAATGGCATCACCAACTTGATGGACATGGGTTCGGGTAGACTCTGGGAGTTGGTGATGGACAGGGAACCCTGACATGCTGCAATCCATGGGATCACAAAGAGTCGGACACGACTGAACAACTGAACTGACTGACTGAACTGGTAAATATAAAAAGTTCAAAATGTTAATTCTTTTTCCTTAAAAATATAATATGCACAATTAACCTAAAATAAACAATGAGTTATATTAAAATGTGTTGACAAAGTTGACTCAATTTGAAGAGATCATTTGTAAAGTAACGATTATAAAGGATTGACTACAAATATTGTATCTTTTTTAAAATTATTTTTATTTATTTATTCATTTATTTTTGTTTACATTATCGTATTGGTTTTGCCATACATTGACATGAATCCACCATGGGTATATGTGTGTTCCCCTTCTAGAACCCCCTCCCCACGTCCCTCCTGATTCCCTCTCTCTGGGTCATCCCGGTGCACCAGCCCTGAGCACCCTGTCTCATGCATCAAACCCAGGCTGGCAATTGATTTCACATATGATAATTTACATGTTTCAATGCTGTTCTCCCATATCATCCCACCCTTGCCCTGTCCCATAGAGTCCAGAAGACTGTTCTGTACATCTGTGTCTTTTTTTCTGTATGTTTTATAGACATAAAAAGTTACAGTCGGTCTTTCTTTCTATAAAGTTACCAAGTTTATTCTGTGCCTAGGTACCACAAGTTCCCTTTTATCACCAAAATATTTATTAATTCTTTGAACTTTGGCAATTCCTAAATTATTTTGATGAAAATTATCTTAACAAGTTATCTTTTATAAAGCCACTGGGCATTTTAAATGTATTATCTGTAACTAATGTTTTCCCAGTGGTTGTGTAGCTTGTTGCTTCTTAACCCCCTTCTTGATTTTCTTTATAAAAATTCACACCAGATGTCTTTTAAACCTAAACTATCTTTGGGTTTTCTAGAAGTACTTAAACTAAAAACAGACCACTTGATGGCTCTAATGACTGGCATCAGCTTTGTGGAACAAAAGTCTGTCGACTTCCAACTACAAGTTGGATGGGAGTCTGTTATATCAGTAAAGTGATTCCTACCTTAGGATGATCACAGATAAAATGTTGTATTGACTTTGTCCTCACCTTCTTAGAAATTAGAAAACTCTTTTTAGACAATTTAGATAATATAACTTTTAGAGGAGGAATACAACCTTTGTTTGAACTAGTAAATGTAAGATGTGGAATGGTGATTTTTGTCCCCCAATTTTTCTTTTTACTTTCATGGTTTATAACAGTCATAGAAATAAACAGACAATGTCATCCTATAGTTCAGAAAACAGACCATAAGACATGTTATCAAAGAGATTCATGACATTGAACATGCAGTGTTTAAGTTAGAGTGACTGTAAAATAATAGTGCCTACTTAAGGTATATTTTATAATGCTGCCTAAGGTCAGTGTTCTTGCATTTACATTTCTATAGACTTATAAGCTATATGAAATATTACTAAAAATTTAGGAAAGAAAAATCATGAAACTTGATGATTTGGCTAATACCCCAATAAAGACTTTTGCAGGCTTTATCGAAGGTTGGATAGGATGTGTTCTTGTTGTTCAGTTGCTAAGTCATGTCCAAATTCTTTATGACCTCATGGACTATAGTATGGTAGGCTCCACTGTCCTCTGTTATCCACTGAAGTTTGCTCAGATTCAAGTCCATTGAGTTAGTGATGCTATGTGACCATCTTATTTTCTGCCACCCCTTTTTCCTTCTGCCTTCAATCTTTCCCAGCATCAGGTTCTTTTCCAATGAATTGACTCTTGCAACAGTTGCCCAAAGTATTGGAGCTTCAACTTCAATATCAGTCCTTCCAATGAATATTCAGCATTGCTTTCCTTTATGATTGACTGATTTAATCCCCTTGCACTCCAAGGGACTCTCAAGAGTCTCCTCCATCACTACAAATTAAAAGCAATTCTTCAGCACTCAGTCTTCTTTATGGTCCACCTCTTCCATTTGTACATTTCTACTGAAAGAAACATAGCTTTGCCTATGTAGACCTTTGTCAGAAAAATGATATATCTGCTTTTTAATATTTTGTCTAGGTTGGTCATAACTTTTCCTCTAAGAAGCAAGAGTCTTAATTTCATGACTGCAGTCACCATCTGCAGTTATTTTTGAGCCCAAGAAAAGAAAATCTGTCACTGTTTCCGTTGTTCTCCCATGTGTTTCCTATGAAGTGATGGGACTGGAGGTCGCAACGACCTTATTTTTTTTTTTAAAGGTTGAGATTCAAACCAGCTTTTTAACTTTCCCTTTTCGCCTTCATCAAGAGGCTCTTTAGTTCCTCTTCACTTCCTTCCATTAGAATGGTAATGGTAACCAAATCCAGTAATTTTGTCTAGAGAAACCCATAGATATTCTTGCACCTACTTTGAGTTCTCTTTGCTCCTTCCTTAGAAGTGAACTGCAATTCTGATTATATTCCTTCTCTTGGATGCACAATGTTCCAGTGCTCAAATGAGTGACTCCAAGAGAGTTCAATGTTTCTGTGCAATTTTTAGCTAATCAAATGATCCAACAAATTACCTTTCAGAAAAGAGAATAGAAAACCACGACACAGATTTTGAAACAGTTACCTTCAATAATTTATCACATGACCACAGTGTCCATTGCTTATACATTATGCAGAGGTGGAGATCTACACTTATTACAATATTATGTCTTTAAACTTAGGCTAAAGAATAATAAAAGTTGCAAGATAAGGGCTCATAATTGACACCAACAAATTCTTTATCCTTGTGATAAACTATTCTGAAACCAAATGAGTACTAACCAACAATAAACAAACTAACAAAAGCAAAATACTTTTTCTTTACTTGAAGAACTACTGGTTTATATGTTATAGCTTGTGAACTAGTTAAACAGCTTACAAGACCAACATGTTTCAGAACAATCACTTCAAAAACATAACTTTACTCATTGCCTAGAAATACAAAACCACTGTATAATAACCTCTGCCTAATACAACAAACTTTCAGAGTTGAAATATCAGCATTAAAATGATGCAATCCAGGCTTTAAATCAACCCTATAAATACCCTTCCCTAATTCATGTATTCAAAGAAATAAGTAGGACCAACTGTTTAAAATGATGCTCTTCTTGGGGCAGGAAGATCCGTTGGAGAAGAGAACAGCTACCCACTCCAGAATTCATGCCTGGAAAATTCCACAAACAGAAGAGCCTGGAGGGCTACAGTTCACGAGGTTGCAAAGAGTCGGACATGACTGAGTGACTAACACACACACAGTAATAGTGGGACTCTACTAGGAGTTGCATGCATCTAAAAAGAATCATTGCTACAGAGATTGTAGGAAGTTGACATGAGTGTGGGATCAGGCTTCCAGAAAACATAGGAGGATTGAATTTGTTTAAAAAAAAAAAGAGTATTCTCCATCCATGTGAGTTTTACTTGTATATTATAGTATTACAATATATTCAGTAGGAAAATATTCTCTCATATGTAAAAGAAACATGAGAAGTTATCAGAAAATAAAATTCTATTAATTTATAATAAGGCATTTTATTAAAAACTTAAAACCCTGTAATTTAGTATATGCTTTAATAGCTAGAGTTTATGTGACAATTCATATAAGAATAAAATAATGAAAAGTTAACATAATTTTCTGAGATTATAAAGATTAAAAAGTATTTCACATTAAGATCTGATAAAGTACATTAATCAAGATTACAAATTTCAGGTGGAAAGTGAAATAGGAACCAACTCCAGTGTTCTTGCCTGGAGAATCCCATGGACAGAGGAGCCTGGGGGGCTACAGTTCATGGGTTGAAAAGAGTCGGACACAACTGAGCACGTATACACAAATTTCATAACAAGGAAAAAGGGACCTTTTAATGTGTTCATTCATTATTTTTGATGCCAATACATTATTTATAAATCCCAATTTGAAATATCACATCAAATTACAGTATAATAGCCTTGCTGTTCACAAAATAGAGACAATTTTAAAAGCTCTTATAGAGGCTTAAAAAAAGCTTCTCAAAAAATAAGAAATTATAGCAGCTTTAATTATACACAAAGTATCACCATCTAAATGTGAGATGCTTTAAGAAAGGTATATAGATGTTACCTTGAGTATAATTTTTCCAAAAACTCTTAAATGCAATTTGGCCTATATTTGGGATTACAGGAGATGTTTTGACTAGCTATGAAAATCTATAGCTGGAGGGTTTATGTTTATTTTTTGTAATGCTTCCAAGAAAAGGAAGTACTACAAGTAAAGTACCACAGCTGGAGTTTAAACAAATGGTCATCTATGGAAGTTTTTCAAAGCACGTTAAACATCTTTTCCCATTATTCTTGACAGCTGAGGGCAAACAAGGTTCTTCATCAATTTATGACTAAGCTGATCCTGAAAAGATCCTCTGAGATTACTGTAAACTCTAACTAATGTCCATTTCCTTTATGCTACATTTGGGCTTTCAAGAGTGATGTCTTCCCAGGTGGCATTCAGTCTCAAAGACTCATTTACCTGAATACATAAAAGGAAAAGTGATGAGCTTTTGGGGTGGACTTACTATTTGTCACATTAAAGCTAATTTATTATAGATTAATCTGACCTTAACAAGACCACCTTTTCTTCACTTCGTTTTACTTTTCAAGTAAGGAAAAAGATCTTTAGTAGATAAGAACAAGCTGAAATAGATTATGTATCACAAATAGATGATGCATTACAAAATAGATGCTGAATTATCAAGTTTTATGTATGTGTATATGGTCTATACATATATGATCTTCAAGAAGATGAAATCCTATATTTTTACAGGAAATATAAAATTAGTTGAAACAATATTTTTATTCAAGTAAAATTGAGTTTTAATTGAAATATCAACATAGGCAAAAATATGAATGGACTCTGCTATGCAAATAAAATGTAGATAAGAACACCACCCTAAAGTCTATTCCTTTACAAAAGCAAAGTTTGTGTAAAAATAATACTATGATATAAAATATTTGATAAACAATGTAGTTAGAAACACTTTTAAGATAAAAAATAGATACTAAAAACCATACATATATAAACATAGATACAGGTATTGATATAGATCTGTAGATAGTTTAGTATCCTTGGAGACATGCCATTCAATCTGCTTCTTAATATATCTGTAAATATGCTTGTCTAATATCCACTGAAAAATTATGGAAAACTCATTATCAGAGGAAATGGTGTTGTGACCATAGGATACATTTGTTAAGACCCCATGCTAACACTTAAATTCAGCAAATATTTTTTTAATATCTACTATTAGGGCTCAAAAACAGAAACTTTGTTAAATTGGATTTATGTTACTTTATCCTTAGTAAAAAGTATTAGCAGATGCAATGTGGCTTAGCATTTCTGAATTTGCAATAATAAAATTAGCCAAGTTAAAGCCTGTACTACCCAACTCTGTTTATTTCAAAAGCAAGCAATTATAAAACTAAGCCTTTTTAGACATTAAAATTACTTCAAATGATCACAGTTTTTCTCTGTGAAAGCATACCAGAATCACTTAAGCTTCTCTCAAAAAAATGTTGTTACTGAAGTAAAGTTAATCTATAAATACCAATAACCAGAATTTGTAAAATATTTTTATTATAGGCATTTTATAAAGCCTATAATAAATTTTTAATATAGCATTACTTTGAAAATTCCCAAAGCCTTGAGATAAATACACATATATATATGCATATATATAAATATGTGTATGTATGTATGTGTAAATATATATAATTTTTAATTTGTTAAAAAATGGCATTCTCTAGGTTTAAGAGAGAAGCTGGTTCGACAGTTGCAATTTTAACAGTGGGAAAGAGAGAATCATGGCCAAGAACACAAGGGCAAACCTTCCTTGCATATAAAGCATCACATAAGACTGTATAAAAACCATTCCAGCATAATACTTTTAATCTACAATCTTAAGTATAAATTATGTCAAAAGACAATTAGAACTTAAATATAGCAGCCTTAATCTCTTGAATTAAAACATGACTTAATCATAGGTACAAAAAACAAACAGGTAGTTTCCAGGAGGGAGGAGAGTGGTGTCGTCTGCATATCTGAGGTTATTGATATTTCTCCTGGCAATTTTGATTCCAGCTTGAGCTTCATCCACCCCGGCATTTTGCATTATGTACTCTGCATATAAGTTAAACTAGCAAGGTGACAATATACAGCCTTGATGTACTCCTTTCCCAATTTTGAATCAGTCTACTTTTCTTTTTTTTTTTAATTTTTTTTATTATTGTTTTTGCCATACATTGTCATGATATCACCATGGGTTTACATATGCTTCCCCTCCGGGTCCCCCCTCCCTCCTCCCTCCCCCCCGGGAAATCTCGCTGCACCAGCCCCGAGCATCAATCCTGGGCTGGCGATTGATTAGACACATGACAATTAACAGGCTTCAATGCCCTTCTCCCATATCATCCCACCCTTACCCTCATCCACAAAGTCCACGAGTCTATTCTATACATCTGCGTTCCTTTTGCTGTCTCGTATGTTGGGTTCTCGTTACTGTCTTTCTAAATTCCATATATATGTGTTAATA
The DNA here is from genome assembly GCA_007570785.1 of Antilocapra americana. Lineage (NCBI taxonomy): Eukaryota > Metazoa > Chordata > Mammalia > Artiodactyla > Antilocapridae > Antilocapra > Antilocapra americana. The sequence goes on along the minus strand of ML661338.1, from coordinate 32,994,081 downwards.
TACTGTATTGTTGTTTTTGCTTCTGGCTTACTTCACTCTGGATAATGGGCTCCAGTTTCATCCATCTGAGTAGAATTGCTTCAAATGAATTTTTTTTTAATGCTGAGTAATATTCCATTGTGTATATGTACCACAGCTTTCTTATCCATTCATCAGTTGATGGGCATGTAGGTTGCTTCCATGTCTTAGCTATTGTAAACAATGCAGCGATGAACATTGGGGTGCACGTGGCTCTTTCAATTCTGGTTTCCTCGGTGTATATGCCCAGCAGTGGGATTGCCGGGTCATATGGCAGGTCTATTTGCAGCTTTTTAAGGAACCTCCACACTGTTTTCCATAGTGGCTGTACTAGTTTGCATTCCCACCAACAGTGTAAGAGGGTTCCCTTTTCTCCACATCCTCTCCAGCATTTATTGCTTGTAGACTTTTGGATGGCAGCCATTCTGACTGGTGTAAAGTGGTACCTCATTGTGGTTTTGATTTGCATTTCTCTGATAATGAGTGATGTTGAGCATCTTTTCATGTGTTTGTTAGCCATTTTTATATCTTCTTTGGAGAAATGTCTGTTAAGTTCTTTGGCCCACTTTTTAATTGGGTTGTTTATTTTTCTAGAATGGAGCTGCAGGAGTTGTTTGTAAATTTTTCAGATTAATTGTTTGTCTGTTGCTTCATTGGCTATTATTTTCTCCCATTCTGAAGGCTGTCTTTTCACCTTGCTTATAGTTTCCTTTGTTGTGCAAAAGCTTTTAATCAGTCTACTTTTCAATGTCCAATTCTAACTGTTGCTTCTTTACCCACATTACAGTTTTCTCAGGAGACAGGTAAGGTGGTCTGGTAGTCCCAAGTTTTAAAGAATTTTCCACAGTTGTTGTGCTCTACAGTCAAAGACTTCAGCGTAGTGAATGAAGCAGAAGGAGATATTTTTCTGGAATTCTCTTGATTTTTCTATGATCCAAAAGATGTTTGCAATTTGATCTCTGGTTCCTCTGCCTTTTCTAAACCAAGCTTTTACATCTGGAAGTTCTTGGTTCAGGAACTGTTGAAGCCTAGCTTGAAGGATTTTGAGAATCACTTTGCTAGCATGTGAAATGAGTGCAATTGTGTGGTAGTTTGAACATTTTTTTTGTGTCACTCTTTTTTGGGGATTGGAATGAAAATTGACATTTTGCAGTCTTGTGGCACCAATGAGTTTTCCTAATTTGCTGGCATGTCGAGTGCAGCACTTTCACAGCATCATCTTTTAGGATTTTAAATAGCTCAGCTGGAATTCCATCAGATCTACTAGCTTTGTTAGTAGTGATGTTTCCTACAGCTGGATTGACTTCACACTCCAGGATGTCTGGCTCTAGGGGGCTGGGAGGAGGGGGAATTGGATGAAGGTAGTAGAAAGGTAGAAACTTCCAGTAATAAGGAAAAAGTACTAGGGATGTAATATACAACATGATAAATATAATTAGCACTACTGTACATTGTATATGAAAGTCATTAGGAGGGTAGATCCTGGGGTTATCATTACAGAAAAAAATATCAAATTTATTTCTTCTATTTTGTATCTATATGATATGATGGATTTTCACTAAACTTACCAAAGTAATCATTTTATGATGTAACTCAAATCGTTATGCTGTACACATTCAACTGTTATATATGTTATATGTCAATTATATCGTCTTCCCAGGTCACACTAGTGGTACTGAACCCATCTGCCAATGCAAGAGACATAAAAGATGCCAGTGTGGTCCCTGGGTTGGGAAAATCCCCTGGACAAGGGCATAGCAACCATGCCAGTATTATTGTCTGGAGAGTCCCACAGAGAGAGGAGCCTGGCAGACTATGGACAGTATGGTTGCAAAGAGCTGGACACAAATGAAGCAATCTAGCATGCACACATTACAGTTCCAGTAGTGTGATCAGACAGGTACCAAGTTCATCTCATTCAGGTTTTTGTTGAGTAAGAAAAAAAAAAATGGTATTGATTAAAAGTGCAACAGAAAGGCTGGAAGAAGAGCTAAAGGCAGCGGTCTAGATGAGAGGTGAGGCTGATATAAAGTTGGACAGCAGTTTTACAGAGATAGACAGTGTGGCAGAGAGACTGCTTGGAAAACTTTTTAATACTGTTCTGCTGTTTATAACACTTCCAGACAAATTTCTTAACCACTGTACATCACCAGGCAGAAATTTTCACTGTGGTCAGATTACTTGCACAATCTTCTGCAGAAAGGATCACTATTTTTCCTAACACAGGTATTTCCTACAGGTAGTAGGTTGAATGATAGCCCTCAAAATGGTCTCTCCACATCCTAATCCTTGGAACCTGAGTATGTCACCTTATTAGGAAGGAAAAAAAAATAGTCTTTGCAAGTTTAACAAAGTCAAGAATCTTGAGTTAAGAAGATTATCCTAGTTTATATGAGTGAGTCCAAAATCCAATGATGTATCCTTACAACAGAAACATAGACAGCAATCTGTCACAGAGAAAAGAAAGACAGAGTAACAAATCACGTGTCATAGGCTTATTGAAAGGTGTCCACAGGAAATAGCAAGGACTCACATTTATGGACTTACAATGCAGTGGTAAAACATGGTAAAAATCCCCTGCTTCCCTCATAAGACATATCATATACAGAAAGGTTGTTTAATGGGCTTCCCTGGTGGCTCCTCCCCTGTAGTCCCCTTCCTCTCCTGCCTTCAGTCTTTCCAGATGAAGGCATCAGATGGTTGGATGGTATCAATGACTCAATGGGCATGAGTTTGAGCAAGCTCTGGAAGTTGGCAATGGACAGGGAATCCTGGTGTGCTGAAGTCCATGGGGTTGCAAAGAGTTGGACATGACTGAGCAACTGAACTGACTGGTGGTGGCTCAGATGGTAAGAAATCTGTCTGCAATGCCAGTGGGTTCAACCCCTGGTTTGGGAAGATCTACCTGCCTCCTGAGAAATCTGTATGAAGGTCAGGAAGCAACAGTTAAAACTGGACATGGTAAAACAGACTGGTTCCAAACTGGAACAGTAGTACATCAAGGCTGTATGTTGTCATCCTGCTTATTTAACTTAATGCAGAGTACATCATGAGAAATGCTGGGCTGGATGAAGCACAAGCTGGAATCGAGATTGCTGGGAGAAATATCAACAATTTCAGATATGCAGGTGACACCACCCTTATGGCAAAAGGTGAAGAGGAACTAAAGAGCCTCTTGATGAAAGTGAGAGAGGAGAATGAAAAAGCTGGCTTAAAACTCAACATTCAGAAAGCTAAGATCATGACATCTGGTCCCATCACTTCACAGCAAATAGATGGGGAAGCAATGAAAACAATGAGAGACTTTATTTTGTGGGGCTCCAAAATCACTGCAGATGGTGATTGCAGCCATAAAATTGAAAGAGACTTGCTCCTTGAAAGAAAAGCTATGACCAACCTAGACAGCATATTAAAAAGTAGAGACACTACTTTGCCAGCAAAGGTCAATCTAGTCAAAGCTATGGTTTTTCCAGTAGTCATGTATGGATGTGAAAGTTGGACTATAAAGAAGGCTAAACACTGGAGAATTGATGCTTTTGAACTGCGATGTTGGAGAGGACTCTTAAAGTCCCTTGGACTACAAGGATATCCAACCAGTCCATCCTAAAGGAAATCAGTCCTGAACATTCATTGGAAGGACTGATGTTGAAGCTAAAACTCCAAAACTTTGCCCACCTGATGCAAAGAGCTGACTCACTAGAAAAGACCCTGATGCTGGGAAAGGTTGAAAGTGGGAGGAGAAAGGGGGGATGAGATGGTTGGATGGCTAAGACTCAATGGACATGAGTCTGTGTATGCTCCGGGAGTTGGTGATGAACAGGAAATCCTTGCATGCTGCAGTCCATGGGGTCCAAAAAGTTGGACACAACTGAGCTACTGAACTGAACTGAGCAACTAAGCACAGCACAGCACAGCACAGGTTGTATAATAAGTAGTTAAATTTTTATGGGCTGAAATATGCTTATCCAAAATACATATGTTGAAGTACTAATGCAGACCTCAGCATATAAATGTATTTGGAGATAAAGTACTTAAATAAATAATTAATTTAAAATTAGGTCATTAGGGTACAGCCTCATCCATTGACTTGTGTTTGAAAGGAGATTAGAAGCGAGATCCAAACAGAGGGAATGGTGGCCATGTGAAGACACAGAGAGAAGATGGTAATCTCTGAAGAAATCAGCACCGCTAACACCTTGATCTTGAACTTTAAGTATCTAGAACTGTGAGAAAATAAATTCTGTTGTTTAAGCCACTTTGGTTGTAGCACAGTTTTATGGCAGCCATGGCAAATGAATACAGAGATAATCAGAGCATATTGTGTATTAACTATTCTTGTCACTATTAGGAAAGCCTGATAAGAAAGAGAATGACTTAGCACATAGAGAAAGCTGCTAAGAGAGATGAGAGGGATGAAGAAGAATTCTGCGTTGAGGAAGCTCTTCTCTGAAGACAGCATGCTGTTCTGCGCTATGCTTAGTCACTCAAGTCGTGTCCAACTCTTTGGGACCCCATGGACTGTAGCTCATCAGGCTCCTCTGTCCATGGTGATTCTCCAGGGGAGTACACTGGAGTGGGTTGCCATGTCATGCCCTCCTCCAAGGGATCTTCCCAATGCAGGGATCAAATCCAGGTCTTCCACATTGCAGGCCAGTTCTTGACCATCTAAACTACCAGGTAAGCCCCAAAATACTGGAGTGGGTAACCTACCCCTTCTCCATGGGATCTTTCTGACCCAGGAATTTAACCAGGGTCTCCTGTGCTGAGCTACCAGGAAAGCCCATATTGCTGTTTATCAGCAGTGTAGTAGTAGGGCACATGACTGAGCTGAAAACTCAACTGCTGCTTGAAGCAGCTCTAAGCATCAGCTCTCAAGGTAAAGCCTTAGCAAAAGATTGGGCTGCGACACAGGTCTTTTTTCCAGTGCCTGTTGTGAGTTCTCAGCCAAACAAGGGGTACCAGCCTGAGTAAAATATTTGATTTGGGTTGCTGTTTCATACCACACTCCAACTCTACCTTTTAAATGATTTTTAATTATCAATCACAAAACTAGGAGAGCTGGGATTGTGAATGGACCCCAAATTCTGTAAGTTTACAGACTTAAAATTTTCATCTAGTAAGGTGATCGGTGTTTTAAGGCACTCCTCTCCAGGTTCCTTGGTATTTCCAATTGGTCTAGATCTCCCAAGCACCAGAAATTTGCATGTTTTACTGATAGAGAAATTTTCCTTTTCTTTTCCCCAGTACTGTCTGCTCTTTGCATTCCAAAGGTGGTAGATATATGAAGCCTTTTTTATAACTCCTTTCACCAGAGACACCTGTTTCTGTTCAAAGGATAATAAAGCCTGTCTTATCTCTCCAGGAGCCAAGGTTTACATTCCTAGTTAGGGAATTTCTCCTTCTCCCCTAGGAGGAGATCTGTTTACATTCCAGAATAAAAGATAAACTCTTTCTCTTAACTCCAGAGGGGAGGAAGAAATGTGTCTGCACCCATATAAACTTCAAGATTCATAAGTTCAAAGTTCCTCTCCTGTGGTGCAGACCACTCTGTGTGTTCACAGAATATTTGCCTCTCATTACACAGCCCCATGAGGGAGTCGGAAACTGCATTAGGTATTCCGTGAGTAAGTAAAATAGTTTTTATTTTGGTTCTTTTTTTTTTTTCCTTTTGACTCTGATCAGGATCTGGTGTTTCTGCTGGCATGTGTGTGTATGTGTATATTTATTAATTTCTCTATCCATCATCTAATCTTTATATCAAACATATCTATATCTTTCTGTTTATCAATCTAACTGTACATATAGGGTGATATCTCAAATTCCTCACTCTTTCAGACTTATCAGTTATATGAAAGTGAAAAGTGAAAGTGCTAGTTACTCAGTCATATTGTACTCTTGGTGCACCCATAAACTGTATCCCACCAGGCTCCTCTGTCCATGGAATTCTCCAGGCAAGAATACTAGAGTGGGTAGCCATTCCCTTCTTCAGGAGATCTTCCCAATCTCAGGATCAAACCCAGTTCTCCTGGATTTCAGGCAGATTCTTTACTAACTGAGCCACCAGGAAAGCCCCTACCAGCTATATACCTAAGGTCAAATGGATATCACAAAGAACAAATGTGTAAGAAGTCTTCTAAGTTTTTTGTTGTGGTTGAGAATTGTATCACAGAAAGAATAACACAAAACAAAAAACAAACATAAAAAAATATTGCAAACCTAGCCTACAACCTTTCATAACCATTTCTAGGCCAACAAACCTACATCAATATAATTGTCATTTTAAAGCCATTCGGCTTCCGAAAAGAACATCTGTTTCATTGCCAATCTCACATGTGGACAGAGAGTATAATGGACAAAAATAAACCTTCCAGAAAGAAGGATCCAGAGGCCATAGAGAAAAATGAAAAAGGCAGCTCATGCCAGAGAACAAACCCAGCTACTAACAGATGGTCTAACAGAAATTAACTGCACTGCCAGTGCAAGGAACCTTCAATTCCTTCCCCAACTAACGACTGCCTTGTGTTTTCCATTCTTCCTTTTCCGAATGCAGGTTGCAAATGGGTTACTCATTATCTAAGGACAATTGCATACTCAATGTGTTAGGGACACATAACTTGAATTTTAATTTGCAGGTATAGAGTCCACTGTTCCATCTAGAGCAGCACTTAAATAGAAGATGTTAAAACTGACTGTGTGTTTTATCACAACTGGCAAATGCTATTAAAAACACAATGATCTTTGATTGACCTCACTATGTCAGAACCTCACTGGACTGGCCAATGAACAACAGTTCCTGTTTGAATCATTTGTATGCAGACCCCTAGACTTATTTCTTCCTAGCCATAGAACAACTTTTCAATCTCATTACCATCACTAGGAAGAAATAACATAACATATTCTTTACCCTTTCTAGGTGTTGTATGTTCATGGGATTTTCCAGGCAAGAATACTGAAGGGGGTTGCCAGCAATCAAACATCTCTAATTTAGCCCCCTTAGTGAATTTTTTTTTTTTTTTTCTCATTAGTAGGTCTCCTTGTTTGGCAAGTTAAATTCAGTTTGCTGATGTAGTACTTTTCTTTTTTTTTTTTTTAAATCATGCCATTTTAAAGATTATCTGAAGTTGTTTCCAGAGTTCATGGTACAACAAAGAGCCATATCTAGACCTGATAAAATGGGACTACGTATCACATAGAATCTCAGAGACTGAGTTGAATGAAGTAACAGGTTGGGATGTTAGGGTATTTTCCCCTTAGGAAAGAGACTGAATGAATATAATAGAAAAATAAATAGCATAATTATGTAATTAAGACAGCTATTGGAACAAACAATATATTTCCTTCCCATCTTTGATATCAAAATATCATTTGACTGTCCGATATTTTGCTGTCTATGTAGAACCTTTGTTAACCTTATTGCTATGACTATGCATGGCATGAAAATCCCATGGATGGTGGAACCTGGTAGGGTACAGTCCATGGGGTCACAAAGAGTCAGACATGACTGATGGACTTCACTTTCACTTTCATGACTATGCAGAAAAGTTCTGCTTACTTCCCCTGGGAAGTAAGTAGAGGTATATGAAATTTCCAGGAATGTTCTTGAAATGATAGCATGCTGTGTTTTTGTCTTTTCTTCTTTGACCTGCTTCTTCTTGAGGATTATAATGCAAATGAGATGGCTGTGGTGGGTTGGCCAATAAGGAAGTAAGTTGATATAGGGACTAAAGGCTATATAAGGTGGAACAAGTTAAAAGTAAATTGTTTTAGAAGCTCTAGGAAACTAATAGAGGTTTTCTGCCAGAAAACAGTAGGCTGCTGTAATTGACACCTAAAACTTTTCGTGGCACTGGTTTTAGGTAAAGGATAGAGCCTGGCAAAATTTGGAGATGCACCATAATAAAAGTCATTTGTCCTGAAAAAGTGGTTGGTAGAAACATGGAGTTTAAAGATTATTCCAGTGATAGCTCAGAGGAAGCGAAGAACACTATTGAGGAAATTTATATTATCTCAGAGAACACAGATTGTCATGAGCAGCTGTTGGTAGAAATATGACCGTTAAAGGTGCTTCTGGGAAGTGATGGAATGAAATGAGGAACAGGATACTGTAATTGGAGGAAAGGTGATCCTTGTTATAAAGTTTCAGAAAATTGAGCTGAATTGTTTTCTACTGTTGGATGTTCAATGTTCAGATATAAGTGATGAGATTGGACATTAATCTGAGAGATTTCTAAGGCAGGTGATAAAGCTGAAGCCTGGCTTTTCTTTACTGATTATATTAAAAGTGTGAAAGGAAAGAGATAAATTGAGGAAGGAGCTGCTAGCAAGAAGGAATCAACATTTGACGCAGAAGATACTTAGCCCATCTGGATTGTTAACACTAAGAAATCGCTGTTGTAAAGTGGAGATCTAGAGATCTCCAGATCTGTTCTGGAGATCGAGTAAAGTGTGAGGCTGGATAATCATCCTGAGGTGATTAGGTGTGTGATTCAAAGATACAATCAACCTTCTTGGGAGAATTTAGGAATTGAAACAGGATTATTTAGGAAGGCTTGATGCACAATCCCCTTTCTAATGATGTGGTTCCTCTCAACATAAACAGAAAAATTCACATTTTTTGACAATGCCATACAACAGAAACACCAGCAATTTGACTGAAAAGGAAAGAGATGGAACAGAATGAGGGCAAGCTGTCAGTCTGGGATTCTACAGTAAGGAAACGCGTTGAGAGTTACTAGGCTGAAAACATGCGCTAACCTTCAAATACAGGAGGAATGACTACAAAGATGCTGAGCACAATGGATTCCCTGCCAAAGGTAAGAGAGACATGGAACAGGCTTATAAACTTGACTGTACTTCCCAATTAATTTTATCCTTCTAATCAAGCAGTCTGCCATTTTTTGTTGATTTCTAGTTGTTTTATTAGTTAAAATACATAGAAGCAACATCATAAGACCTTAAAGTGTGGGAAAAAATGTGCTTACATGCTTGCCTAAATTATGTATTTGATTAAAATTGCTATAACAGCCATGCCTTTCTAACCAGTAAAATGAATCTCATGCATCAAGGTAATGACTAGACCTTTAACATGATGTATTATACAGCAAAATACCTGTAGAAATGAGTATGGAAAGAATAATTACAAAGAAAGTGTGCATTTGAGAAAACAACTTTGCAATTAGAGGAATGCCGATATTTCTGTTTGCTCTGTGCATTTTCAGTAACACCAGCATGGCATTTTAACAATTATAAGATATTACAAACTATTAAATGTAATAATGAGTGTTTATCTATGAAGAATATTTTAAAGTTAAATACCTTGAATCATTTTATGTTTATATGTCAAATACATACAGCAATTATTTTGCTTGCAAGATAGTAGCAATTTATTTTCTAAAGTTAGCTTATGTAACTTACTAGCTTCATTAGTTTGCCCCCTCAGTGACTTGATTCTTTGGCACTAGGAATATATACTGGAAAAATTATATATATATATATATATATATATATACTTAAAGAAATGCTTTTAAGAGTAATCAAAACTCCACAATTTTTACAATATTAATTCAGCCTTCTGAAAATACTTTCTTGGAACATCTTTCTGAAATCTCATAAGTTCTCCTACATTACTATGTAGAAGCAAAGGACTGGTCTCCAACACAAATGCAATATTAGGCCAATGATAGAAACTTAATAGAGAAAAAAAAAGTATTTCAAATCCTAATCAAGTTGCCTAAGACAGGGAAAAAAAAAATGGTAGCCAGAGTGGGAAATAAACATGTCTTTCAAATAAATTTAGTTACAGTCAATAGAATTTAATAATGAAAAAGGAATTAATTGCAGTAAACAAACCAAAGTAATGAATCATAAGGTTGCAAAAACAAAAGCAAAACCAACACCGTAATAACACTTTTTTAAAATATTTAATTATCATTTTAGGTTGTAAATGATTTCATAAAGATAACCTCTTTGTATTTTAATTGTAATGTTTACAATAGCCTTATTAGGTTGGAAAATCAAGAGTTTGTTTTTCTACTATTTTGATTAGAAACTAAACCTTTAGGAGATAACACTGTCAAACAAATAGCTAGTGAGCATCATCACTCATCCCTAGGTCTCCTCAGTCTCTTAATCTTTCTACTACCCTAATTTTCAGTTACTGGCATCGAAATGCTGCCCACATGATATTAAAGGTAAACTGATTAGCTGTAATTTCCTGAGCCATAGTTTACAAAGAATACTTATAAAGGTTTCAAAATGTGTGTGGTTATCGAATTTGGGGATTTATTTAAAGCTGAGGGCCTCTCAAAAGATATCATTATTTCCCTTAAAAGGTAATGAGATTAAAAAATCCAGCTTTGTGCAAAAGCAATGATCCAACAAACAAATTTAGAAGATATTCAGAACAGGACCAGAGAGGCTGATAGTTGAAACTGCGTGGTAACACTGAGAAAATTCCTATCTGTTTGTTGAGTATTGATTATTTAACAAACACCTTTTTGAAGTGTGTGTGTGTGTGTGTGTGTGTGTGTGTGTGTACATGCATATAGATAGTCAGATAGAAAGAGATGCAATAGAGTTGAGACAATATATACTTATAATAGGGCTTTCTCTGGTGGCTCAGTGGTAAAGATTCATCTGCTAAGCAGGAGACAGGGTTTCAATCCTGGGATGGGGAATAGCTCCTGGAGAAGGAAATGGAAATACATTCCAGTATTCTTGCCTGGGAAATCCCATGGACAGAGGAGCCTTGTGGGTTCCATGGGGTCACAAAGAGTCAGAAACTAATTAGTGATTAAACAATGACAACAGCAAATACCTCTGATGAACTTATAATAAGCATGTGATCATAGCCTTGGAATAAACTCATATTGAGAAGAAAAGCAGTAGACGTGAAAGAATATAAATCAGAGCAAATGTTATTATTTGATTCATACCTGGCTATAGTCATTTACCTAATCCTAAGTAAGAAGGGAATTAAAAACTTTGATTTCAATGTTTTTCCTCTTTTAAGGACTTCCACTAGGGAAAAAAAAAATCAGCCTTGATCTCTCAGCAGATTTTCACATCAATTCATATACTGTTTAGTCCCTAAGTTGTGTCCAACTCTTTTGTGACCCCATTGACTGTAGCCCATCAGGCTCCTCTGTTCATGGGATTTTCCAGGCAAGAATACTGGAGTGAGTTGCCATTTCCTTCTCCAGGAGATCTTTCCAACCTTGGGATCAAACCCATGTCTTCTATATTGCAAGTAGATTCCTTACCACTGAGCCACCAGTCTGGTTATAATACTACCTAATTAAAAAGAAATAAAGTTTAAATTACACATTCAATCACATTGCCATGCAGTACAAGCTTCATATATCTGCCTTTCATTTACCATACTATACGTAAATTCCTTGTCCTTCTCTGTCTCTCCACCAATTGTGAGTTTAAGGGTGGCACATCATAATTTTTTGTCCTCCATCATATCCTTAAAATCTACTTACCTTTTACAAGGTAGAATTTTATGTTGCTTTTTATTTAATATTAAAAAAATATTTTGTGTTTTCATACATTTTTTAAAATGTAAAACCTCATTAGTTATTGGTATCAACAGTCATGTGGACTAGGTAGAAACTATTTTCAGTAAGTTAGCACAGGTAAGAAAATTGGATAGCAGAGTGGAGATTTCCATTTTTTTTTTTTATTAGTATCTGTAAAAGTTAAGGATTGAAGTTAAGTGAAAATTGGTCAGTTTTATCTGACTCTTTGTGACCCCATGAATAGTCCATGGAATTCTCCAGGCCAGAATACTGGGGTGGGTAGCCGCGCCCTTCTCCAGGGGATCTCCCCAACCCAGGAGTCAAACCCAGGTGTCCTACATTGCAGGCGGATTCTTTACCAGCTGAGCAACAGGGAAGCCGGAAGAATTAAAGAAGCTAACTCATTAAGATAAGAAACCACAGACGGTTTAGAATTTCAGGGATAACTTTTATTTGAGGCATGGTGTTTGTAATTGAAATCAATGTCTCCACCACTAGAATAAGGACTAATCTAGCACAGAAAGATGCTTAATAAAAGCCTTCCTGCCCTGTGCTTATGTTTCAAAATAACTGATCTCAAAGCAGGCCAACTATTCAATGTACAAGTTTCTAGCTACCAAAATCATTTTTAAAATATTGAAAATATCTTCCAACCTTGCTACATGAATTAACAGAGGTGATGGTAGTGGTGAAATTTCAATTCACTACCAGTGAGCATTGTAACATTCAAATTATATATTAGGCATATGTTATACATACACAAATTCTATATATTACATACAATATGGATTGATTATTTATAATTGTACATTATATATTACATATGAAAAAGCATATTACATACCCACATTATATATAAATATATTATTTACATATAAATTAACATGCATATATTTATACTGAAGCCAACACTGCTAAATTAAACCCAACATCATTTAAATCAAAATACACAGAAGAAGCAGATTTTACCACATTCTAAAACGGCTTCTTTGGTGGCTCAGGCAGTGAAAAATATGTCTGCAATATGAGAACTGGGTTCAATTCCTGGGTCAGGAAGATCCCCTGGGGAAGGGAATGGCTACTTTCTCCACTATTCTTGCCTGGAGAATTCCATAGACAGAGGAGCCTGGAGGGCTACAGTCCATGGGGTAGCAAAAAGTTGGATATCACTGAGTGACTGTCACAAAATGTCCCTAAAATGATGACCAATTGCAGTAGTAAAATTATTCTTCCACATTTGCCTTATTTTTCCCCCAACAATGGTAATTGATTTTATCTCCACTAAATAATGTTGTAAAGTTTTTGGGTTTTTTTTTTTTTTCAGAAGATAATAATTTATCTGAATGTGTACTATCAGTATTCCTTACTATGCCATACTGGCTTTCCTATACTGAAAGTATTAAACCATAAACTATAGGCTAGTTTATTTAAACTAATACATCAACAAAGTTCCAAGAAACTACTTGCACATACAGTACCTAAACTACATCTCTAGGAATTATCTACAGTCGCTTCAAGGTAGTGTTTGTGCAAGAAAAAAAGCATTAAAGTCTCACGTAAGTTCTCAAAGAATAAGAAAGTACAGTCTCAGAACTCTGTTTTCTGTATTAAAGACTTCCATAGCAGCTAAGCCTCTTTGAGTTTTAGAAAATTGTGTTTTTCTCCTCCTCTTTGAAAAACCTCTCACATACGGTTTCTTCTATTTGTTAGTTTGCTTCTTTGAGGTACACAATTGTAACACAGCAGTCTCTAGGCTGATATCCAAAGAGTGTTATAAACTAAAAACAAAACAAAAAAGAGAACTCTAGCTCAGGTTATATTTATTTTTTATTTATATTTCTTATTTCCCCATTAGAAAAATTCATTGAAATGCATTGTAGTCTATAAAGATGAAACTTATTGATTGGTTTAGAATACCACAACATACTGATTTTAAAAACTAAAGGACAAAATGAGAGTCATGTCTCCTTTCTCTTTCTTTTAACAAAACACATGTTAACTGCTGAATAAAAACCTCTTCTGCTTCAATCTTGGTTTGGATTTCCTCTTTTTTTTTTTTTTTTTTTTTAATTTTTTTTATTTTTTTTAATTATTGTTTTAGCCATACATTGTTATGATATCACCATGGGTTTACATATGCTTCCCCTCCGGGTCCCCCCTCCCTCCTCCCTCCCCCCCGGGAAATCTCGCTGCACCAGTCCCGAGCATCAATCCTGGGCTGGCGATTGATTAGACACATGACAATTAACATGCTTCAATGCCCTTCTCCCATATCATCCCACCCTTACCCTCATCCACAAAGTCCACAAGTCTGTTCTATACATCTGCGTTCCTTTTGTTGTCTCCTCTTTTATCTATAACTGAAGATGAATCTATTGTTTCCATTAGATGTCCCTATATAATATTCATAAATATTATTGCTGTGATGAACCATTGAAATAGAGCAAATAGAGGAGGAGAGAAGACCAAAGCCTGCCTACTCCTGCTGAGCTGCTGGTAGCAGTTGCCCAGAGCATGGTGTTATTTAAAGGTTTTGAGACTGAAATGTAGTTCTAGGGAAGGATGTCTGAGTCAAGCAGTGCTTTTTCACAACTGAAAGCTAAATGCTTAGGTAAGTGGCTGCTACACAGTAAATGTGGCAAAGGTGTACAGTATAATTATTACTTTATGACAATTATGATAATATGATTATTGCTGCTGTTATTAAAATTTGGCTCAACAGTTAAATAAAGCTGACATTTCATTTAGAATATGACTAGAAAAAAATGGCAGGAAATGAAAGTGTGTATATCTTTCCAATGAAGAAAAGTAATGCTAGATTTGAAAAATGATGACTAAAACAAATCCATCTGGGATTAATAAATGGTATATATTAGATTTAATGCAATAGAATTCTGAGAGATGAGAGACAGAAGCTGCTCAAAAGTTGAAGGTAGAAATAGTACTATAGGTGCCAGATTTCGAATATGCCACACCAACCTGCCTTTCCAATTGGCCATTATGAAAAAAAAAATAGTATGGATAAGAAATAGAAAGAAAAATGGATATAGCAGGAAAGATGGAATCTGAACTGCAAGATAAAAGTAAAGGGGACTGAATGTTGATGCCTGTGATTTTGAAGTAGTTCTGGAAATACACTGGTCAGAAGAGTAAGATATGGAGAAAAGAAGATAAAAAAGGAGATATTAAAATACTGAGTTTTATTTATTAAAATCAAGTCACAATGATCTAAAAATAAATGAAATATTCTGTATAGTATAAACTTTCCTCTATTAATAGATAATTTTAACAACTGACAACACACACTCCTGTGAATGACTGTATATTACTGGTAATTATAATAATGTATCAAAAAGGTGGGAATTATCTCAATTTTATAGATGATAAATTGGGGTTCATTGAAGCCATTTGCTCACCACATATGATTACTAGGTGGTTAAAAACAGGATTTACATCTTCATCTTTCTGACCATCCAAAAGATCTGCACATCATCTCAGTAAACTTCCTCAGGTTACTTAAACCATAAATAAGTGCCAAAAAATTGATGCTTTCAAACTGTGGTTCTGGAGAAGACTCTGAGAGTCCCTTGGACAGTAAAGAGATCAAACTAGCCAATCCCAAAGGAAATCAGTCCTGAATATTCATTGGAAGGACTGATGCTGAAGTTGAAGCTCCACTACTTTGGCCACCTGATGCAAAGAGCCAACTCATTGGAAAAGACCCTGATGCTGGGAAAGATTGAGGGCAGGAGAAGGGGACGATAGAGATTGAGATGGTTGGATGGCATCACTGACTCATCGATGGACATGAGTTTGAGCGAGCTCCAGGAGATAGTGAAGTACAGGGAAGCCTGGCGTGCTTCAGTCCATGGGGTAATAAAGAGTCAGACACAACTGAGTGAGCAACAACAATAAAAAGGATATATTGGTCAGCACAATTTAAGCTTAAAAGAGTCATCTATGTCACCACTTTCAAACATTATTTCTTCCTTGATGACAATTTTTAAAGTACATAAGTTCTACTATTCAATGAAATTTATTCACTTTTATTAGTGAAATGTGATTTTTTTAATTTACATATTTTTAACTCAATACTTTATTGTTGATATATTTGAGAAATGCAGGCAAAACAGCTTCAATTTATGTTATCTTTAATACAAGATTTCTGATTCTTACATGGCTTTCTGGAAAAATCATGACTTAGCATGCCTATGTGCCACTCAGTCATGTCCCACTCTTTGCGACCCAATGGACTGTATCCCATCAAGCTCCTCTGTCTATGGGATTTACTAGGCAGGAATACTGGAGTGGGTTGCCATTTCTCCTCCAGGGGATCTTCCTGACCCAGGGATCAAAGTCTCATCTCTTGTGTCTCCTGTGTTGGTGGGTGTATTTTTTACCACTGCACCACCTGGGAATCATGACTTTAGAGGATGGGGTTATGTGATTTTCAGGAAGACTTCAGGGATACTCCACATTAATTTATCTGTTGAGGCAATGACTGGGTTAGGCTAATTGGATGATGATTGAATCCTGTATTTCAGTGTTTACTCAATTAAAATAGTTTGGCTTTCTTCTTTGAAGACAGTCACCTTATTCAGGTGACAAGTGAGAATATTAATAGAATATGCAGAATAATGTATTTTTTTAAACCTTCAGTTCAGTTTAGTTCAGTCACTCAGTCGTGTCTGACTCTTTGTGACCCCATAAATCACAGCACGCCAGGCCTTCCTGTCCATCACCAATTCCCAGTCTACCCAAACCCATGTCCATTGAGTTGGTAATGCCATCCAGCCATCTTATCCTCTGTTGTCCCCTTCTCCTCCTGCCCCCAATCCTTCCCAGCATCAGGGTCTTTTCCAATGAGTCAACTCTTTGCATGAGATGGACAAAGCATTGGATTTTCAGCTTCAACATCAGTCCTTCCAATGAACACCCAGGACTGATCTCCTTTAAAATGGACTGGTTGGATCTCCTTGCAGTCCAAGGGACTCTCAAGAGTCTTCCCCAACACCACAGTTCAAAAGCATCAATTCTTTGGTGCTCAGCTTTCTTTACCATTTTTAAACCTTAGTTGTTTTTAATTTAAAATGTCTTTCTTCATCCCCATGGTAGACACACATCAACAGTATGAAATTTCCATAGACTTTCCAAGAAAAGGATTCCTTTGATCAGCGTTTTCCAATCTTTAGTATGTATAACAAGCAGCTAGCTTCCACAGCTCTAATTCCAACAGAAATAAAAACACACTGTTGTGTTTAAAATTAAATACTGGTGACTCTATTCATGTAGTATTACTATAAACATATGCACATAATTCAACCTCGGTCCATATGATATAGCCAATTGAATTAGAATTCAATGTTCTATTGCAATTTAGAAATGTATGCATGTTTTTCAGTTTTTTTTTTTTACAGGGCCACTGATAGTTAACGACTAAAATTAGCTATTACTAAAAGTTTGCAATACTAAAATTATTTTGAGTCATATTTTGAAAATACATATATGTTTAACTAATGAAAGAAAAAAAAAAAAGAAAGTGAAGCTATTCAGTCGTCTCTGACTCTGCGACTCCATGGACCATAGCCTTTCCAGCTTCTTAATCGAAGGGATTTTCCAGGCAAGAATACCGGAGTGGGTTGCCATTTCCTTCTCCAGGGAATCTTCCAGACACAGGGATCGAACCCAGGTCTCAGACACTGCAGGCAGACTCTATCACCTGTGCCATCAGGGAAGCCCTTAACTAATGAAATATTTATTGAATTGATGTTGATCCATTCCTTGCTATCTTATCTTCATAGAAAGTTATTCTGAATAGGATGATAGCACATAAAAATACTGTGTATCTAATACTGTAAAAATAGAAAAGCTACCTCAAAAATATAAGCTAAAAACTACATCTTCTTTACCGCATAGTTGCTTAATTATGACTTATATTGTTTATAAATAGATTATTTGTAGGTTTCCCATTTTTATAACCTTAACAATAATTGAAAATTATTACACACATCTATTATATTCATTATTGAGATGGAAAATGTGACATAGCTAAGTGAGGGAAAATCACATTGTAAAATATGCCTAGTGTTGAGGATGAGAAACCCATGCCTACTCTTGGTCTATAATAAAAGCTTTATATAAACAGTCACTTAAAACTTTAATCCTTTTTGTTTTTAAGAAAATGATGCACCTTTTTTTGCCCATGTCCAGTTTCTCCAGCTGTGTGATATGTTCCTATTCTTTCTTTCCTTTGTAGGAATTTGGTTTCATTTATAATTTACAGTCAATTGTATTTCCAATATTTCCCTCCTTCCAGTTGTTTTCATCAAAATACTAAAATGCTCTATCATCAAAGTAATCCTCCTTCAAGCCTACATCCCTGTAGACACCAGCCACCATCTTAGCTTTAGTCTTACATTAACCAATTCCTCTAGAAAGATAATTACTTCATCATTCTTGCTGTATTTTTTAATATCTCATGGAATATTTTATTGACAACTCTGCTACTGTTATCTAATTAGTAGTTCTACATTGGGAAAAAATTGAAGCTAGCAACATAGACCTGGGAATCATCATAATTCAATTAATTATTGGAACTTAATTAGGAAAAAATATCCCCCAGGGATTATGTATGGAGTGAAAATCCAGGGGAGAAAATACTGAACTCAAAGTGTCTCGGGGCTTAAGAAGAACAAAGGCAGAGAACCTGAACAAGCATGACTGCCTAGAAAAGTTTCAGGAAAACAAGAGTAGACTGCTAGAAAGAATACTGAGAGATCAGTGTTCCAAGAGAAAAGAGTGATCAAAAAGCTAAGATATCACATGAGGGGGTAAGATTTACCAATAAGAAAGTCACAGTAAACTTGTCCACAGAGGCATCTCTGGAATGACAGAGGTAGCAAGAAGATCATATAGTTTTGAAAGATGACTAAATGGGCAGTGAGGATGCAAATATAACATTTTTCATATCTCTATTTTAAAGAATCTGAAATGGAAATTTCTAGAATAGCAGCTATGGCTTGTGAGCTTAAGGCAAAGTTGTGCTTTAAAATACTGTTTACATCACCTTAGCATTTGTTGTTGCTATTGGTCATCCAGTTGTGTCTAACTCTTTGTGACCCCATGGACGGCAGCACGCCGGGCCTCCCTGTCCCTCACCATCTCCCAGAATTTGCCCAAGGTCACACATATCATCACATTATCTTATCAGTGTGCTAGTATTTTATTTAACTTTTCCTTCTTTATTTGTTGGGTTGTTAACATTCTTCAGAGATTTTTGATATATTGATGGCACTATTTTGGAAAAATAATGCCAATTGAATTGAAGTTTTCTGGATTTATACCAAACGGAATATTTTCTGTCTCTTTTCATCAGTTCAGTTCAGTCACTCAGTCGTGTCCAACTCTTTGCAACCCCATGCACTGCAGCACACCAGGCCTCCCTGTCCATCACCAACTCCCGGAGTTTACCTAAACCCATGTCCATTGAGTCAGTGATGCCATCCAACCATCTCATCTGCTGTCGTCCCCTTCTACTCCTGCCCTCAATCTTTCCCAACATCAGGATCTTTTGAAATGAGTTGGCTCTTCACATCAGGTGGCCAAAGTATTGGAGTTTCAACTTCAACATCAGTCCTTCCAATGAACACCCAGGACTGATCTCCTTTAGGATGGACTGGTTCAATCTCCTTGCAGTCCAAGGGACTCTCAAGAGTCTTCTCCAACACCACAGTTCAAAAGCATCAATTCTTCAGCACTCAGCTTTCTTTATAGTCCAACTCTCACATCCATACATGACTACTGGAAAAACCATAGCTTTGACTAGATGGACCATTGTTGACAAAGTAATGTCTCGGATTTTTAATATGCTGTCTAGATTGGTCATAACTTTCCTTCCAAGGAGTAAGCGTCTTTTAATTTCATGGCTGCAATCACTATTTGCAATGATTTTGGAGGCCCCAAAAATAAAGTCTTCCACTCTTTCCACTGTTTCCCCATCTATTTCCCATAAGGTGATGGGACCAGGTGCCATGATCTTAGTTCTCTTAATGTTGAGCTTTAAGCCAGCTTTTTCACTCTCCTCTTTCACTTTCATCAGGAGGCTCTTTAGTTCCTCTTCACTTTCTGCCATAAGGGTGGTGTCGTCAGCATATATGAGGTTATTGATATTTCTCCCAGCCATCTTGATTCCAGCTTGTGCTTCCTCCAGCCCAGAGTTTCTCATGATGTACTCTGCATATAAGTTAAATAAGCAGGGGACAATACAGCCTTGATGTACTCCTTTTCCTATTTGGAACCAGTCTGTTGTTCCATATCCAGTTCTAACTGTTGCTTCCTGACCTGCATATAGATTTCTCAAGAAGCAGGTCAGGTGGTCTGGTATTCCCGTCTCTTTCAGAATTTCCTACAGTTTATTGTGATCCACACAGTCAAAGGCTTTGGCATAGTCAATAAAATAGAAATAGATATTGTTCTGAAACTTTCTTGCTCTTTCAATGAGCCATCAGATGTTGGCAATTTGATTTCTGGTTCCTCTGCCTTTTCCAAAATCAGCTTGAATATCTGGAAGTTTATGGTTCATGTATTGCTGAAGCCTAGCTTGGAGAATTTTAAGCATTTCTTTACTAGTATGTGAGATGAGTGCAATTGTGAGGTAGTTTATGTATTCTTTGGCATTGCCTTTCTTAGGGATTGGAATGAAAACTGACATTTTCCAGTCCTGTGGCCATTGCTGATTTTTCCAAATTTGCTGGCATTTTGAGTGCAGCACTTTCACAGCATCATCTTTTAGGATTTGAAATAGGTCAACTGGAATTTCATCATCTCTACTAGTTTTGTTCATAGTGATGCTTTCTAAGGCCCACTTGATTTCACATTCCAGGATGTCTGGCTCTAGGTGAGTGATCACATCATCATGTTTATCTGGGTCGTGAAGTTATTTTTTGTACAATTCTTCTCTGTATTCTTGCCACCTCTTCCTAATATCTTCTGCTTCTGTTAGGTCCCTACCATTTCTGTCCTTTATTGTGTCCATCTTTGCATGAAATGTTCCCTTTGTATCTCTAATTTTCTTGAAGAGCTCTCTAGTCTTTCCCATTCTATTGTTTTCCTCTATTTCTTTACACTGATCACTGAGAAAAGCTTTCTTATCTCTTCTGGATATTCTTTGGAACTCTGCATTCAGATGGGTATATCTTTCCTTTTCTCCTTTGCTTTTCACTTCACTTCTTTTCACAGCTATTTGTAAGGCCTCCTCAGACAGCCATTTTGCTTTTTTGTATTTCTTTTTATTGGGGATGGTCTTGATCCCTGTTTTCTGTACAATATCTTGAACCTCTGTCCATAGTGCCTCAGGCACTCTGTGTATCAGATCTAGTCCCTTAAATCTATTTCTCACTTCCACTGTATAGTCATAAGGGATTTGATTTAGGTCATACCAAATGGTCTAGTCATTACAGTCTATTATTTTTCTTACATTATAGTTAGTCATAGAACCACAATCATTCTTAGGTCGTATATTTTCATTTTACAAAATAGGGAGGTTGCAACTTTTAGACAAAACTACTCTAAAGGCTTTGAGTGTTTTCTTGACGCATGTGCTGGTTAAGTAAACTCATCTCGACATTTCATAGAGTGAAACTTTTTTTTTCCTTTACCTTCATTCTTCCTATCCCCACCTCAACTTCATCCTTTCTTCAATTCCTTCACATTCTTCTCCCTCCTTCTATTTCTCTTCTTCTCCCTATTCTCTTTTTTGTGTTACTGCTTCTCCTCCTCTAATATTTTTCTCTTTAAGAGATGAATAATTGGATATGCGGATGAATATTAAGAACTGTCAGTTTTTCCTAGAAAGATTGTACTCTTCAGGGGAAAAAAATGAAATAATTTCTATCAGAACTAGACCACTTAGTTATAAAACTAAAAGAACTTACAGAGCTTGTGTTCTATTTGCTTACGTTTTTTTTCTTTTTCCTTATCTTTTTTATATTCTTTTCTAAGTACCTGCAGACACTCAGTAAGTAAGTTGATTTTCATTTGGCAAATTGAATTTTAAAAACTTTAAGATACTGCTTCTTTCCATGAAGTCCTCCAATGATTATAGATAGGATTCTTCTGTGTAAACTGATGATAGGTCTGCTTTACAAGACTATAATGTACCCTATTTATTATAGAATAAATATACATAATCAAATACATGAAACACATAGAAAATAATTTCTGGCATACATAATATCCTTATAGTGTTCAAGATTGTGTTTAGCTGTAAGAAACAGATATCCCCAAACTGAATATAAGACAACTTAACTCTCATGTAAATGTAAATAGAGACAGGTTATCCACAGATGGTATAGCAACTTTGCAACTAAAAGCCTTCACAGATGAAAACATCTTTCTAGTTTACAGTCTATCATCCCTAGGGTGTGATTCTTTCCTTCATGATCCAAGATAGTAACTAGATGTCAATCCATTCCACTAATGTTGCAGGAGCATGATGAGTGGAGAAAAAAATAACAAAGGTATGTACTTTCTAACAAAGGCCCAAAGGCTAGGCACCCTATTTCTGTTTTCTTTTCATTGTCAAAAGCTAGTTACATGGCCACATCTGGCTTCACAAAAAAAAACTGAAAACATGTTTTTATTCTGGGAAACTAAATGCGGAGATAAAATGTGAAAGTTTTATTGCACACTTACGTGAGAAGAGACAGTAAGACCAGAAAAAATGGTACTGGGTGATCTGTAGTTGGTTGAGTCCCAGGATGCAGAAACTTGGGTATGGAGGACTGGCTATAGAGTTAATGCAAAATTTTGACTATGGGAAGCAGTGTTATACCCAGTGTTGTTCAAAGGTCAATTAAATGGATAGATAGCTAGTGATATCTTTCTATTAAGAGATATGCTTTCCATTAATTCAGTTCTTTGGATACTTGCTATATGCTGGGCCCTAAGTCAAGCACTCCACAGACAGGCATTATAACTTGAGTGGCAAGGCAAAGAAAAGTGGAAAACTTGGAAATCTGATGCAGGCATATGGCTAGTCTGTCTGGATATTAAATCAGTTTTTTTACTCTTTCAGCATATCTACTTACAAAACTGAGAGAATAACATTTATTTTGGAATTTGTTGTTAATCCCAACACCAATACACAAAACAAAATCACATGTTCTTCAAGACTTCAGAATGCTCTCTTCAACTTTGCCCCTTTTTTACATGATATGTCTTGACTGAGACTCAGTTTAGAATAGAACAGTACTTCCCTGATAACTGAGTGGTTGAGGCTCATCATGCCTGCCAATTCAGGGAACATGGGTTCCATCCCTGTTCCAGGGAGATTCTACATGCCACAGGGTAAAATGACTTTAGTATAAACTTTGAAACTACCAAGTTACCTCTTATTTAGTCCTAAATCTTCTTTCTGTTAATCAATATCCCGCCTTCTTTTAACTACTTTCAACCCACCCTCCAAGGAAAGCATTTTTCAACAAATGAAATTCTTAGCTATCACTAGTTTTGCACATCCCTCTATGATGCTTATTTTATACCTATAAACTAAATATGAATTTATTAGATCAATGTAACAAAAATATTTTCCATGGAGATTACTCTCTTTTTTGAAGTAGATATGTTTCATGCTAAGTTATCCATATCGGAATCTATTAAATTTTGTGGTTTTGGAAACATCTGTACAAAGCTCTTATGAAAATGTGCAAGTCAGTAGGTTGTATTTGTGACACCAAAACAATCAGTCTCTAAAGTTAATTGGACCGTTCAAAGTCACAGAATCTTTGAATGAGCAATGAAGAGTACCCAATTAATATTGATAGCCAGATAATAAGGTAATAAAGTCTGAAGGAGACTAATAAAAACTCAATGCAAATATACCTCCACAATTATCTCAGTGTAATATACCAATTACAGTACCTACCATTTATCATGATCAAGACTGACTACTTTTCCATTTGCCTTTTATATATACCTAAACCTCTTTTACTACTTAAGGAAATATCTTTAATACATGCAGTCCTAATGGGGAAGTGATTTTCTGCTAAATTAACTTATTAGAAGGAATCTACTGACTACCAGTGTATCCCCTCCATGCTCCAGACACTCTAGCTATTTCAGGTGTTCAAACTAATTGTCCTCCCAGTAATTACAGGGACCACTCAAACCTCCTGAGGATTACTTGCATCTCATGGTTTATGGCAGACAGATGAAAGAATTTTCCATGATACATCTCTGAAACAGGTACAGAGAAACAGGATACTGGTGACTACCTTGTGCAGATGAAAGAATAAAGAGAAAATAAATATATCATTGCATATTAATATGAAGTTTTAGAAAAGTCATTTGGAAATGAATACGAATTGACATTCATTTGAATAGTTAGCAACCTGAGATAGCAAATTCATGGGAATTTTTAAAAGTCTCATTTTATTTACTTAGCATTTTTCATATTTCTTCTCATTTTTTCTTTCTCGCTGAGACCTGCAGTTATTGAAAATCACCTTCAAGACTCTATCTGTCCTATCTTTTATAGCATATGTTACTTCTGAATAGGTATACTGAAACAAATTGTTACTAAGCAATTGAGAAACTACACCTGGAATAAGAGGCAATCACACAGTAGAAATATTGGCAAATGGAATTGTTTACCATTGTATATAATGGGACAGCTCCCAGTGATTTGGTATTGTGCTTCTTGCCTACCAAGAAGCTAAATTTAGATGCTATTCTTTCTCGGCAAGTAGCTCGATTTCAAGTTCCTGCAGGTTAAACATTCTTTTGAGGTTTCTTTGTAGTATGTTGTTGATTTTATTTTATGTAAAAGACAGACAAAAATACATATATACGTATTTACTAGGCATATCACAGTACAGCTTATTTATATCAATAAGAACATATTATATTAAGAAAGATTCCTATACCTGTATGTTTGCAGTGGTCTTACAATCGTAGTTAATATGGTCTCTATAATTTTGCCTTTTCTAGAATGTCATATAGCTGGAATCATTTAGTATTTGTAGCCTTCCAGGTTGGCTTAATTCACATATTAATATAATTCTAAATTTCCTTCAGGTCTTTTTATGAGTCCATAGCTTTTTTTTTTTTTCAGTACTGAATAGTATTATGTTGTCTGGAAATACCATACTTTATTTATCCTTTCACCTACAGAAGAATATATTGGTTGCTTCCAAGTTTGGACAATTATCAATTAAGTTAATATAAACATCTCTGTGCAGATATCTGTGAGGACATAAATTATCTTTTTTTTTTTTTTTGCCACACTACACAGTACATGGTATCTTAGCTCCCCTAACTAGTAATACCTACACCCTATACATTGGAAGCGTGGAGTCTTAAACACTGGACTGACAGGGAAGTCCCTAGTTTAAGGGTGGTTTTTTTTTTTTGAGCGAATATAAAAGAACTTCCCTGCTGTGTCAATTACAGGAGTCTGTTTAGTTTTGCAAGAAACTTCCAAACTGCTTTCCAAAGAAGCTGTACCACTTCACATTCTCACCAGCGGTGATGAGAATTTCTGTTGCTCCACCTTCATGCCTCTCATATCTTTGTGGGCTCTTTTGCCTACAAAATTAAAATTCCTTTTCTCCCATAAATCTGTCTTATGTCAAATTTAGTTACTGGGGCAACTAAAAAACCTGAGAGGGAAAAATGTTATCCTCCCCTACAGAGTTGCAGCATGAGGATGAAAACTCTGAATTCAGAAGATAGTCTTCTAAATTGACTCAGACAGTAAAGAATCCGCCTGCAATGAAGAGAGCTGGGTTCGATCCCTGAGTCAGGAAGATCCCCTGGAGAAGAGAATGGCAACTCACTCCACTATTCTTGCCTGGAAATCTCCATGGACAAAGGGGCCTGGGGGGCTACAGTCCATGGGGTTGTAAAGCATCACACACGACTTCACCACTAATACTTTACATAATATACAGCCCTGCTCTCTTGTAAAGGAAATTGTTTCCTTGACTAGACTCTGCATTCTGCAACTTCTCTGAGTCTTTTCAATCACAAATCATTTCTCAGGGATATAAGTATGTCCAGCCCCAGTACATCACCTTTTATATGATAAGCTTTCAAAAGGACTAAAGAATTAGAGACACATCAGACATAACTGCACTAATATTTATAGAGCTCTTCAGATACGTAACCTACATGGAAGGTTAAGACTCATACTGAAAAACAGAGTTGGTAGAATTTGGAACAATGAGAAGAGAAGATAAAAACTCAAAGTCAAATATTTTCTCTATGTACACACTTTCATCTGACATCTAATATGTGACCAAGTACTCACAGATTGCCTCCTACATGTCAATTTTCTTTCATGCCCTAAACTGACTTAGATATAAAGGGTTTTCCCTGATGGCTCCGTGGTAAAGAATTTGCCTGCCAATACAGAAGATGCAAGTTAAGTCTCTGGGTCATGAAGATTGCCCAGAATAGGAAATGGCCCCCAGTCTAGTGCCCTTGCGTGGGAAATCCCATGGGCGGAGGAGCATTGTCCATGAATCACAATGAGTCAGACAGGACTGAGCATTCACTCCTGCCACTACCACTATTCCTACTTCATTGACTTACTAGGTATTTCCCACTTGGGAACATTAAATGAAACAACGACAAAATAAACCTCATCATCTTAATCCCAAAACAATCTTTTACCTCTATTCTTCTCAATTAAATAGGATAATTATCAACATAATCTATCTTAATACCTCCCTCTCATGTGCCCTGCATCCATTCATCATATTAGCAGCACAGTACCATAGATTGCACATAATGTTATTTCTTACTCTTAAGCCCAGCTTCTTTCCCTGTCTCTACCAAAAACTGCAGAGGCTAGACACGTTGGTAATTTTTTAAGGCAAAAATCTGCAACTTTGTTACTGTTTCTTTTGTTGCTGTATTCGGAAAATAATTCAGCTCTGTAATTTTTTCGTAATAAGTAATGTGTATGCCTGGGATTCTACTGTTGAGAAAAGGCCACTACCCTTTAGGCTAAGTGTAGATAATGACTATTTCTCTAATCACAACCAAGATGGTGCAGAGTCCTCTCAAGCATTGTGTTTGTATGCACAATTAAAAGTGTAAGTAGGAAAATGTGTAAGGATGCGTATACTCTTTTAAAGTCTCAAAACTAGGAAATCTAATATTTAATTCAATGTAAAAATTAATGTCAGTTATGCCTTTTAATTATAATTTCCTTAAAATTGATTTTATTTTATCTTTTTCATATCCAAGAGAGAACAAACAGCGATCAGGTAGAGAGCCGAATCTTAATTATATATACATATATTCATACCAGTTACTCATCATCACAAAAACACTTTTGTTATTAAATCTCAACATGGACAATTAAAAGATGGTCTCCCCAACTCAAGATCTTTAAATGATCACACGTGCAAAGTTCAGGTTTTCATAGAAGACAGAATAGTCACAGGTTATAGGGGTTAGGATACGGACTTGTTTTTCTGGGGGAGGGTATTTAGCCTGCAAAAAGAATCGCCTTATAAAACTAGGCTTCACTGTGGGGGTACAGCTACAACTCTGCCAGTGCGATGGTCAGGGCGTAGATAGGGTGTCAGCTGGCGCTTTCTCACCTTGGCTGCAAGCTTCTTTGCGGGTTTAAAAGAGTATGTGCGGTGACTGTACTATCATCACATGACTGATTTGATAGTATCTGATCCCTGCTCCGAAATACACCTGCAAATACCTGTGAGTATATATGTGTGTATTTAATTATCCCGCTTTTGCCGTTTCACTCTCCATTGGGAGGTAATTGATAGCAACTCCCTTGTTAGAAAGCTGGTTTCAAAGCCAATTGTCTGATATATTTATATGAATGTATGTTCCAGAGTACTTTCATTGTGTAATCTTTCATGGATAGCATTTTTACACGTTACACATACAAGTGCTAGAATAAGAGGTGGTGACACATGAGAAGTCAGGTGACTGAAAATCTACAAAATTGCTTAAAATGTTTTATATTATTCTAATGATTTAATTGTGAATTTTGACTGCATTAATCTAACACTGTCCATTTTCTTTAATTTGTAGTAGATTCTCCTTTTTAAAATCATTCCAACCAAACATTCATCAGATTAGCACATTTTTTATTTTCTTCCATTTATTATAAGCACACACATAATTGTTGGTAAAATATTATTCATGTTTCATTATCTTCATTCTAATGTAACCCAGAATGATGAAGAAACAAGAATTTAAATGAGTGTAAAACTATGGAAAATCCAGACACCAATATGAAAACATGGATGCCTACTACTGCTTTAATAAAAAAGAAATTGCTTTAATTTTTTTTCTTTTCAAATATTTCAATTAACTATTTGAAACCTTCAGAATATTATCAGCAGAACAGTTTAAGTGATGATGCCTACCACCTAATTTAAGGTTTTAAGAAAATCAATTTTTCTCCCAGAGTAAATGAAATCACAGCTATTATAATAAAGGATGATTTATGATAGAAGTTTTTTCATTCATTACCCCACAATAAAAACAACATTAAATCTCTAAACTTTTTATATTATCAGGAAATTTAGTTGTGAAAAAAATTCTATAGTAATTATCATTGTGAAAATTGATCATTTTCATTTTAAGTAGTTTGTTCAAAGTGAACACAGTTAATCATAGCATTCAAATCCAAGCTTGTTGAGAAAAATTACAGTCCAAGTACACCTTCAAAATTCAGTTACATAACAGTCTCCTTTATATTTTTCCTGTGAATTCCTTTCAGAGGATCAGAACAATTTTCTTCTGGCTTTCAAACTGATTTCAAACTCAAATAATTATGTTTCCCATGATTTCAAGTATAACTTTGGTTTAAAAATATCTCCTTATTAAAATTTCTTGTAGCAAAGTAATTACACAGTTTAAAAAAGCAACTCAATTCCCCCGAAAAAAGGGATGATGAATTATTGCTTTCAACAATTAAGTAGTGTCAACAACTCATTGTGCACATTTTTTGAGAATGGAACTGAAATTTCAGTCAGCATGAGTTTGAGAATGACTGTACTCTTGAATACAGAAATATTTTTATTTATAGTTGTCAGTTAGTTATAACATTTTAAATGCTTAGTTTATGGCTGTAGAAAAAGGAAATGTAAGAGCTCTTTTTCCCAGGAAGTCTAAAAATAACAAGAGTAGCTCTCGTTTTTTTAATGATACTCAGTGACAGACTGAATGGCTATATTTAAAATATCACTTAATTATTCTCATAGTACGTTACTCATGATTATAGTATTTTCATTCATTAAGGTATAAAAGACTGAGTAGTGAATACAGGTGCATGAAAGAGTGACAACAATAAGGTATAATATTAGTAACTTTTAACACCGCTCTTGATGACTTCCTTCTTTTCACACATTTTCCCACTTTGATACCCTCTATTTTTGCTGTCTTTTCCTTTTATGTTTTTGCATAGGCAAAATTAGGTTCTTCCTGGTGGCGCTGTAAAGAATTCACCTGCCAATACAGGGACACAAGTGAAGTGGATTTGATCCCTGGGTCTGGAAGATTCCCTGGAGTAGGAAGTGGTATTCTTGCCTAGGAAATCCCATAGACAGAGGAACTTGGTAGACTCCAGTCCATGGAGCCTCAGAGTCAGACATGACCAAGTGACTGAGCACAGGCAATATGAGTACCATCTGACTGAGGTTTTAGTGGCCTGTATTTCTGTCTCATTGTGACACTAGATGCTTTCTGTGATCTTCTGGCTTCTACTTTGTTCATATTGCTATACTATTACTGTAGTGACTCAGTCCAGTGACTGCACACCATTTGCGGCCACTCACTAGGAGGCGGACTCTGAGGGTGATCCACAGCAAATCAGTAAATCAGGAGGCTTGACAGTGGACATGGAGCCTGGCGTCTTACCCCGGATTATCTTTGACTGACTGGCAGTCTGGAAGTGGGTTAGGAGAATATAAGGTTAAGGAACACTCCCAGTTCCAAACTTGGATATATATGACATAATTAAGTCAATAATCTCATCACTGTTAAGTTGTATTTTAAAAAAAGCCCCCCAAACAATGCATTTATCCACATTGTGTAGATGAGACAGAATCTGGAATGCTTTCTCATCAGAGTTCAGTAATAGCATAAGCATTGCATAGGCAAATTAAACTTATTTTCATGTGAGCAGAACATTATTTATCTGGATCCCTTCACTCTCAAAGTTGCGCTCAAAAGTAGATTTAATGGAAAACTTCAGTGTTAGGAAATATCTATGCATATCTATGAGTGCAAACTGCTACTTTGAAACAGAAGTCTAGCTGATATATGTATTTTTTTATCTATTTCAAATGATTTTCATATGATTTGTTTCCTATTCATAGACTTTCTACTCAGACTAACCCATCAACACTAACATTTCACTAGATCATACATTTATAAATCATCTTTTAGAGAAGTTCAAAGAGGCTCTGGTAATTGATAACTAAATGTTTAAGTCTAAGTACTGAGATGTCATATGTAAATGGAGATCAGAGTGACTTGTTAAATTCGAAAACTATCACACAACAAAAAAGTAGCATACTGATCATAAGTAAAAGTTAATGCTTAAAAAGTCTCAGATGATAGCTGCCAAATAAATGGTATATTGTGAATGTAAGAATGTTAAAGAAGTCTTGGTGTTTTATTAACTCGTTTAATTTTCATAGCATAGACCAGAAAATAGAAAGTGATTTTGACATCAGGTTTGCATTTGATTTAAAATATATTCTCAAATTATCACAATGTTACAAATACATTGGAATAAATCAAACTTATACCCATTACATCATGATGCATCAATCATGGTTACTAGAAAAAAACTCCACCAAACTAATGAAAGTTAAGTTGAAATTTAACTATAAGCTGAGAGATTTTAAATGGATATATTC